>JAOTQQ010000079.1:6537418-6595727 GCA_026546715.1 Gallinago undulata | reverse complement strand
TTACTGGCTGGAGAGAAGGGTGATTATTCATGAATGAGGGTCAACGATCCATCATGGTGAAATCAACAGTGTACAACCTGAGTTCTGGGAGGGTCCATCTTTGGGACTCTTCCCTACACACAGCAATGACCAGGGATTCCAGGAATTCTCATTAGGAAAAGCCTGGCAAAAGCTGCAGGCTTTATGGCAGGACAGGAAAATCTTGGCATTTGTTTAAGAAAAAATAGTGTTTTTTCCAGTGTGCCATTCACGAATCCCTGCCTTATGATGCAGTGGATAAAGCACACTTTCCCATGTTTGCTGTTAAAACTCCCTTTGGCTGGTAGGCTGTCCCCCTTGCTAGATGGGACTGGCTTGTCATGTATGTTTTCTTTGATGTGCACTTAAAATTAAGATTGAATGTATAAAAACATCTAGACTATTCTGTCAAAGGAGCAGTTAATAGGTAGCATGTGTGTGCAGGCTCAGTGCACTGACATATCTGTGGGTTCTCCTCCTTCTGGGCAAATCCAGTGCTGGAGACAGTCACCTTGGTGCTTCCTTTAAACAGGAAAGTGTTGGAAGGAGGGCCAGGGAGATCACAGTTTTACCTAAAGGTGGTCTACAGGAGAGATAGGGAGGGACTCTATCAGGGCTTGTAGTAGTAGGACAAGGGGTAATGGTTTTAAACTGAAAGAGGGGAGATTTAGACTAGATATAATGAAGAAATTCTTTCCTGTGAGGGTGGAGAGATGCTCGAATAGGTTGCCCAGAGAAGTTGTGGATGCCCCATCCCTGGAAGTATTCATGGCCAGGCTGGATGGCGCTTTGAGCAACCTGCTCTAGCAGGAGATGTTCTTGCCCATGGCAGGTGGGTTGGAATTTGATGAGGTTTAAGGTCCCTTCCAACCCAAACCATTCTATAATTCTATGATTCTGTGACACCCCTCTCCAGGCATGGACAATTATAAGTGGACTCAAGGGGAAAGCTCTTCTACTGCTCCTGGCAAAGTCTAGACCAGCAGTGGACCAGGAACTATTTCAAAATCGTTTAGTAGCTGTGTTAGCTGGTGTTTGACTGCTTTGACTTTACAAAAGTGACCTTCCCTCCTGCTCTGGCAGACAGTAGCGGATGGGCCAGCTTATGGAAGAACCACAGGCACTGCTTGCCTTCCACCGACAGCGGCCACTACGTCACCTCCAGCGGCATCGTGGATGTTTTGAAGAGACTGGGGGTTGAATACCACGTTTATGAGTTCCCGTCGGGCTGGGACATCACCGAGTGCTTTATCGAGGGGGACCTGGTTGGAGGCCGCATGATGGACTTCCTGACGGGGACAAAGAACTTCCTGGGCACAGCCCCCCCGGGGCTGCGGCGGCAGCTGCAGGAGGCTCTCTGCCAGCCCGAGTGCAGCAGCAAAAAAGATGGGAGAATCATCTTCAGCAACAACTTGAGTATGATTGTGGTGGAATCCTAGAGTCCGGACCAACTGCAGAAGACAAGTTAGGGTGGGTATAGGGACAATGTGTTGGCAGAAGGATGTAGTGTAGGAAGAAGGCCACGTGCAGTCAAGAAGGTAAGAAAGTGGGGTTCAGTCGCAGCCTCCCATTCCCAGCCAGGGCCAATGGGCTCTGTGACACTGGGGATGGGCTCTTTGTCCCACACGGGTCACCGGGGCCAAGATTTCACCCTGACTATTTAGTCCAGCCCTAGGAGAATGTTTTTTCCAGAGCTCCATCTCACTAAAAACCTACATGGAGTTTTGTTTATTACTTTTTTTTTTTTAACAGTATGCATCCTGTCTGTGCTTTCCACACTAGGATTTCCACTTCTCTATATAGCCAGCAAGTTTACATACCTAAAGACGTGTCTATATGACCAGATGCTGCTTGGCAGCTGGGAGGAGGCTGCAGCCCCCATGCTGGCTCCATACAGACCCAATGCTTCCAGCTGCATCCTTGACAAACCCAGCAAGGTGTCCCTGCTGCTTTGCACCCAAGTAATGTGCCTCACTGCACCCAGGCCTGAGCTGTAAGATGCTCTGCACAAGGCTATTTTACATGATTTTATCAGCCTAGGTATTTACTGCCACAAACATCTCGGCATCTCGCAGTGTAGACATGCCTTAAAAATTTATCAGCCTTTTTGTTTGGAGAATTTTTTGGATCCCAGGATGATACTTGCCCCGTGCTCCTTCAGGCAAGTATTAATTTTGTTACTTTCTTACTACTGTTTTTCTCCATATAAAATAAAAGCAATTTTAAACAAAAAAAAAATGGTCCCATCTTGTTGTGTACGTGTGGGCTTACAGAAAACGAAGAGTGAGGAGGCTATTTAGTTAAAACCAATACAAATGCAAAATACTGTTTTATGGATGCATTGAGGAGATTTCTTGTAAGTAAGAAAGACGAGTCCAGGGCCGTGGAAGATCTGGGAGTGAGCTGCAGCTCCTCGTGCCACGGCCATGGGAGGGAGCTTGACGCTCTCAAGGCAGCATCACCACAGCACGGCACCTACGCTACTGAACCGTAATGCATGTGGTTAAGATGTCACCATAGGTAAGTTAAGGTTATTCCACATGGTCTTGAGATGTTTAGAGGGCTGAAGAAGGTACTGCCAGGGTAGCTGCCTGGAAAGGGAGATCCTGCACGGGAGACCAGTGGGATTTGGTGCTGCGTTTAGGGCCATGGTGCTGTGCAAACCTTGGGCTGGTCACACTGGTGGAAAGGGTCTAAAGTCCTCCCAGCCTCAATGTAAATAGCTCTCAGGGCAGGAAGCACCAGCTGAGATGATGGACAATAACTGCAGGTACGGAACCCACCTCTATAACCTAATGTTTGCATGCTGGAGCTGGAAAGCACACGCCACCTGAAGGGGCTACAGATACCACTGACTTATTGATACCTGGTATCCATCAAAAGGCTCGTTCCAGCATCACGGACAGAGGGGCTGGCGCACTGGCATGCAAAATATTAGGTGTCATTGTCACCCAGCATCCAGCTGATCCTGCCAAACCCCGTCTCTCTGCCCGGCTCCTGCCTGAAAAAGTGATGTCAGGTCATACAGTCATCATGGCTCCACTTTGTGCTTTGGGGTTTTTGGTGGGTTTTTGTTGTTATTTAGTTTTTTGTTTGGTTGGTTGTTTTTTCCGTATCTTTCTTTAAAAATACAGCCATTTCTCCTGCAGATGTTTCCTCTGAAACTGCTGTAAGGAAAACAAGAGGGAAGGAATAGGAAAACCATGTCATAACGTCATCCCTCTGGCAGGACTGTGGCCCTCTGGTCTGTAAGTACTATTGCTGTCACTCTAAGAGACATCGGTCAAAACGGGACAACCTCCTCCAGAGTGACCCACACCCATGCGCGAGCTTTTAGTTTTGATCCATTTTATTTTTTATTCTATAGGTTTTTCCTTTGATTGTGTTTGCTGACGGTAATCAGTACAACTGGGGTGTTGGATGGGCTCTCAGCACTGCTCCCATCCGTGTGCTCCTTCCACTATTAATTCCCATGGTTTATTTCCATGTGTTAGTGATGTCCCTGTCTCTACCTGGTAGATTAAAAAGGAAAAACAAATTATACCAAACAACAGCCTTGCTTTCCAAGTTCCAAAGAGCCATTTCCCTGTTAGTCTTTGCAGACGTTTGGAACAGCCCAAGTTCCCCCCAGAAGTTTCTCCCAACCCAAGAAATTTTCCCCCCTCCTGGCAGTTTCCTGAGCAGATATAGACACATTTCCAGTAAGCAGATACTCAGCAAAACACGCGAGCACAAAATTTACCCACACCATTTTAAATCGATGCGCAAATGCTCCAGAGCAGAGGAGCACTTCAAAGGAGACTGTTTAGTGACAACCTGGGGAGATGAAACAGGGCACCCCATTAAAAACATGGCTGCTTAAAGCTTTAGCTGTAATTTTTCTTTTGATTCCTGAAAAGCAAGCCATTTAAGAACGAGTGCTTGTACACCTGGAACAAACACTACCCGAAGTGACTGCTCCATTTATTTATATATTTGTTCTTGGGTGAACATGCTATTTAATAACTATTTGTTGTGCTTTTTTTAATTAAAAAAAAATAAAAATATGCTGTCCTCCTAGACAGAATTTGGGGCCTGTGCTTCCCCAGCAGATGGAATGCCGGAGCCCGGCGAGGTCCGTGTGGCCACGAGAGGGCTGCAGCAGCCAGCAGATGGAAGCTGCCTCCCGAAACGTTTGAGATGCTGAGCTGAAGAAACAGAGCCAAGCAGCCGGGCAGGCCAATGATGCACAGGCTCACCTCCCCAATTCTTTGCCGGGTCACCTCATTTCATTTTCACCCACGTTTCACCGTGGGTTTTGGTTTTTTTCCCCCCGCCGAGTCATACTTTTGGTACTTATAAAAACATTATGATCGCACAGCATTGGTGCCAAAAAATTTGCTCCTGGGCTGTTTTTTCTTTCCCAACTCAATGGCTGAAGTGCTGTGCCTCAAGCACGGGTCTGCACACAGCTAACGAGGTGCTGTGGCTGACCAGGGGAGGAAAACATAGAGAAAGGGATGTCAGGAGGATGTCAGGAGGATGCTTCAGCATGTTTCTGCTTGAGCTTTGAGCTGAATTAACCTTGCTGACCTCAGTCCAGGACGAGCCTGACTCAGCAATGAGTTTCATGGCAGTTCCCAGTGCTGCAGTTAGCAAGGAGCAGGTCCATGGCTCCCTGAGGGACCTGTGCTGCTCCAACAGTGAGACAACTTGTTCCAGCCCGGAGCGAATGCTTTTGTGGATAACCAAGCTGCTGTGTGTACTCTGGAGTAGAAGTAATGCCTAAAAACCCCAAACTGCCTTATTTTTAAATGGTTCATAGAATCATAGAATGGTTTGGGTTGGAAGGGACCTTAAAGATATCTAGTTCCAACCTTGGGGCTTGGTTTGCCTTCATAATGAATGTTAAGGCTTTTCTACCCGTTAACATTATCAGGGGAATGAAGATAGCATAGGAACTAGAAAATCAATACCTTATTTCTGAATAGTCCCATTAAAAGACAAGCTCACTGAAATAGATGAGCATATATTGAAAAGATTAAACCTAACCTCAATCAGGGAGCACAACATAAAGATGCTGAGCTTCACCTCCCCCCCCGGCTCCAGTATTTGCCCGCGGAAATCTGTTGAGGTTTATATCAGGGGTGCAGAAAATTTTTGGGTACCCTGTGCATTCTTCATAAATAAATACACCAAACAGATGCATGGCTGTGAGGTGGGATCTCCAATCGTCACGAGCTGTACGCTATCTTAATAGTGTTCATTAAGACACCAGGCTTTGACCTGCAGTCTTCACATTTGGGGTGCTTGTACCAGAGTTCCCTTGGGTGAAGACACCTGAGGCAGGATCTAGGTGTGGCAGAGCAGTTCCCACAAGGTTGTACTTAGGAAATCCCATGAAAACTCAGGGCATGCTTATGCCCAGAAAATACACCTCCAGCTGCCCTGAAACCATACGTGGTTCAGAATTGCTTCCTTGCAAATATTTTCAGAGTCCTTGTTCTGCACAGTATTTGGGTTTCTTGAGGGAATGACCTTTCTAAAGGCCTTTATGATGGGGAGGACAGGAGTAGCTGTGACTTTGACATTCAGGGAGTCAGTCCAACTTTTGATGGAGTTTGTCCTGATGACCCAAAACATGAACCATGTCCATATGCTCTGTATCCAGCAAAGAAGGCAGCAAAGGCCAGAAAAATTTCCCTGAAGCTGCACCTCCATGTACTAGTGGTAGGACCATAGGAACTTTCCTGGAGCTTAAAAAGACCTTCATAGGATTTTTAGCCTATAACCTATAACTCTAAGAAGGTGGTTTTCACCCTATTGTACTTATTGTTTAAAGTACAATATTTTTTGAAGGTCAGATCCTCCAGATTGAGAACAAATATCTAAAATACCTTTTTTATTAACCATCGCTCCTTGGAATCACTCAACCCCAGTACCTAAGTACCAACAGAAAATTAGATCTTCCTAATTTGGAAGGTGAGAGCCCCAGCTAGGTCTCCAAAGGTAGCTATGGATCAGTGCATGGTCATTCTGCATTTGCCAAGCTGCCAGGACACCAGAGAGTAGAACCCCAGAAATCTCCTTATTTTGGTATGGACACAGTGGGGTGGTACTAGTAAACATGCTGGCGGGGCCGTGAATGCACTTCTCCTGTCCCAGCAGAGTAGATCCAGGCAGGCCGGGGAGATGACCATCTCCAGGCAGCTCCTTCTGGCTCCTTCTCCCCAAGGACAGTCACTCAAACTCCTGGCTTGGGGTGAGCACCTTGAGGTCTGGACAGAAACCCCTAATAACACCGGCTCCCCCTGCTTCTGCTTCATCCAGCCTAATTCTGCTGGGAAATGTCAAAATTTAGATACAGACCCCTTCAGAAATCACAAAGCAAACAAAGATCTCCTTCTGCCACCAGTATTAAGTCCCTTCCTGTTTCTAAGAGCACCCTTATCAATGCAAATGTTCCATGCAGTTATTCCTAACAAGGAAAATAAATAATCTGACAGTTTATGCCTCTAATACAAATACATTTATGTGATCAGCCTGGCATGGGAGCTGGAGCTGCAGCCTGGGCACCTGGAGGAAGTCATGGACCAGCCCTCTAGCACCATGTTACTTAATGCTGCTGGTTTTAGCTAAAGCAGCAGCTGGAAATGCAGGGAAAGTGTTGTTCATCCCTCTTTCTTCTTTAATTTCTTGTTAAAAAAAAGGCAAAATCCCTCCAAGCTAAATGTTTGAAGAGTACAAGCTACAGCTGGAAAGATCTCAGGTCTGAAGAGTGTTTGTGGAACCTGTGAGGTGGCTGGATCCCAGTGGGGCTTTTCTTCTCATCTCTGAGAAGGAACAGGGAAGAGCAGAATAGGAGCTTCATTTCCACTAGTCACTTCCCGAGAGTCTGGTGACACTTTTGGTTAGACCTGCCAGCAAGTTTGCAGTGGAAACATATGTTTTGTCGTACGTTGTAATGATGGTACCTCTGGTGAATTTCGAAATGTGATAAAGAAATTTTCAGGGCAGTCTCTAAGTCCCTGTTGCTTTGTTAACATTTTTTAGCATCGTATTAATCACTCTGTATGTATCTGTCAACGGCTGATATTTTGGATTAAGGAAGATTACAGCTCATTGCTCCAGTGGCTGTTTTCTTTAGGTTTTAACTCTATGGGCACTTTGCCATTGACTTGACTATGACTAGACCGAGCCCCTTGATTTTTTGAACACTTTGCAATGTTTTCCTGACTTGGGCTGCTTTCACTTTGTAAAGTACCTAAATGATCGTCCAGAGGGTAAATGTTCTGATTTCATTTCTGGAAGAAGGGCTAATATACTTGCAGTCCTGAACAAACAGTCCACGAGGTCTTGATTTGCAGATGTTTTCATACAGATAACTGTTGCCTTTGGTTTGTCATGCTTGTACAGATCATGTCAATTTTTATTTGGGAAAAGGGGATGGTGTTTGATGAAATTAAGATGAAAGCTCTACAGATTTAATACATTTAACTTGTAGACCTCCTCCATTATTTATTAACAACTACAGGTTGTTCTCCAGTTTCACATATTGGTTGTCCACTTTGGGACGCAAAGAAATCCCTGTAACTCATATGACCCAACACAAAGCAGAAGTAATTAACACTGGAGAATCAAACAACTCAACTGTGAATAACCTTCAGTCTAAAAATTATTCACCCAGACTTACCCCCTCATGCCAGGACTTGTTTTTACACATGCCCAAAAATAAGAATGACAAAAATACAAATTTCAGACCAGGCATCCTTCCTGAGCTTATTTAATTCTTACAGCTTGCCTCCAAGGTCTCATCCTTCCCAGCTCCCTCCTCCAGAAGAGCATCCCCCGCACCGTGGCCTTATCTCAAGGCAGCCAAATTACGGAAAACTTTCCTCCTGTGCTCAGGGGACGTGGGGTCACGGCCAACCTCCGTCGTGATTCACTCGCAATTCCTGCCAAATGTTAATGCAGATTTTTTTTTGCTTGAGAGCCTTAGGTGACACGAAACAAATGACCTGTGCTCGTCTGGGTGTTTTACGAGGAGCGTCTCGCCCGATTACGAATGCCTTAAAACAACAAGCGCTGCCAGAGCGTACCTTGGCTGCACTTGGTATAAATTATTCCTGAGCCACTGCGTAATGTTTATTAATATTTCTGATGCTATTGAAATTTTAAACAAAGTACATTAATATGACCTGTTGTACAAAGCCAGGTAAAGGTAGTAATGGGAGAGTAAACTTCTTGCTTTCTCCTCTGTATGGGTGAGCTGTATTTCAGGTCCCTAGAGGGGACACCTAGTACACCTAGAGGAGCAGCACCCCCAGCAAATGCAGTTCCCAAATTCATTCAGGTTCTGGTGGGAATTTAAATAAATCTTCCAAGTCCATCACTCAGCAACAAATTGCTTTTGAACATAATTAGCATTTTTTACTGGTACTGGAGTCTTGTTTATTTACACCTCGCAACAGTCCCTGAAAAATATAAAAAATAAATGCAATTTCACTCAGGCTCAGACAAAAACTCCACCTGGACCAGACTCCTGTCCTGGCTAGGGAGGGAAGGAAAAAAATAGGGAGTAAAGAAAACAGTCAATCTTCTGTGACATTTTTCTTTTTCTTCTCCCATCCTCCCCTGCCTTTTGGCAACCTGTCAGTCAGGGGCCTCCTGCACTGAAGGCTGTACCCAGGCAATCATACCTCCTCCTTGCCTTTCCTCATTAATTTCCTGATTTCTTTCCAAATGTTGTGCAAAGACGGGCAACAAATAAACCCATTTCAAGTGCCTCTCCACAGTCACTTTTTCTCTTGGTGAAAGACACCTCCTTTTTTTAAAAAATTTCCTCTAACGTGAAGACCATCTGGCCTCTGCAAACGTGACAGCTCCGTTCTGCTCTTCATTTCAGGGCTGCTATGGGCTGGATGGCACCTGCTTCACCATAGTCATCAACTCCTTGGCATCAAGAGGTGGTAAGAGCAGGGTGAGGAAACCAACAAGGAGGAGAACAACCCTTACCAGCCCCAGTGCTGATGGACCAGGGGACACGAGGTTAGTACTGGGAACTGGCCAGGAGGTGCTCTGTAATGTTGCAAGGGGAAGAGATGGAGGAAAAGTTTTTCCATCACACGTTTCATCCCTCTGGGGAGAAACATAAGAGCTCATCACGGTGACACCGAGTGTGTTTCCAGCTGACAGTTAACAGTTGGCAAAGCAGAACTGGTGGGCTGTCTGTCAGGGGCTGTTTATGATGGTTTTCCGGCAAGTTTTGTAGTTTTATTACCGGATTAAAGTTGCTCTGAAGGCAGAGCACAAGCACTGCACTGCGGGGTGCTGGGCTTGGGCAGGACTTTGCCTCTTCCCTCGGTGATCCCCACCGCCTTGGAAAGGCCATTCGCCAGGTTTGTCAGGGCTGGCTGTGACTGCTCTTGTGCCACTCTGCTCCCCGATCTGCCACTAAGGTCCACGTACACACTGACTGCAAAGCAGGCCGTCCTCTTCTGCTTCCAAAACCAGGCTAGAAATCCTATTGGAGAGCACCTGCTGTTAAGAGCTTCTCGCTTGGATATTCAACATTTAAACCTGAGCATGCCAAGGAAAGTTCATTTTTGTAATTAAGGGGCATCCCTGTTCCCAGGAGAGCTGCGTTTTGTGCAGGCTGCCACAGGCTTCCCCAGCCTGGCCATAATCACTTCAGCTCGCTGTGCCCCAATTTTCCATCTTTAAAATCTTCCTTTCCTTGCAGGCAGGTCATGAGGCTAGATCCATTACTGTAAGTGAGAGGCTTTATTACTGAGGTGATAAGTGTCATGACAATACAATAGTAATAATAAATAACTTCTCTAACAGTGTAAAAAGGCTCTGACATTATTAATTGCATTTCAAGCACTTGCAGTGTGTGCAGACTGGGACTGAATGCAGAACAGGCCCGAGGTTTTTCTCTTGCTCACATTTTTGCACTTTGGGAAGAAATGGCCATTCTGCAGCTGAAATGTCCCCAGTGCATTGCCCCAGTGAGAAACCTCTCACCTCGGCAAGTCCCCATCACTCCCAGTGTGGCTCAGGTGGCCCTACTGGGGTGGAAAGGTGGAGGGGAACCCCTCTGAGAGGCAGGGAGGCTTCTCTTTGTCCCATAAGCTTTTCTATTTGTTTGCTCTTGGAATTGCTTCCTACTTTCCCACAATGTTCATTTTAGCCCCCTTTCATCTGTGGCTATGGGTCAGTGAAGAGAAAGATTCCCCAAGAGCATCCCACCTGGGGATGTGGGCACAAGGGGCTTTCTGCGTCGATCCCTCTGGATCAATGATGTTCTGTAACAACAGCTGGGGACTTCAGCACCAAAGCCCCGAGGCTGCCCCAAAACACCTTTGATATCCTCTCACCTGTACTGCAGGTGTCATCAGCCCTTTCTGCTTTCATCCCATAAAGATGGAAACATGCCCTTTAGCTAACACACACCTGAGGAAGAAGAGAAAATACTGAAATCCTGCATGGAAAGCGGATCTAGAAAAGAAGATCTACAAACTCTGCTGGGGCAGGGCACACATCCTCCCTTTTCTGGAAGGGACAAAACTTGTCCTCCAATGTCCCATGTCCCAGCTTACAATCACTTCTTCTCCCAAGGACTCCCACACCTTTCCATCCCCTCCAGCCGGGCCAGCAGAGCCGCTTGCCAGACCTCAGGCATATGGTGACCTTGTGAAGGGGACCATCGTCCTCAACCGAGGCAAAAATAAACCCCAGATCTTACCTTAGATTCTTCTGCAAAGATTTCTATCACCCAATCACTCAACATCAGTCTCCTGCAGAACAGAGTCCTTTCCCTCAGTGATAACCATTATTTCTCATGATTTTTGTCATTAGATTTGAAGTTCTGAAATTATTTGTGTGTTTGGTTTTTTTTCCAGTAAAAGTTTAAGTGTAAAGCTGTTTTCTTTGAGCTTTTTGTTTTCATCCATTGCGGAGACATTTACTGTCAGGATGAAACCAAGCTTAAAAAATTTTAGCTTGAGAAATGAGAATCTGGGGTAAGTTCTCAAACTCAGATAAACAAAATTTAAATAGAAACAATTAGAAAACCTTGAAAGTGGAAGCCTTCTTTTGTTATAATCAATAACCTAAAAGACATGTGAAATATAGCCTGCTAAGTAGCAATGGAAAATTCTAAATCCTTTAAAAATATTACATTTTCTTCCTAAAATATTTCACATGTCAGTTAAATCTTATCTGAAAGAGAAGGAAATCACAATGTCTACAAAACCTTAGCTGATGCTGCCGTCATGGTACAGGAGAACCATCCTGCTCGAAATGCTTAGACAAATACAAACCAAGCACTTTGCAACATCATTCATGGAAAAGATGGTAGGAACCAACCCTCAGCAAATTCTGAATTTCATAGGACCAGTTGCCCAGCCAGCACTGGGATCAAACCCTTCTTTTTCTAAAGAGTTGGAAACTTTCTTTTCTTCTTCCTTTAACAGCAAATGCAGATGCTCTAAATCTTCTCAGTCCTAAGTAGAGTTGGTGTCAGATGACTTCAGCAGAAGGCAAGGCTTTTAGATGCTTATAAAAAAATGTGATTTCATGCATCTCTCCTGCAGGCTATTATTTAGTGACAAATGTGCTGGGGGCCTTCACAACGCCCCAAAAAGTGACTAAAAAGCTCTTTGTTAAAGGCAGAAGTTGGTCTCAGCGACTGCGGGGCTCTGGCACAAAGCATTGCACGAGGCTGAAGCCTACCCTGTACATCTGAGTCAAGATGCTGGTAGATAAGTTCAGGGAGCAAAAGCAGGTCACATCAGCAGATATAATGTGTCCTTTGAACCTCCGGTACCTCATTTTCTGTCCTCTACTGTGGCATCGATCTTCCTTTGATCATTGAGTAAAGGGTGGTTGTTTCATTACAATGGAAATAAAAATAGTTGACACGGGAGAGTAGTGTTTTGCCCATTCAGAATGACAGTGGAAAGTTGCACTCCCGAGTTAGCCTGAATAGAGTGAACATTATTAAGTGCTAACATGAAAAAGACCTCTCAAAGGAGATAATGCCTTCACCCAATTAATCCTGCCTAATGAACTTACCCTTCGGAGGTGGGTAGAGCGCTTTCAGCAGGAAGTTTGCTTCCTGTGATCATTTGTGCTAATAAAAGTCTGGCGAGAAAGCTGATGAAAACTGATGTGAATGTGCCTGAAGTGAATTTATTTTGATATTTGACTTTTTGGAAAAAAATGTGGTTTGTACTTTTCAACCCGATCTGTTAGCATGCTCTCTCTTGATGATTTCTATTCTTTAATAACTCCTCAAATGATAATAAGGCTCTGAGGCATCCGCTTCCTTTTGAAATTGCAGCTGGGAAAATTCCATGTTTGAAATACTTGGAAGCAGAGTTTTATTTGATAACCTGTATTTTTGAGGTGGATAACTACTTTGCTGAACACCTTGATGGTTATTTCAGTAACAGTAGTCTCAAAATTCTCTTCTGGTTCTGACAAATTTTGACTTGAGTAAAGAAGCCTTTTTCCACCCAACCTACGTTATAATGATACTTTGCACTTAGGCAGATTGTTTTATTGGAGCATGTTTTATTCATCAGTTCGCCAGACCCTCAGTTGGTTTTGTCTAATTGTGACTCTTTTTACACCACACATGGTCCAACCCTGACCTTTTTTTTACTGCTTTTTGCTGTTTTTTTTGAGATCCCAAGAAAAGAAAGTGTCAGACACAGGGGGAAAAAGTGTGAAAGTTCAAATGAAGCAGAGGGTGTCAGACTAAAACAGATCCTGGGGGAGGGAAAAAGTCAGAAGAATTAATAGGAAGATTTTTTAAACCATATATTTATGATGTGTTGGTTTGCTTTTATACAACCAGGAGCTTCTGTTGAAGTGCAATCAGAACTGGATCTAGGTAGCCAAAAGTGTGAGATCACGTCTGTTGAGTATTTTTACAGCCTTGGAGAAAGAAAATGTGCCTGAAGTTAAACTGAAATACCCAATATTTAAATGCTGGTCACTGCCACAAAATGGTTCAATAACGTGACCATGAATAGCAACTATGAGCCTTCTCCAGTCTCACCAGCAAAAGAAGGTATTTAATGGGACAATGGAGCTAATAGCTGGGGAGAAATTGCTTTCCAACCCCTACACATTTTTGGGGTCATGGTAAAATTAGCCACCCTGAATTTGTGCAGCCCAGTTTCATACCTCAAACAAAGAACTGGGATCATTTTTGAGCACTGCAAGCAGATAATACTTCTCAGCCCCTGTGGCAGGAAGGAACAGGTTTTAAATTGCACTTTGTTAAATATGGTCACAAAAAAGTCAGTGTATCCAGGTGATGGGCACTGAATTAATATTTCTTTCCATATTCTGGAAGAGTCTCTCAATTAAAGTGAGAACGTACAGCCTGTTTTTAATTTCACAGTTATAAAGATGAATATGTAACTTTTTCAAAGAAATAATTAGATATCACAGAATAAAGCACTTCCCTACCAAATAATAATAACACATTTAATTAACTGAAAAACCATACTATCTATAAGAGATTTTAGTGTCTATAACTTATTTGTAGATTAATGGGTATTTTATAGTCCACCCTACTTAATGTATAATAATATTTTCTTAATTATTGTTTCTGCTTCTGTTCCATGCTCAGCTATTACATCCATTCTTTTCAATGAACAGCTTAACATAGTTTCCTTCTCATAAAAATATATTTCCATTGCTCATTTTTGCCAGATGTTGTATGTCTGCATCTGTTCCATGGGCTGGGGGTAAAACAGCACACCTGCATCAAAATGTCTTTCCCTGACAGTTCCATTGACAAGCTTGGGTTAGAGCAGGTGCTCCTCTTGGGGGCCATTCCTGCTGCTGCAATAAATTGTTGGTGAATCCTGTTACCAAAGTCTCCAATATCATCTGTTTGGGTTTTTTTTTATGGCATCCCTATCTCTCTTGGTACTGGTGATAGGGGGAACATGTTCCCTTCTCCCCCTTTGGAGAAGGCTTGTTCTGCAGCTTTTTGTCTTCGACCAATTTCATGTTTCTCTCATATTTGCTAAGACTTTTAGTGGAATTACTTTCTGTGTTTAGTTCATAGACTTTCCCCAGTGAATTTTCTTTGGTTTCACAGCTACCTTTTTAAAACATCGCCTAGCGTCTCCCTTTCAGCCATCTCCTCACCCACTTCATCATGTCCAGATGGCTCTCCTGTTGACATAACTATGGCTCATTGGCATCTTATCCTGTCTTATTTAAAGACAGGAAATATTAGAACAGTGCTAGATATATTTTTTTTCAGTCTAAGTGAGCAAATATGCAAATAATCTTTGCAAAGAAGAGCTTATCTGACACGTCCTGTGCTGTGCCCGAGGACACCATGGTAAGTTAAACCTTGCTTTCCATTTCCACCTCTTCAACTAAAGTTTCCTCCAGCCCTTGCACCAAAGCCAGCCCCACGGCCCAGGCCAGGCTATCAGGGCTCTGGGGTCCTGCATCACATCTTCCTATCTGCAGTTCCAGCTGTCCTTCTGACTTGACACATTTCTTAGAGATCCTTCCTCCTAGACCTGTCTTGTTACATTCTTGCATCTAAAAAGAAAACACCTATAATCACATATAATCGCTTGAGGCAGACTCTGGTCCTCAGCTGGCCATGCAGGTTGTGTAGTGTCTGTAAAAGCTGAACCTGAGGAACAGTGAGGTTTGAGAGAGCAAAGGACGTTTCTGCTGGCCCGAATCTTCAAACTTCTCTGTTTGTGTTTGATTTTATCTCCTCCTCGGGAGTGTTTTGAGCTTGTGCCTCGGAGCAGGAGGGGGGAAAATGCTGCTGTTGTCTTCCAGAGCATAAGCAGGTCTAAGAAGGCACGTTCCCCGAGCTTGGTTTTAAAAGCTTAGACATGGTTTTTGGCCTGTGGCTGAGCTGATGCCTGAGTGATTCCACTGATGATAAAAGACACTGATGCATCAGCATCAGCCAACACCAGAGCCATCTATTTACCCAGGGAAGTGCTGCAATAGATCAATGTTAAATGCTTATTTGCGCTTCACTGCTCCGAGGCACAGAAACTAATTACCAAAGATAAATTAGCCCTCGTGACAATGACTAAGAAATACACGTCCCAGGATAGACCACCTTGACCAGAAACAGACATAATTCTCCCTCTGATTAGGGGCGGCAGAGGGTTACGTGGTGTTTCCCTCAGCCAGACCTTGCTCGGGATGGTGTGCTGTTGGGTTTCTCTGTGTGCCGAGGAGTTGGCAACCCTTTGCTGAGCCCTTGACTCTTCCTTTTCCCTATACGAGCGAGCCACTTGACTCCTCCGTGTCTCTGTTTGCCCAGCTGCAGATTAGCAGCAGTAATAAACTACCTTATGCAGGCACCAGAAGACACAACTGATGGCAAAACCTCCCCAAGGGTGTTGTATTAACTACGAGCTTTCCCTTGACATCCTTCCTCCTCATGTGCCTTGCTCCTCTTCTGTACTGTCTGTACCCCATCTGGTAGCCAGCTGAAAGTTTTCTGTTCTGTAGGTGAATGCAAACAGTTTTTCCCAGCAAAAAGCCTTCAGTGGTTCTCATTGCAGCTGTAATTGGTGTGGGGTGGATGCAGAAGACAGCTCGGCGGGATTGTGATCGGTTTCTAATGCAGTCATTCCAGTTTTATCTGCTCTGACCTTTTTGCTTCTCTTTTCCTCCTCCAAGAGCAGCTAAATTTGGTGGATCTGAATCCAGAAACTTCTACCTCGTCTGACTCCCTAACTGGCAGAAGTGTCTGTAGCTGAGGGATGCAGGATGGATCTCCAGGTCCCTGGGGGAGGTGAGTGCCTGGGAGGATGCAGAGCTGCTCTTGATCTTCCCTGCAAGGAAAGCAGGAGCCAGCTGCTTCCATTAACTTTTTGCCCTCAAGCCCTTACAGAAAGAGCTTGCAGTCAGGCTGAGCACCACGTGTTTGACAAAATTGTGTAAAACCAGCAGAGTAGAGGGAGCAGCACAGGTATAATGGACTCAAGCTCGTACACTGCGTCCATTGTAATGAGCTCAGGGGAGACCTGCAGGACTACAGTAGGAATAAATTGAGTGGGGAAACCTCCTGGAACTGGCTGGGGAACGGTTTCTGGAGGTGCCTGGGGAAGCAAACCCCACCTGCCTGGGGCAGGAGGGGTCACGTTGGTGTCTCAGCTTCTCCAGCAAAGCTCATCTGTAACCCAGGTTGGTTAAACTGCAGACTTCAAATAACCCCGAACTGACTACATTGCCCTCTTGTTTCCATGGACAGTACATCTACTGGCTGATATATCTAAGATTGTGTTTGCCTTTTTCACCTAGTTGTTTTACTGTGACACCACAGACCCGTCTCATGCTACACTGGAGCAGTCCCTTGCTTGTCACCTTGTGCCGTCTCAAACTGTATTTTCAGCCCTCAAAGACATCTGTTCTTCTCAGTGGCATATCCAATCCTATTTTTCTAGATATGAAAATCTAGATTTCTGCCTGAGCAGCTAAAAGACTGCTTCTCTCTGAAGCAGCTGAAAGACTGCTTGATGGCACCTTGCTTCCACCAGTTTCCCAGCCAGTGGAGCAAAACATTGAAGAAAATGGTGGGAGCAACCAAGATGATAGCTGTCTGTGTGTGTGCTCCATGGAGGCCTTGTAAGACCCACCATACCAGCTGGGGTGGGCATGTCGGCACCAGCTGATAGCCATGGGGACACCAGCACTGTCTCTCCCTGCCACGGGAGGCAGCCAAGCCAATGGGATTGACATTGGGAAAGGATTAGGCCCCAACTTGTAACCCAGTTGGCTTTGTAGCATCTCCTCAAGGTCTGGCTTGCAGGTCTGAAGTTACAAACCTGTGCTCACCCAGGCTAGGTGACATGGAAATCATACTACACCTGGGTGGTGTTACAGCCACTCCATTAGAGCCACCTGGCCACGCTGGTGTTGTTGCAGGTAGTTTTGAATAATTTTGTTTTCAGGCAGCAGAGGTCAGCATTGCCCTGCTGATGGGCAACCACGCTTCCCACCTGCAGAGAACAGCAAAACATCGCAAAGATCATTTCTGGTTAGTCTTTGTTGTTCTATTGTGATGAAAAGGGGATGAATTGTGCCTTGGAGCTAGAGCAGATCCTTGAGGGACAAGTGAGCGAGCCATCAGATGTGCCTGCAAGGAAGGTGGCAAGGAAGGCTGCAAGGTGGCCTTCCTGTTCAGGGTGTCTGGGGACACCTGAGACATCCTCAGGGTGCTGCCATATGTCCTGTGGGACACCTATGTCCATCTAGAGCAGCAGCAGCAGAAAGGTTGATACCCCCGGCACTGCAAACATCCCCAGACACAGGTGAGAGATGGAACCTGGGGGTCCTGGCCATGCTAGGGATGTTCCCTCTGTCCTGTTCATATCAGGACTGATTTACTTCTTATTAAATGGCTAAGAGATATCATAAACATGTCACTGATCCAACTGTCACTGCATATAGATAATTGTAACACTTCTAAACAACCTACTGGACAGTGCAGTTAGTCCATTAAATAATTGCTTGTACTTTATAAATGGACTTTTGCCATAATGTGGGACATGATGTGATAGGACAAACTTCGCTGGATTACTCCAGGCAGGCTGTCTAGAGAAACCAGCAATGAAGTCTGTTAGATGAACAAATTCTCATTGCCATTCCCTCAGCGCCCCTCAGACATTTACTGTATTTCATGCATTTTTACTCTTTCTTAAATTTTACTTCTCTTGCAATTGAAAGTAATTTAGCAAGGTAGTCCCATGGAAAACCTGCATTAGACCACAAACGAGAACTATACCAGTGGGACCAGGATTACCACAGCAGCTTTGATCTCAAGATATTTGGATGCGGTGCCACATCAAGGTGAAGAACCCACTCCTTGCACCCCAATACTGTGGTCAGAGCAGCCTGGACCTGGGTGCTCTCTGGTCCACCCACCTTTCCACCCTGCAGTTTGAGAGATGTTTCCTGTTGAGTTCATAAAAGAAACACGACACAGAATCCCCTGGCTGTGGCAATAGATTCAATCAGTCTCAGTCCATTAGTTTAAATAATCAATAGCCATAAGTGCCTTAATGCCGTCTCCTACTTCATCACGAAAGCTGAAAAGTTACAGAGGGCCAGGTGTAATTACGGGCACTTTCTCCATTAACTTTGGGAAAATTAAACAGCCAGAATTTGGGTGTCTGACATGTTACTGCTCTCAACAAACCTGGCACATCCAGCTTAAAGAGAGCTGATCAAAGGAAGAATAAGGCAGATTTCTATCAAGGCTTTTCATGGCATTATCACGTTACTGCAACGCCCAACAGCTCAGCGTGTGCTTTGGATGGCACAGCTGCATCTCCCCAGCTGCAGGAGGGTCTTCTTCTCCTTGTGGTACTGACCTCAGCTGCACCATCCTCAAACAGAGATGTGTCCCTGTTTTTGAAGGGTTGCTCAAGATTCCCCTTCACTGCGCTAGAGCAAGAAAATCCTTCAGGGAATTTGCAGTAATAACAACATGGAAAAAAAAATATAAAATCCCTTCTTCCCAACTCTTCTGCCTTGTTCCCATGCTGTAAAAACTCTGTCAGGAAAAAGGTGGCTCCAAAGTTTTATATTAAGCTACTTTTAAAGCCACCTGTGTATGGTAGATAGAGATTTTATGTCTGCTGGGGAAGTTCTTGATGTTTGCGTCTTGGAAGGTCCAGCCTCAGGCCAGGTTGGTTCTTCACAATGCGCTGAGTCCCCCCAAAATCCTGATGACGATGTCAGAAGTGGGAGCAGCTGGGATGGTGGTGGAAGTGCTGGGACCTGGTTCACAAAGGAACCCAAGCTTGGCTGCCAAGTCCAGAAGAGCCTTCACTTACCCCCCTCAGCAGCCCCAGCTGCCCAAACCCCTTTTCTGCCCTTTTTCACCTCCCTGGGGTGCCCAGGCCATAACAGGGTCCCACTCATGCCTCTGCTGCTGTTGTGGGTGTTGTGTTGGTGACCCCGGCAGCCCTCAGGCTCCTCTGCCACCACTGAATTTGGAAGGGGCAGCAGCTCCAGCCTGGGAGAGGGGTGGAAAACACTTTTTAGGAACCAGTGCCTGGGGATACTGGCCCAGGAGGCGCCGTGAGGTTTGGTGCAGAGAAGGGTTTGGCTGCAGCGAGGAAGGAGGCTGCACGTGTCTTGGTGATGGCTCCCAGAGTGAAATCCAGATCCACAGGGAGGGCTGGGGACCACAGGGCAGGAATGCACTAAAGACCCATGACACCCACAGCTGAGACCCTGTCCTCACACTCCTGGTGCAGCCACGGTCCCCTCTTTTTACTTAAAAGACGGCCAGCTCTGGCTCTTCCCCAGCCCAGCCCTGGGGTCCCAGCAGCAGCAAAGCCAAGCCCAGCCCTTGAGGTGCCTCCAAAGCAGGACAGCCCAGCATCCACACGCCAGACCCACCGGCTGTGATGGAAGGCTATGAACCACCTGAACCTGTGGGAGCACGAGCAGGAAACCCAGAGCAAAACATCAGCTAACCGAACCGCTGTTTATAGGGTAACTGTAATGACTCACAAAATCACTTATGAATATTTCAAGCATGAAAATCTGCATTGCATTTCTGCATTCTGTAAATGTTCCAGGGGTTTTGAGTGAATTATTTTTCAACCTTAATTATAGCATCATTTATTTCTTTTCAGTGGGTACAAGCATCCTCCAAATTAACAGTACATTCCTATTAATGTTCCATTTCTGATGTGACAAAATGGTACATTCATCCTCAAATACAACTAGGCCAATGAACCAAAAAATAGGTGATTAACAGAAGCCCAATTCCTGGAATAAATCAAAGATTTGATGTAGAGGTTCTCGTTCTCCCCAGTGAGTGTCTTAATCCCTGGTTTATACGCTTATCTGCAGTGCATTTCTTTCTGCCGAATGCTTTCATTTTTGCACAAAAGCAAAACAAAAGGCAATTAAGTCCCCGTGGAACAAACCCAAATGTTTCACAAAATGAAATTCTTGTTTTCTGACTGGCTTTAAGGTCTTTTACCTTGGGAGGAGGCTGCCATACTTTGGCCTTCAGCAAAACTGCACCGGAAGGCTTCAGTGCCACCGCACCGCAGGGAGAAGGAAGGCTGGGGGGTCTGCAGCTACCCCCATCCCAGAATCCTGGGTGGCCTGTGACTATTCCCATTCCCCAAATCCTAGGTAGTCTCTCTCTCTCCCCCAAAATTCCTCGCTTCTAAGCTATCAACAAAAAAAGTGGTGAAAGGGGATAATCAGGACTGGACCGTGTTACTGGCTCAGGTAGCAACTGGGCTCCTTCATCAAAACTGGTGCTTTCATCTTATGGGTGATGAAACCCAATGATTTTTACCTTGTCTCTTGTTGTCTGACTTGATGGATTCCTTCCATCAGGATAGACAGAGGCAAGTTTTCCTCAATATTTCCCTTTATGCTGTAGCTGCCCATCATGAAGGACAGACCGGGGGTGATGCAAACCCAGGACATCTCAGGGGTCCATCCCCTGCCCGGCCACCCCGCAGCCTGGGTAGGGCAGAGTCTGCCCAAGCCACTGGTCATGGTCTTCTCTGTCTGAATTAGTGTTTTACACCCCAGGAACTATTTCTGCTGCTGTTGGAGCTTTTCTCCTAATTACTAAGAAAAAGCAACAAGAAGCCTGTGAGAAGCTACCTCTACCTGAAGTGTGTGGAAACAGGACCAGTGCTTGGGTTTTATTTCATATACCCACCCAGCTACCGCTCATTTGGGGGCTTCTTCAAGCCCCAGCTTGCACTTAGAGCCAACAGTGGGGTTTTAGCCCTCAAGAACCTCGACCTGTGGACTTACCTTAGTAAGTGCTTATCAAAGTGCTCATGCCAACAGCCTTGCCCTTACACTTGTCTCCTATTTTCTTCTACGTGCATCGCTATTCCCACTGCTTTTTTCAGTTCCCATGACAATACACCGTGGACAACTCATTTAGCCTGGAGATGGCCACTATCACTTCAAAGTGAGGGGCTGCTCTAGGATCAATTAGTCAATAGGAGTATTTTACACGTATATCCTGAAGATAGGAGCTGGAGAAATATCACCTGTAGGAGTTTTAAGCTATGCAGATCTCTTTCTGTTTTAATAATAGCAACAACTGGAGCCCCACAAACTTCTGCCAGCTATGCAACAAGGTGGGGCGACTAAAGGAAGCTTGTCCCTACCTTACAGAAACACAGACGAAGGAGGTGCCCTTGGGTGATGATGAGGTAAGGCCTGAGGTAACCTTCGTTTTCCTTACCCATTACTTAACACATTACTTTTTCTGTGCTTTGTTTTTTACTTCTGGGGAATTTTGACGTTTGACTCGGTGTTAGCCAGTTTTGTGTGTGTGTGTGTGTGTTTGATTTTGGTTTTGCAGGGCTGGATATTTGGGTGTTGGTTTTTTTTTTGGTTAGACCATCACAGCTGGGAGGGGACAGTGGTGGCTGTTCTCGTGCTCCTTTTTATAAAACACATCCCTAACTTGTCTCCACTTTCCCTCTACTGTGCCAGCCACTGGCACGGGCTGTGTCCCACCACGCTCGGTCTGCTTTGTGCACTCCTTAGGAAAACTTAGTCAGGGGAGAGAATAATCCTGAGGTTGGCTGGATCAGGTAGTTACTGTGAAAGCTGCTACCCTCACATCTAGACAGAAGTGAAGAGACCAACAAGAACTGTCCCTATGCCACGTTCCCTGGGGTGGGACATGCCTTGGGGGAGAAAAGCTGTAGCATGGTGGAGAAAACGCCAGGTTTTCTGTGCATGCTGGCATGAGGCTGGTCGACACTTCACGCTCTGCTTCAGTTTGTTGACGGACAGACGGAGTTGGACTTGTGGGCACCCCCAAAATAGCAGTGTCCTTTGTGGAGCTCATAGTCAGGTGCTGGTGCAGCTGTAGTCTGGATGGAGGCATTGTGCGTATCAGAAAGTGGCTGGAACAGGGCATCAGATCAGGGTGTGTTGTTTGCAGGATGAAATAACGGGTGCAAAAAATAAATTAAAAAATTAATCCCCAGCTGCCCTGGTGGTTTTTGCATGTTTTCACATTTTTATTCACCTATGGTGTGCAGATGTTCACCTCTGGAAAGCCACCTTTGCATTTTCCTGCCTGGAGGTGGGAGGCTGGAGCTTTAACCCTGTGTGACCAGGCAGCATCCCACAACCGGGGGGTACAACCACAGCCCAGCTCTCCCATCTCTGGGCTCTGAACCGCATGATTAGTAAAATCCATTAACTATAGCAAGATGGTGTATTTTTGCCAACTCTCTATTTTTGCCATAATTGCTACGCTTTAATGAATTTCAGTTTGCTTTACATTTTCATGGACCATACCCACCCTCGTGTATCCTAACCAGAAAGGTGTTCCCCACCTCCTTCCCCTTCCCAGTCCCCCCAGAATAAGGATGTGGCTGCAATAGGGAAACAAACTTCCATAGTGTGACAAGGAGGTGAACTCCTATCGCATGAAATCAGGATCAAATCCTAAAGTCCTTTACTTTCTTTTGTTGCCATTAACTAACTTCACCCAGGGTTTGTCAGAGCAGAGACAAAATCCAACCCAAGTGAAACACTATGATCCACAGAGCAGTCTCATCTCGGAGCAGAGATTACAAAGAGGATTCCTGCTCAATAAAAACATGAATACACGTATATATAAAGAAACCTGGGGGCTTTTGTCTGTGGGAAGATGAGAGGTGAATAGGGATCAAAATAACAAGATGACAATGTAGCTTTCTAATAAACCCCTGATACCTTTAGAGTAGCTGGTCCCGGGTTTATTTAATCGGGAAAATAGCTGGGACTTTAAATAACTTGCAATAAAAAGCCTGCACAAAGGAGAGAGTGGGCAGGCCGAGTCGAATGTGTCGGTATCTTGCGGGAGGATATGATGCTTGAAAGAAGCAGTGACACATGGAAACTGCCTACAATGGCACCGCCTGGATCGAGGCGAGAGATAGAAATGGTATATATAAAAAAAAATATTATTACAAGCAACAGTTGTAGGCCTGCAGGGCAGAAAGGGAAGGGAGAGCAGGAAGCTTTGCAATAGATAAGGAGGGTGAGTGAAAAGGCGAGGACGCTGCTCTGGGAATGGCAATTACTTGGGTTGTGGCGGGGAAGGAGCTTAAAGGAGACTGTCGGGGACCACAGGTGGCTGTGGGCACCACCAAGGTGCCACATTCCAGCCCCACACTGCTGCAAGCTGACAGGCAGGCTCCCCGCAGCTGTCCCTCACAGCCCCCGTCTCCCACGTTGCCTCCAAAAATGCATTTTCAGACAAAATTCTTTGTCTGGCCTCAGTGCAAATAAATACGCCTTCAGTTTAAGGCTTGAGGAAACAACAGTCATTTCTTTTGGGAATGGCTTTTCACAGAGGGGGGAAGGTGACAGTACTTGTACCTTTAAAAACGGACTTTTTGGCATCCTTTGCTAAAACATGAATGTACTCTGCAGGGAGGAGCTTTCCATTCAAGCCTCCTCTTGGCTTCAAATTAAGTTGTAATTAAAAAAAAATATATAAAATGACAGCACTACCCATGAAAAGCTCTTGCACGTTTTCACATGAGCAATGTTATAGCACTATTTCAAGGACTTTTCCATGATCCATCTACCTAGCATGGATAAGTGCTAGCAAGGAAGCAGTGATTTTACACTGATATTCCACTGTGAAATTCCACATTTGCAACCCTTTTGGCAGTAGGTGGTATGCTCAGCTCTGAAACTAATATATTAGTTCAGACTGTTGTACAGACGTAGTATAAATTAAAGCATGGCTATGCTCAAAGCCAAGCTACAAATTGGCAACACGAGGCCCTGGCAGGTCACCGACCATCTTGCTTTCTACCCTGAATAGCAGCATCCAAGGGTCTAATTGCATATGACAGTTGTTGATCGTAACATCTGGCATAAAAAAAAAAAAGAGATAATGATTAACCTCAGTTTTGCAAAAAAAATCAGCCTGTTTCTGTGGTCCTAGGTGCCATGTGTTTTGTGGTTATGAGTTACACAGTGCCATCATATTTTACTTGGCTGGGTGTATGTGCCGAAAATCGAGGGCTGGAGAGGCAGAGGTCCTGCAGCGAGCAGCTCTCCTTGTTCATCCGTGCTGCTTGCTGGAGTATTTGATCTTTATTTTCCTTATTCCTCCACCTTTGACCCTTTGTTAGGCCCAGAAGAAGAGCAACTGAAATAGCAACGGCGTGGCTGAGCTGCTCCTCCCATGTATGTCCAAAGCCCAGGGAGATCTGGGGACACGCAATTCCCCTGAGAAAGTCTGGTGGTGTTGAGCTGGTTTCCCAGGCAGGTGGTCTGGATACTTGCTGGCCCTCTGTTATTACATGTATCATCAAGAGTAACCTGAGAGAATGTAACTTCATTCTGATGAAGCTGGCAGAAGAGACTTGAAGACTTGAGGGCTGGAAGAGGAGGCTGGATGTTGGCCTCTTCTCCCAAGGGAATAATGACAGGACCAGAGGAAATGGTCTGAAGGATGGTCTGATGGCAGGGGAGATTTAGATTAGATGTTAGGAAGAACTACTTTACTGAGAGTGTGGTCAGGCACTGGAACGGCCTGCCCGAGGAGGTGGTGGAGTCACCATCCCTGGAGGTATTTAAGAGACGTATAGACGTGGCTCTTCAGGGCATGGTCTAGTGCCTGGGATTGTTGGTTTGTGTCTGTTTGTAGGGTTTCGTTTTTGTTTTTTTTTGTGGTTGGACTCAATGATCTCAAAGGTCCCTTCCAACCATGAACATTCTGAGTGATTCTGTGTGTGAAAAAAGGCCAAAAAAAAGAAGGTAAAGGCGAGTGGCTGGTATGGAGAGACTGGGCTTGCTGGGTGCAAAGCCCTGCCTTCAGGACACTCTTCTTTGTCCCAGCAAGCATAAACTCTTCAAAAAGACATGTAGATCATTTTAGATGCTTAGTATACATAGGTCGCCCAAATAGTAATTGAATGCCCAAAGTGGTGTATAGTCTCCGGGCTGTAGAGACTCTGGGTGGGAAAGCCACCTCCGCGCTGGTACTGACGGCTTCCATCTGGACCAGAATCCCATAGACTTAAAGATAATAAACCAGATTTTGTCAAGAGGATATTCTTTACCAGGTCAGAGTAATTTAAATGCTGGAGACGTGGCACGAATGGTGGCTTACGAACATCTGAAGTGCTCCTAATGCATGGTTTTACAGTCGTCTTAACGCGAAGATTTTGACTGTGCGAGTCGTGCAGGGCCACTGCCGTCAGAGGGGAGCGAGCGAGCCTAAGCCCTTTCCCAGAGCTTATCTCCAGTTCCCACAGGAGGAGAAGTGAATGGCACGGAAATATTACACTTCAAGCAGAGAGATTTAGGAGGCAGGCGAGCCACGCCGAGGAGCTGCGGTGTGGAATATTCGGTTGTCAAAATAACGCCACGCCGCGCTGCATCAGCAGACGTCAGTGCCAGGGGCTCGGGGCGGGGGACGGGACAGGAATGGCTCCCCGAAGATGGACAAGAAGAAAACCCTTCTATTTTGAGTTGATTGCCTTGCAAATGTGGCTCGTTCAGGTCCTCGCTGTGGCAGGAGCTCGTTAGGGCACAGCTAGAGGAGGAGGTAAGGGGACAATAGTAACGTGGAAGGTGCCAGTCACAAGGGGATGATGTGTGGGTATCGGAAAGACAGCAGTCTTCTCAGCCAGGAATATCTGTTTGGGAATAAAGAACAGACTATTGCTGTTTCAAGTGAAAAGGACTTAAAACATGAGCAGGTATTAAGAGCTGCATGACTTCTGTGTCGCTTCGTACCTTTATCATGGAGTTGCAGCCTAATAACGTGGGTCTGAAGCTCCACTGAGGACCAGGGGTGACCCTATGTGACAGGCTCTGAAAAAACAGCTCCAAGGTGGTATTTTTCATTTATAGATAGTTGGGTATTTCTGGCAGTTCTGTCCTTGTATCGCTACCTCTTGAAAAAAAGAAAATAATTATTCCCATATATGGATAAAATGCCCTAGAAATTACTTTTTTATAATGAATGTTTCTTGTTAAAATCCATACCTGTGTAGAAAACCTAAATCTGCAGCAAAAGTGGCAAAGTGGAAAACCCAGCTTCCCTTCCCTGGCATAATTTTGCTTTCCCATGACATCAATAACCTGAGCCAGGTCTTTGACGAGTCCTTCACGCTTCTCCAGCACAGAAACTAGTTTCTTGGCAGAGTTTGAAGTCCCAAGGAAAAAATGAGCTGCACATCACTCAGGGGCAGTGAGAGGCTGGACTTCTCATGCGTGGTCCGTTGCTACCTCGCGGCGTTGCAGGATGCAAGCTGTACACTCCAGGTGATTCCTAGCAGTGCCACTTTCTACCAGCTCTTTCTGGTAAGGAGTACCAGGTGGTGAAGGTGTTCACCATCCTTTACCACCTCCAAATCTGGACAGGATAATGAAATTCCTCACCAACATTTTTTGCAACTTAAATTTTTCTTTCTGAGATTAATTTAATTAAGATTTTCAATTTCAGATTGCTAATTGAAATACTCTGAAAATTCTTTTTTTCAGTCTGGGATTTCTTTTTTTCAGTCAGCACTGATTTGGTTCACTAATTACAAGCCAAAAGTTTGGAGTGCTCCGTAATGAGATATTTCACAAACAATCTTTGAGTCAATTAACTTCAGGGAGGGGGAAGAAGCAAAATTGTTTTAACTAAGGCATGCATTTGTGAAAATTTTATTTGTTCCCCAGAGGTACTTGGGGAGATAAAAGGAATAAATTGTTCTCGGTAGCCAAATTCAGGCTTGGCCTGTTGCAGTTGCAAGGTGTATTATGGCAACAAAAAGTGTCAAGACAACCAGGTGTTAATTTTTGCCTTTCCCCCCCCTTCCCCCCCCCCCCCCCCCTTATTTATTTTGTTATTATCAGTGTTTAGGAGGCATCTGGACAATGCTCTTAACAACTTGCTTTAACTTATGGTAAAACCTAAAGTGGTCAGGCAGTTGGACTAGATGATCTGTTGTAGGTCCCTTCCAACTGAAATTCTATTCTATTCTATTCTATTCTATTCTATTCTATTCTATTCTATTCTATTCTATTCTATTCTAAAGAGGGGGTGTGTGTGTGTGAGTTGTCACTTGCAGAGGTGAATCAGTGGCAGTGATTTGAGTCTGGCGGTGCTGCAGAGGGGCTGGGGTGCTGTGGCCCTCTTGCATGCAGAGCTGTGGAAGCCCAAAATGTGAAAGGCCCAGTTTTAAAGTGATGATGCTTCTGCTGGGTTTGAGGAGGGAGAGCAAATCCTCACCCAAATCGGATGAGAAATTCATGGGCTGCAGTTGTGGGGGAGCTGCCGTACCTGTCAAACTCACCCCAAAACCATGGTGAGGACGGGGGCCTGTGAAGACATGGACCCTTCTTGTGGGACCCCAACATCTTTGCAGTTCCCCTGAGGCCCCCCGATTTGTAAAGGGCTGCAAGTAACGAGCTGCAGGAGGAAAGGTGGGGGCGGGGGGGCCGTGGCCTTGTGGCTGGCCCCCCTCCCCCTGGCAGGGATGTCTGCACCCGTGGCCGCGTGTGTGCGCATGCAAAGCTTTGGAAATTTCCATTTTAATAAAAGCAACCTTGGAGGAGCATGAGCAATAACCTGTCTGCTCTTTGGCACTGACAGGTTGGTTGTCCTGTAAAATGAGATTTTTTTTTGCTACCCCAGCGCAGCAATCTCGTTATCAACTCCAGCTTACAGCAGCGTCCTTTATTAGAAGACAGCAGAAATAATTCTTTGGACATTAAGCAACGTCTACCTTCTGCTTTTATCAGGCCCTTTGGATGTGATTAAATCGGATCCAGAGGTAAGCCAAATAAACTCCTGGGTCTCCGGGCTCTGATATTTGGTCCATCTACAGATTCTTTGAAGTCTGGTGACAGGGTAGAAATTGAATCTTTCCTGCCCGGTCTTTCCCACTCCTGCTGCCTCTTGAAAATCCAGTTTCCTAGATCTGACCCATGAAATTTGGATGCTCGGGTTTATTAAGGCAGGGAGGAGATTACCTGCAGATCCATCCCCTGCCTGTTCCCAGGCTCAGCTTTGCTCAGCTGTGACTTCAGGCTTCAGTCCCTGCTCCCAAGGGATGCATCTTCACCCAAGCGAGGGTCACTGCAACCATGCACATGACCAGTGGTCTATTCCAGCACTCCCACCCCAAGGTAAAATGAGGATTGCACAGCTTTATGCCTGGAAGTGCCTGTCTCTACGTGTGCAACCAGCAGCCAGTCCCAATGCCCTGCTTGTACCCAGCTTTTTTGTTGACTTAGGTAGCATTTTTCATCTTGGGAGGCATCAGTTGATTAACTGGTCACCACAACACTTCTAAATCTTTGGTGGAAAGTTTTGTGCTGCTGTTCCCACGTCCGCCACGGGGCCCACGAGGCTGTTGGAGATTGTGGATCAGCACAACCTATGGTAAATCCAGTGCTGCTGCTGGGCATGGCTGGTGGCCATCCCAGGAGCATGTGGCAGGGCACCTTCCCCTGCACCTTTTCTCCTTCAGTGAGGGCTGGCTCTCAACATTGCTCGCAGCATCCCTGGGAAAAGAAATGATAATGATTCATTTGGACCAAGACCGTACCACTTCATGCCTTTCTCCTCCTTCCCGGAGTATAAACTTTCAGCCAAAACCCCCACAGATGTGCTCCAGAGAAAGAAATAATCTGCAGATGTTGACCGTTCCCAGCTCTTGCCTTGTCTAAAAGGGGCCAGTGACAACTTCTTGGGTCCTTGCCAGGTTTTTGGGTTTACTTGTCTTAATCACAACTCTGTTTTTTAGTAACGTCACTGTTGGCCAAGTATGTACAGAGTTGTGGATTGTCTCCTGAGCTGTCAAGGCAGAGAGATGTTTAATACACAATAGCTATTATTTCCCAAATATTGATGCCCTCAAGGCCTGTGGGATCTCCTTTCAATAACTCAGCCTCCTGCCGTCTAGGACAGTGTCGTGTATGGGAGGGTGCATGGTAACATGGCACAGGGAGGTGATTCTTCTTTCCTAAATATTGAGGTTAAACAGTGTAAAACCGCATTAATGAACAGAACCGTGGACCTGCCTGAGGGCGGTGTGATGAGCTTCTCTGCGGGATTTTGCAGAGGGTTGCCAGCCCCTGTCCTGGCTCCTGCCCTTCTCCGCTGGCTTGTAGCCTCCGGCTCAGCACGGCCATGCCCTGGGGAAGGAAGGTGCTGGGGGCAATGAAAGTAAGGTCTAGGCAATGGTTGGGCGTCCCTCCTCCCAAATTACCCCAAGGCAGCGCTGAGCCCGCGTCGAACTGAAACGGCTGGGATTTGGCTCAAAGCTCTCAAGAACGAGTCTCCAGGGGGAATTAAGGAGGCAAGTTGTCAGCAGCCTCTTTTATTTTCATACAGCACTTAAAAGCAACAGATGTGTGTAATTTTTACTTTTGGCTCTCTAAACTTAGGCTTTCCTATCAAATGGCAATTGGCACTTGGAAAGCTCATTTTTTCAGTGGACTGCAGAGGGAGAAAAGCGCGGACCAGATGCACTGAGTTTATTTTTTCTTTTGACCAACTCGCACAGCTCCGGTGATGCCAATTAGTCCAGATTTCCAGAACTGCAAAGGAAGATGGGAAAACACCACTGGCCTTGCTGGTCAGTTGTGTTTGATCAGGGGTGTTTATTACCAGGATGGAGCCAAGACACAGTTTTGCATGGCATTTGCCCAGCTGCTGCCTCCTGTGTGGATTTGGCCTCCCTTTTTGCTGAAGGACCAGCAGAAGGTACCGAAATGTTGTGGCCCCACAGCTCTCAACGTGCTCCTTGGTGCAGAGCTTCATGCCTCCTTCCTCCCAAGTGGTTTGGAAACGGTGCTGTGTACGGAGAGGGAAAAAAAATGCCCCGGGTCTTGCCTTCCCACAGAGTCATCGTTCTAGCTGAACAATTTTAACTGTTGATATGGAATCTTTTATTTCGGTAAACTTTCAGCTAAATGTCAAACTACAGCCATTTTTCCTGTAACAGTGCCTTTGAAAGCACGATTATTAATATTACTGGTATTATTTTATATGACTTTCGCAATGTGAAACAGTTCATTTCTCCATGAGCAGTTCATTTCTTCATCCAAGTCCGGAAGGGAAACTTCTTCAGAAAAATTATTTTTCACTAAACATGAAGGAACAATGAATAATTTGAGGCACATGCAAGGCAAATATTTTATTAAGGCTCTGAACACCAAAGAGTGATATCGGGCACGGGTCAGTGCTTTCTGCTACGCTTGTGTTCCCTGGGATAAAACTGCTCCTAACAAACAGGGCTGGGAAAAACAACATGGAAAATGCTTCCCGTTGCTTAATCCCTGGATGAGTCAGGGATAAGCAAAATCTCAGTTGCTGTCAAAAAAAACAGCTAAAAAGCAAAGCAATCTGTAATGGTACGCTTCTGTAGGCAAACTGTAAATGATACCGTACGTTGCTGAGTGCCACACGCTGAGACAACTATTTCCAATTTGTCCAGAGCTGCATTTCTTATATATGGGCAGCAGAGCTTTATTTTTCATCCCGACTCTAATTAACATGTTGATAGATCTCTGTGTCCCAACGCTCCCGGTGTGTCGGTGGCCGTGCCAGCCACGTCCTGGGGAGGGGGGGGACACACAGGTGGTGGGGTCCGGGCTGGGCCAGGGCGGGCAGGGTTTCAGCTGTCCCCCTCTGCCTCTGCAGGAGGTGACGGTGTCCCCGGCTTCTTTCCTCAGGCAGCAAAACCTCCTCCGAGCTGCCACGTCGTGTCCCGGGGGGGGGGGTGGCTCCCGAGAGCGTCCCGAGCACCGCAAGCGGCATCGCGCCGTGGGAACCCGCGGCCCCGGGAGGTACGGACGGCTCACACGTAAGTAGGGCCACTGGCCAGGCAAGCACAAGCTTTAAAGGGTTGCCTTAAACCCCTCCAAAGAAGGACCCCTTGCTTTGCCGGCGCTCAGCGACGAGCCGTAAGCCGCTGCTGACAAACCCGAAGCTCCTGCTACAGAGGGTTCGCAGCTGAGGGGAGGCTCCCTGCCTTCCTCTGGCTCCTGCGGGGAAGGTTTAAAGAGTTTCAGGGTGAGTTTAAGGCAGGTTTAATTCTGCTAGCTCTGGGGCAAACCAGGGGCCGATTAAATAACCGCAGCGTAAACACGGAATCCGTTTCGGAAACTCCTCGATCTTTATAGGGAGCTACGTATAAATTTGGATTGTCGCTGAAGGGAACGTGCCCAAGTGAGCATTATTACCCAAAAGTTTCTATCCGCCCGCTACCGGAAAAATCCTTTTCTGCCTTCTCTTTACTTATTTTTAAAGTCAGCTGGCTGCAGTTCAAAGAGCAAAACACATAATGAAATAAACGGGGCAAATTCAAACAGCCAAAAGCGTAATGAAACAAACGAGACAAATTCCTTGAACTGCACCTAACATGAAAATGAATCTCAGCTGCTCATTAGGGACCACCGAGTAGGGGATGTCAGCAAATTAAATCATCGGAAGTAGAGGGAGGCATAGAAAAAAGCTTGATTATCTAAATCTCCTCTTATTAACTGCAAAAATGGTGGGGTTTTTTTCAAGACTGAATATAGTAAAATATGCTAGTGGGAAATGACAAAGCCTCTTTATGCACTTAAAGTACAAAGCGAGGAGCCGGGCAGAGCAGAGGAATGGGTAAACAAGGAACATACCAATTTATTTTCAGGGTGGGTTAGCAGTGAGTAATTTTCACTGTACACCCAGACCTTTGCTTTCTTACCCTCTCTGGCAAAGTTTATACCTCATTTCCCTGGGTAAATTCAGATTTTGCTGGGAATTGGAGTGCTGGTCGTATGGGAAGAGGATCTGGGGGTGTCAGTGTGCCCGCCTGAGGCTCACACGTGTCGTCTGAGCCAGGAAGTCAGTGTGGGCTTCTGGGACAAGCAAAGTTTTTAAAGCTCTTCCCTCTGCTTGTTACAAGACCCTTTTCATCATTGTTGTTGTTTAACATACTTGGTTTTGCTGTTTTTCCCCTTGAAAGTTTGAGAGGGAGGGCACAGGGTCTGCCTCGGTGGTGGTAGGGATGGAAAATTCCACTTTGGGTCCTGCTCTGGAGGTTGCTGCTGGTCTTTGGGACTGCCTCAAGGACAGCAATTAGCAGGCACTACTAACTGACCTAATGGCTCTGGTAGCAGCACACGCTGGAGGAGGTGCATCACCAGCCTTCACGAAGCGTCCTCCTGGGGGAACCTTTGGGACATGTAGAGATGTGGCTCATGGGATGCAAAACCAAAACATGTCAGGAGTCGGATGTTATCTTTGGCTTGAGCAGCAAGGAAGGTGAGCAAAGCCAAGCAGCTCATGTTATCCTTGAAAAGAAGGCTGGAAGAGGAGCCAGAGGAACTGCAGCTGCTCAGCGTGATGGCTGTCCCTAGAAACCCCCGCTTTGAGAAGGAGTGAGCACCAGAAAGAGAATAAGGGGATGGCCAGGCAACATGGAGATGTCAGGGAGAAATTTTCCCAAGCCTGTCTTTTTGCTGGCAGTGTCATAGTTCCAGCACACAGGGGAGAAGGAGGTGTTCCTACGCAGGGGCTTTAGGGTTGGCACCATCTGGTGGGACTTTCTTATAAGCAAGCGAGGAAGAACTGGCCTTGACAAGGCAGCTATTGGGTGGGTGAGAAACCAGTTGCACAGTGGGTCGGAAAAATTATCAGCAGTTCACCACCAGAAAGGGAGGTAATGACAAATACCAACCTGAGTCCACTGCTCTTTTGTGTTTCTGTTTATGATGGGGGTGAGGGATGAGGTTGTTGCTGCTTGATGTGCAGCTGGGAGGGACTGGGAGCACACCAGGGGACAGAATTATTGTTTGAAGGGACAGGAGAAGAGAAGTACTTTGGAAAGAATCCCCAAGCAAAGCCTGTGTTTTGTATTTCAGTGGTCACTGGTGACAAAATGCAGAGTCCGTGGGGCCTCAGTGAGGGGAGGGAGCCGTCCCGGCCATGCTGGGAGCTGTGGGATCTCCACAGGATCTCAGCTTTCGCTCTTGGCTGCTGCTCTTCAAGAACAACAGGGCTTGGCTGGAGACAGTCCAAAGGGAGCAATAAAAATAACGAGAGGTGGCTGGGACATAACCTCTGCGGGGAAGTCAGATCTGATGGCAAGAGATGCAGTCTGGGCATAAAGGCTCGGACCTGCAAGGAAGAAGGAGGCTTCTTTCTCCTTGCCAGTTTGGACAAGATGTGATGGACTTAAACTGCAATTTTAGAGGGGATGAAAATGTCTTTGTGCACTTTTCAAGGTAGAACTCGACAGTTCCCGGTAGCACACTCCGTCTCCTCCGCTCCCGACTCTGTTTCAGCCAGGTTTAGCACAACATCCATTCCAGTAACTCACGTGGCTTTCATGAATTAACTACCTAGCCCATGGGAATTGTACCATTATCTTCAGAGGAACTAGAAAAATAAAGAGTGTGTGTTTATAAGGTTTATATTGGTTTCACTCCACCATCAGCATTCCCTTTAAGAACATCAAAAGAAAAAAACGGATAGAGACATCTGCCAGCATCTCTGGAGATGCGTGTTGCACTTTCTTCTAATCCAGACCAAGGCTTTGGAGTCTCTCCATGCCTTCAGGAAATGGGGGAATTTTTCTTTTATTTAAGAACCATCTAAAGACCCTTTTACTGGGTTTTAACAGAGCCCCGTGTCAGCAGAGTTGAAAAATTCTGGCATTTCTTCTGCGCAGATTAAAGATGATAGATCACCCTTTGCTGCTCGAGCCTGATTTACAGCTCCTAGCCTGAAATTGCGTAATACTTTTAAAAGTGCAGCAGCAGGGCCAAGGACGTGGAGCAAAATCCAGTGACGTGGAGCAAAATCCAGTAGCGCAGAGCAAAAATCCAGGCGCACGCTGGTTTTCGCCTCTCCTGCATTTGCTATTCCTTCTCCAGGTCGGAAAGAAGAGCTGCAAGGAGCAGCCTGTCCTCTCCTGCGCCCTTCCGACCCCCAGCATGGCATCCCCCATGAGGAACTTGCTCACCGACCCCGCCAGGTACCTCCAGTCTTTCCGCCTCTTCCTCGCGAAGTCGACGGAGCACCAGAGCATGCAGGAGTTTGTGGAGAGGCAGCTGCCGGCCGTGATAGACAGGTAAGGTGGAGGTGACCACATCGAGCTGAAGGACAACCCCGGGGCATTGGTCCCATGGTGGGGATGGGCTTGGGGGAGTGTTGGGGGGGGGGGCTGCCTGTGAGAGGCAGATTGCCGTTCCCCACTGGCCGCCCCGTCTGTAGGTATCTGATGGGGCTTGGCTGGAGATTGCATTTGCACACACTGAGGAAGGGCTGCTGGTGGGGACGGAGCCTGCCCAGCAGGGAGGAGATAAGGCTGAATCGTTTCCTTGCATGCAAATGCAGCTCACCCTGAATGAACCCTAGCACGTGAATAATGCAATAACGGATATTACATTCTAACACCCACTTTGACTGAGACCGTCTTTTAAAAATTAACCTTTTCGGTTAATGCTGGGGCTCTCTCTAGTGTGTGTAAACCACGCTCCCGCTTTGCTTGATGGTGCGTGTTTTTCCCTGGATCCCTCTCTCAGTGGGCTGGCTCGGGCAGCAGGCACCTGGGGACAACTTCTGGCTCTGGGGAGGCCCTGGTCTGGGCTCGGGGTTTTATGGCTCTGCCAGAGCCTCGCTAAGGGATTTTAAGCATGTTATGCTCCCCCCCATTCTCCCTCCCCACTTTGCCAAATTTAAAACTTGTACAAATAATTTTTAAGCTGCTGGTCCAGACCCCGGGAGGTCTCTGGTCCTCGAAGCGCAGACATAGAGAAGGCATGGACCTGCTACTTTATATGCACTCATAAAAAAAGGAAATCCTCTACAAGTGGCCAAAATAAGAAATATAGAAATAGGCAATCAGGAATCTCCAAAGAGCAGAGTTCTGAATCTGATCCCTCCTGCCAGCTCACAGCCATGCCTACACACACACACATTGACTTTGATATTTTTCCTGCAGATTTTAATTTTAGCCTTCATGGGATCTCCAGTGCTTCACAAAATGCGTCTAACTCTCTCTACCGGGTAGCACTCCTAAAATGTATAAATAATGTTTTTCAGTATTGGAAACGGGAAGTCTACAATCAATATTCTAAGCATTGGTGGTGGAGCAGGTACGCTATGGACTTCATTATTGATACAGTTTTACCTTCCTTTTCAAAGAACAGAGGGTTAGAAATGGCAGAATGGAGACGAGTGGGAAATAAGTCTTGAAAAGTCGGCTCCAGGGGACAGTCGGTGTTAGCTGGTGTGTGGCCACATTGTCTGAAAACATCCTGTGCCTCCTCCCCCTGATTCTTGTATGTCCTCCACAAGAACCCTACTTCTGCACCCTCACTTCTCAAGGACAGAGAGAGGCTTGAACTGCCCCTTTGTGTTTCTATGCAGGAAAAAAAAAAAAAAAAAGCACCAGAACGTCTTAATATGTCATTAAAAATGTCATAATCCTAAGTTTTTACTTGCATTGTAATGACCCTCCACTGGAAATATTTACTGATGCCGTAACTCCCTATTCTTCCTGCCTCTGTTTTGCCTGTACCTACTTTCTGACCACTGTGAATGCACAACCTCCCCCCGGGATTTACTGTCGCCCACATCACTGGAGCTGAACATAAGCTCCAGAAGAAATCAGAAGAAATAAGTCCCTTATCTGAAGTTCACTGGGTGGAAAACAATACCAATAACATCAAGTGGCTTCTTCTCATTAAAATCTTGCTTAAGTTCCCCCATAATTAAAGCCTTTGTTTTCTAATTCTGTGCTGCCCATTAAGTGATCAAACTTTAATTTTATATGAACAGTGAATTTAGGTTAAAGGCTTTAGTCCTGCCTTCTCCAAAGACTAATCTCAGCTTGGTTGATCTCTCCTAATACGTAAAAATAATTGTATGTAAATGGTGGGCTTTAGTTTTAAAACAGACAGTGTGACAGAGTAGGAACATTGCTCTCCAAACAAGGGAAACCATCCTTCTGCCAAAAGAAATGCTGTTTTTTAACAGGAACACTTTACTTAGTGAGGTCCTTAACTCCGTAACTCCAGCTTAGCACGGTGAATATTCAATCAATATTGTGCAGACAAAGCTCATTTTGTGATGTAAAATAAAAACACCTCAGCACCACAGAAACCCTACTGGCTTGTTCCCACCGTGGGTCCTCGGTGGGGTCAGGAGGGACCAAAATCCCAAATTCCCCCAGCGAGGGAGCTGCCCCAGCCCCATCCCGCCCCTGTGCTTCACAGGGAGGGAGCACGGAAAGAAAGCTTTTCCTTTCCACTTTTCCACCTCAGGAGACAAGCAAACCATTTAATGTCGCATCATATCCCATTACACCCACCCATCCACCGCGCCTGCCTTCGCCTACAGCCTCTGCCTTATTAAGTTCACACTCCAGCGCCCAGCACTCTGTACCTTTAAAAACCATAAAAGTCATCAACGCCGCTATAAAGTAGCAACTGTGCTATAAACTATCCCGTTACGTAAAATGTTTAATTAGAAACTTAATGGTGAACATAGTGGTAGCCTTTAAAAGGTAATTGTGTTGGAGAGTTTAAATAATTCGGATAGCCTAATTGCCAAATTGTTGATAATGCAAGCTGCCACAGATTTGACTGTAAAATGCCTCAGGACACTTGTTTGCATATAAAAGAGCTAACTGAAGTCAATTAAGGCTGTGGATTAAATTATGAATCAAAGGGGTGGGTTTTTTTGGTTAAAAACAATACGAGGGTGGTTTGGCCATAGAAGAGTGGAAGGGAATACATTAACCTAGCCACATATGGAAATAAGAAATTCAAATATTTTTTTTATCAGGACCCGCACAGCCTTTTCAAAGGGCCAATCCGTTTCACAGCAAGTTGGTAAAGCAACCAAAAATCAAAAATATTGCAGTAGCTCATTAAAAATTCTGTGTTCCCGGATTTTACCACAGCATCCTGCAGACGACTGGCTTTGCTCTGATTTTTCAACAGAATACAGGGTTTGCAGTGGTAGCAAAGCTGCAGCTATTTCTGCTCCTTCAGAAATTCAATTTCATTCCCTCAAAGAATGTGCTGGTGCAGATGCCACATATTTTTTGGTGTTATTAGTTGCTTCAAGAAAGACACATAAGCCTAAAAAGATTGAACTCTCTTCCTAAGTTAAGTGAAATTCTCGGGGTGCTAATGAGCAGGTGAGACCTGATTTTGATGTGTGGTGATGTGTGGTGGGGCCTGAAACAGGCAGAGAGCTCCTTGTAGGGAAAAGGACCTTCCCTGGGGAAGGACCTTGTGCGCTGGGTTGAGTTCTGGGGAACACATTACAACTCTTTACACCAAACACTTTCTGTTTATACCATTATATCAAATCTTCTGTATAACGGGAGCTAACGCTGAAGCGGTGGGAACTCTGGGGCACTGGAAATCATAAGGACGGGCAGAGACCATGTAAACATGATGGGAGCACTCACCCCACAGCCCCTCAGCAAGGACATCTCTGGCCATCAGGGTTTGCTGGGAGATCTTCCAGTCAGTACATAATTTTGTTCATTTGTAGGGAATTTTATAAGGTGGAGCTCTGTGCAAGCACAAGTACATCTTTAATGACAAAACTCAATATTTTTGTCTGCAACAGGACCCCTGGGTCTACTATTCACCTCTGCTTCACTCTTTCTACCTTAATTTATTCTTCTATTATTTTTTCCATCTAAAATTTATTCAAGCACAATAAGCAGAATTGAGTCATAAGAAAGCTAATCAAGGTAGCACAATATTGTCCCTGGACCCATGCCTCAGTCAGGAGCCTCATCTCCCTGAGGTTCCTACATTCTGGGTGGGGAGAAGTGGCCAAAAGCGATGGCACCTCTTTTTAAATTTTGAAACGTTGGGTCTGTTGGTACTTCCAGCAGTAAAATAATTGCAGCTGGCCTGAATGTTGTCTAGAGAGAACTGCTTGCTCTTCACAAAGAAAGTACAGTCAGCTCTGGGGTATTCTGTAAAGAGGGGTTAGATAAACATAGATGGTATGCGTGCTCTTCATTGTACTTATGGAAGAAGTCACAGGACACTGAAGACTAACAGACATGAATGTTGTTTCTGAGTCCAGTGTAAACACATATTCTCTGCTCCCTCACCCACATGACCTTGTAAGCAGCGAGACACTTGGCTAAAAATGCTCTCACTGACTCCAAAGAAATCCTGCCAGGTTCGCTGGTGTCTTGGGCCCATCAGAACTGGCACCATCAGAGTCATTTAGGGTCTTCCCTGGGAGGTTAGGTTGTGCCCAGAAAATATGCACACAACTGTGTGTGGTTTTCCCCTGGAACTGGTGGCAGTAGTCAGAGAGGAGGAATGAAGATGATTGGGACTCATGTTTAAATTTTTCTCAAGTCCTAGAGCTCAACTCTCAGTGGCAATCTGCTGAGAATACAAAGCAGCTACATTGTACCTGGGCGGTACGTTTTCTGTACAGGAATGGCAGGCATTGGTCTTCAAAACTGAGAATGTGATGATGATGGTGAAGATGATAACATCTGCCTGAGCTTTGGTTTTATCTTGTGTTTTGTGTTGCCTGCTTCTCTAGGTGAGATTGACCTGCTGATCATCTCAAAGGTGCAAGCCAGATATCCAGGGGTCACCATCAACAATGACGTGGTAGAGCCAAGTGCTGACCAAATCTCCAAGTACAAAGGTATTTTTACATTAAATGGGTTAAAGTTACATTAAGTATTCTAAATGCCTTCAAAGAGTTGAATGTTGCATGACCCCACATTCAAATGCTTTCTTGTCAGAAATGGCTCTTAAAAGTTTAAGGTCACTATCTCCTGCTTTTTTGCCATCATTGCTTTTCAACAATGCTCAGTGTCTCATTAAAACCTTAGTCTCTCAGACTGCAAAGGACTCTCCACAGCAAACACTTGGACTAGACAGACTTTAAAAGCAGTGGGAACTGATGGCTGATTGTATGGGAACAGAGTAAAATCCCCATGCTTCAGAAATTTTTTTCTCCTTCCACTTGCAGTGAATCAGGGTCCTTCCTCAGCATCGAAGGGAAAATATTGGTGTCTCATGGTAATTCTCGCATCTCTTTAAAATCATTTCCAAACAACAAATAGCTAAACCTCAGAATCTTGCACTAAATTAGTTACCATCCTTTGAATTAGAAAACTTGGAGAGTAAAATGGAGAGGGGAGATTTTTGCTGTGTGCTCTGTAGCTTAGACCTTGTTTCCTTCCACCGGCCCAAAGGTCTGAGCAACAGTCATGAAGGAAAGTCAAGCATTTTCTAAGGAGGATTGAGCGAAAGCAGGAGTGTTTTGGTCAAATTGCCCTACAAAGCGAGCATTAAATATCAACCCACAGCTTGATTATCACTGGATTAACACCTGCCAGGCTTTACCTTAGCAGGTAATTATGGTCTTGTATGGAGGTGACACCAGCTACTCCATACAGGCTGTGAGCAGCCCAGAGCAGAACACACCTTGACAGAAAGAGGTTGATGAATGGATGTGACAGTAATGAATGAACATCGTCAGCAGTCTGCGTTGTTGGAAATGCTCCAAAACATAGTAAATACCAGATTGTAAAACCACACTGCGAATCTCCAACTCCTAATCTTGCTTAAATTCTTAAAAGCAAAGCAATCCCAATATTAAGGAACTTGTGGAAGTCAAAGGTTAAAAAAAAACAAAAACAAAAAAACAAACAAAAGAAGGAACAATCCCTTTCTCCCTGCAGTGGGGGAGTTCCGAGTTACTGCAATCACCAAAGGCTCCCAAGAAGCACATCACTATTTTTATATCTGCGTCTGTATTACATGGACCTGATCTTTGAAAAGATGGTTTGTGCAACATCCCAGTAGCTTTTACATTGCTCAGGGCTGAGGTGGTGAAGGATGAGCAACAGAGCATCTGCTCTAAGTCTGGGAACTGGCACATGGCATTTCTGACCTGCCTGGGCTGTGGACCATAGGGTACGTGAGGTTGGATTTGCAGTGAATCTTCCTGGTGATTTCACCACCTACCACCAGTTAACTGGAAGTCCTATCCTACTTCAGTGAGTTTCTTTGCAGAAGAAAATATAAGTTGTTGTCCTTATTTTAAGTTTTATGCCAAGCTAGAAATGAAATATTCATCTTTCTTTCTTTAAACTTTCTTATTTGGTAATTAATCATGTCCCCAGTAGGTATCATTAATTAGGTTTCTGAGCCCTACGATTTTCCAGGGAGAACTGGAAACATTATCTGTGCCTCTGAGGATTCAGTGGTTATGTTTTCTGCCTAACCAGGTACTTTCTCCTTGGGAAGGAGAAGCCAAGCTCATGAGAGAAACTTCTTACTGGGACATGCAGTGGTGACAAACAGAGGTTTATCTTAAGCTGCATCATACGACGGAGCCTCTCCTCAAAGCCCCACGAGCAGGCTGTGGCTTTCCTTCATTCCTGGTCCATGACCAGGTGAAGTCCCTTGGTGACCATGGTCGGAGTGTTGGTGGCCTCACAACTGAGCTGTGCTGCCATTGCCTGCATGGTACAGCACAACTGCAGGCATTCTGGCTGTGATGGCATCTGCTGTGGACACATGACCAACTTCTGACCCTGACAACAATCCGAGTTGAAATCCAGGAGAAAATTAAGGAAAACTTTTCAAAAGGGTTAAGGTGATGCGTTTTGGCTTCAGATGAATCTTTGGTCATAAACTTCCCATCATCAGAATTGGCTTGCCCTTTCTGAAATGTTGACTTTAAAAGCCTGCCCCAGCAAGCAATTCAGTTTTCTTCCTGGTGTCTCCTCGCAGACTGTCTAGCAATTGAGCTGAACCAGATTGCACCAGATTATTTGTGATGGTGATATGAACCGCTGCTGAATGAAGCCTGAGTTTAAAACAGCAAATTAAATCTGAACTGCAAGCGCCGGGGCCGGTGACTGATAAATGGAAGCGAACGGAGTAACAGCAGCAGCCTCCGAAAGGGGTGGCCCATTTCCAGCCAGAAAAGAGAGGAGATAAGCACTGGTGGAGCGTTTCTCAGCTGTCCGACGGGGATGTGTCTTAATCAGAGCCCAAGAGGAGAAACATTGTGATTAGTGGCATAAAGGCGCCGGTCGTAGCAAATCGTGTTGGTTTGAACATGTGTTCTGTAGCTAAGGCTCAGGCTGCCTTTGGGCCATGTAAGTTTTAAATTTATGTTAACTCCAGCGAGGCACGGGAATGGCATCAGGGCCAGCTTTGTCCTGGAGCAATCCCGAGCGGCTGGCAGGAGCGCAGTGCGATGAGCTCCATATGCCAGCAGATAGACATTAGTATTCCAGCAGCCCCTAAAATGTGAAATCATCCCTCAGTTTTGCTCCCATAAAAGCAGAGAAATGCAGTGTTGAGCCAGGCTCATGGTATAACTTGTTCCTTGAATCCACTGAATCTCCAGCTTTCTGCTTTCCTCACTTGCTGGATGCGCATTGTATTGAGGTCTGAAAACACATCATGTGTCACTCTTTATACTAGTCTCTGTTTTAAAACATTGTTACCCCTTTTACTTGAAGCAGTTGACCAAAACTGTGGGCTCTTGAAATATTATTTGAACACAGCAGAAGCTGAATGTCAAAAGATGGGTCCTTGGTCTTGGAACAAAGCTCCTCGCTCCCCTTATCTCTGTGACAAGTGAGTCATTTCCTTTCTCTGCCCTTCTTAAGCCTTTAATTGTGCTTTCTCTCCCAAACACAACCCCCATGATCTATTCTTGAGCCCCTGTACTTATTGGTTCAGTCTCTAGAAAACCCTTTGCCATGACCTGGCTTCTGCTCAGCCGTGTGGGTCTTGCATGGCACTGAAGTGAAGGGGCCATCAGCTCTTTTCCCTTTCAGCAGGAAATGTGCTCCTCGTGGCCTCAACTCTTCATCCCAGTCAACATCTTCTAATGCAGCTTGAGCCAGTTATGGGAAGATTTTATTTCTTTTTTTTTTTCTTTTTTTTTTTTTTAATCAGGTAAAGAATGGAGGAGCCAAAATAAGCGTGCAAGGATTAAAGTATCAGACCCTCTTAAGAATTCATCCTACAAAGACCTTTACAGCCCCTTTCTCACATATGGGCTCAAGGTTTTACACATCCCACTGCTCTGTTAAACTGGTACCAAAACTCTCTGCCTAAATATGACTTCTGGATGCATTAAAGCTCTGAACGGAAATCCATCCCATATTTGCAATTGAGATAACACCATCCTGCATTCTGTATTTCAGAGCGTGTGGCTAAGACATCAAACCTCGAGAACGTAAAGTTTACCTGGCATGAAGAGACAGCTTATGAATTTGAAAGTCGAATGAATGCAGAAAAGAAGCCTAAAAAATGGGACTTCATTCACATGATCCAGGTAAAAGACTCTACAAAGTAAATGTTGTCAAAAACTTGGCTGTTAAAAGTACGCATGAAGTATGTGACCTCATTATCCACTCTAAGGGGAAGAAAGGTGAGTTTATTTCCCTGTAATTTAAAGTACTTAAGCATAAGTGAACTGCAAAAAAATGAAAGATGAGTTACAGCAAAGCAACTTTGAGCACAGTGGTCCTATTAACTAGGCTGTGGGTGGCAGTCAACTAGAAATATATTTTAACTAGTGTTTTCAAAGCTCCTTGTCCTCTCTGTGAAATTGCCTTTGTATTTCCAAGTTTACTGAACCTGTTACAAGCCATCTTCAGTGCTAAGAAATGCAAATCTTTTTATCTCAGGTTAATGAATGAACATGAGCTTGGTCCTGGGAGAGGTGGAGAGCGGAGAAGGCAGTGACAGCCCCAAGCTTGCAGCCTGAGCCCACTGCCCACTAACGTGTCTCGTTGTCATGATGTTCTTCTGTCAAGATTGCCCCCATTTGGTTCCTTTTACCTAGTGGTACCTGTTATAATATTCACCAGGTCCACACTGTATCTCTGTAAGCGTTTGTCCTCTTTCCAGATGCTCTATTATGTGAAGGACATCCCAGCGACTGTGCGGTATTTCCACAGCCTCCTGGAAACACAGGCGAAGCTCCTCATCATCCTGGTGTCAGGTGAGAGATGCTCCACTAGCACTGCCCGGTCAGGCAAGAGCCGTGAGGACTTTTGGGGTTCCTGCAAGTTCAACACAGGCCAGCTAGAAACCAATTGACATTTTTATTTGAAATATCCTTTATCACCAATAAGGGTGAACTGGCTGAGTAATCACAGTGTCCACTCACTGAAACCCATTGAAGATGTTTATACACCTGAGATGTATAAACAAGACACTTGTATGTTGAGTAATGTGAAGACTGATGAATTTATATAATGATAGAAACATAGAATGGTTTGGGTTGGAAGGGACCTTAAAGATCATCGAGTTCCAAGCCCCCTGCCATGGGCAGGGACACCTCCCACGCCCCATCCAGCCTGGCCTTGAACACCTCCAGGGACAGGGCATCCACATCTTCCCTGGGCAACCTGTTCCAGTGCCTCACCACCCTCATAGTGAAAAATTTCTTCCTGATATCTAATTGAAATCTCCCCCGGTTCAGTTTAAACCCATTACCCCTCATCCTAACACTACCTGCCCTTTACAAAAGTCCCTCTCCATCTTTCCTGTAGCCACTTTAGGTACTGGAAGGTTGCAATAGGGTCTCCCTGGGGTCTTTTCCAGGCTGAACAACTCCAACTCTCCTGGCCTATTTTCATAGGAGAGGTGCTCCAGCCCTCTGGTCAACTTCATGGCCCTCCTCTGGACCCACTCAAACATTCAGTGTTTCGGTTGTAAAACTGAAGGCTTGGTGAGCCTGCAAACCTGTGCCATGGGCACACAACGCCTTTCTCTCACCCTCTGCCCTTCCCATCCTACTGCCTGGACCTTGACGGGTGGCGGCAGAGGGCCCTGTCCCGCTGCTCTGGCTCACAGGACCTCCCCCAGCCTCTGCTATTTTCTGTAAAAGGCTTTTCAGGCTGGGCACTACATTATCTTGCTCCCCGAGACTGGCGGCATTAAGCAAATGGCTACGACGGGGCTCGGCGGTGCCATACAGCAGGTGTTACAGCACATATGGTTAATTTTCTTCTCAAACTGCCCATTTCCTTAATATCATCATTTTGGGTGGAAAACAGCATTCTTAGGCTGTTTCAGATCTCAAAGAGATGCTCTGTGGTCCAGCCAGCAAGAAAATGCCGGAGCAGGGTAAACGACAACCTTTTAATGGTATGGACAAGGTATGCTAGAGATTCTGCAATGGTGGGGTCTAATTTGACTCTAATTTGCCTCCCAAGCCATGTGTAAATTCACATCTGATAGTTTTGTCAGGGATGTTCAGAGACTAAAGTTTAATTTTTTATTGAATTTGGCCATGTCTGCAAACTGTAATATGTTTGATGAAGTTCCTTTTTTATGTTCATGAAGTGTCCAAGATGAGTGACACTTCTCTGAACCTGAATTTATTCAAACTGTTTTTCGCAAAATGTTTTTGGTTTAAAGTATTTTCAAGCAGTTCTGTACAAGAAATCTATATTTTAAATCATCTGAATGACTGTTTTTGTTCTTTGGCTGAATGAGAATAGATCATCAATATCAATAGGTTGGAGGGTTGGAACTAGATGATCTCTAAGGTCCCTTCCAACCCAAACCATTCTATGATTCTATCATTGAATCAGTCTATTGCTGATTACCTGCATGGAGTTAATTGAAACTCTTCTCCAGTTACTTAACTTGTCCCTTTGGATATTCATAAAATGTGAATACAGGGAGGAACATGAGTCTATTCAGAATTAATGTGATTAAAAATCACATTGATGAAAATCATGAATTCATGAAGAGTATGTGAAGTCCTCTCTGGGCCGGGTGACTCCGTGTTTTCTGATGGAGCAGAATGGACTAGAAATTACTGGGGTCCACAAGAAAGGAATAGAGCTTGGAAAAGTAGAGAGGAAAGGAAGGGGAATATCCTGGGGGAAAAAAGAGTATAGAGAGGGGAAGGAAGAAGTGTTATGAAAATGAGCACTGAAGCAAAAAGGGGTACTGAAAGACAAGCAGAACAAAGCTCATTTCAGAAAATGAAGGTAATGTCATCTCCAACACAAACATATCACGATGTGTTAATTAAAAACCAGTCTGGGAATACGAGCGATAGGAGAGGGTTTGGTCAGTTGGTGAAGGTGACAATCCCTCCTGCTCCATCCCTGCCGGGGGAGCAGGCGAACTGCAAGAGCTATGCGGTGTTATTTTTAACAGATTTTAAAAATCTGTTTACATCGCCCGGAAAACAAAAGTAGTGCCATATGCTGAGCCTATTGAGAGCTATTATAATAATGCTTCGTTCAGGTAGTGTATAATTGCTCGGCTCCGAGATGGCACTGAGTCACACAACACTGACACCAGCAAATTTTCTGCAATTAGTGCTCTGCATTCAATTTCCACCAGGTGAAAGAAAATATTGTAGCCTCTCTTCTAAACACCAAACTGTTTATTTGTCTATAAATAACTGTTTGCAGATAAAGCATCTGCAAAACCGCCGAGCTTTAGTAGTTATGGAGATTTATAGTCATAACTCTCAAGAGCTTCTCATTAGGCTCCAAGTTATTTTCATCCTGTCCAGTCATTCTGGGTGATCCTTTTATAGATGATTTATAGCAGAAATGCTGAATCACAGATCTAGGGCGAGAGGAAATAAAGATGTGAAGGCATATGTGGGGAGTTTTCAGCTTGTCCCTTGAGAAGAGGTGGGTGCACCAGCATGGGCTTGGCATGGGCTCAGTTCTGGAGCTGACTGTGGAGCCTTTCCCTTTCACACCCTTCATCGTTGTGCACCCAAATAATATACAGCCAAAACGTCCTTCTGGTCCCACTGGGGAGGTCTGGTTGGGGTGAGGGGCAGCCCTCCCATTGGCCATGTTCAACAGCACGTAAGAGTCATGGGAGTTGAAGGCTGAAGGCCAGGAGGATGGTGCAGCTTCATCCTGGACTCTGTCCATCCCACCCTCTTCTCCACCACACAGCCAGTTGCAAGGACAATGTGATCAGGGTTTTAATGTAGCAGAGTGGTAGTTTACTGGTAGTAAGTGTTTCAATGAAGCTCACGTGTAGCTTGGACACAAAGTAATTAGGTGAAGGAACAGGAGAAGATTCGGTCTTCCAAAGAGGCAGCCAAAATCTAGGGAATAGTTTAAATCAAGAAGATGGCACTAAATAGCTAGTGTACAGCATGTGGATGTATACAGAAGGATGTCCCTGAGATATATTGCTTATGTCCATGAAGCAGAGGGGTGCAGCATTGTTGGGAGTGGAAGGGGACGAGTGCACTGAGCTGCTCTGACCTCAGCTGGGGGCTCGGTGGGAGGTGCTGGAGCTCCAGGGTAGGTAACATGCCCATCTCCTCCTGGATTGCCCAGCCCCAAGGCACAGAAGCAGGCAGGCAGCTATCTCCACCATGCCCCAGTTCACATGTCCCAGCTCTGGAGGGACCCCTCTCACAACAAGGACAACTGCTAAAAGACCCAGACGATCACAAATTTGTTCATGTAGTGGTTTTCCTTATTCCTGAGCATTTTTCTGGTGGATTTTCTCTCAGGAACCAGCGGCTGGGAAACGCTGTGGAAGAAATACGGGTCTTCTTTCCCTTTGGGCGATCTCTGCTGTTATGTTTCTTCTGCTGATATGAAAAAGATACTGGATTCAGCTGGGCTGAAGCACCAGCTCCACGATGTCCCATCCCACATGGACATAACGAGCTGCTTTATTGAAGGGGACAAGGATGGGGAGCTGTTGCTGGATTTCCTGACAGAAACTTACGAGTTTTCTAAAAATGCTCCTCCTGAATTAAAGCGTCAGGTAATGGAAGAGTTAAGGAAGCCTCAATGCAGTGAAGAAAGAGATGGGAAGGTTGTTTTTAATAACAACCTGGGTGTAATAGTGGTTGAGCCATGACTTTACTTCTTGCTTCGTGATCCAAAGCAAATAGACAGATACAAAACGTTAACAGCTGAAATATGTTTTTCATACTTTATAAATGGCTTAGTTTACTTCAGTACTGAACGTAATTTTTGGAGTGTGTTAAGAAATCAGTATTAGTATCTGTTGTTATAAGTGAGCTTTAATACCTGATCAGTTCTGTACTATCCTATGAATGTATATTATTATATATATATATTAATAATATATATATTATATATATATTATGAATGTATAACTCACTAAGCAGTTAATAGTTCTTTATCACATGAATGTTGTATAATCAGATGTAACTCAGACCACCTACTCAGACACTGCAGAAACCAGACCATTTCCTACAAAAAGAACTATACGTGGCTTCTTCATCTTCATTTTAAAACTCTCTGCAGACCTAATAAACACAGTCCAGCTTCTCAGTGCGGTTGGCAAGAGTGGAGGCTCAGAATGACCAACCATTTGGGTGGCTGCTCAATGGGATCTCATGAGCTTGCTGTGACTTCAAGATCTCATACCTGCAGTTACCGTAAAAGTGGCCTCACACTTTTCCTCACGTGTGGTGCTTGCCTCTTCTGGCCTCCACAGCCAACTCCATTTAGTGCATTGCTTCCCTCTCCGTGTATTTCCACTTAGTGTTGATGATGTTGCACCTGCAGAGCGATTTGTGGAAAGGTCCATACTGGCACTGAGAGAGCAAAGGGTTTGAAGATGGTGGAGGCACGGCAGTGGTACGAGTGGCCTGGAGAGGTGGATTTCACTGATGAGCCCTGATGCAAAGCCTTTGTCAGGAATCACCTGTGGCTGTCACATAGGGATTTTGGGTGTTTTCAGCTAAACACACAAACCTCCTGGTTGCAGCCTTTCACCGTGACCTGGCAGCAAGGGCCATGTATAGCTTCTGAGCTTCATGGCACAGAAGATGTAAAAATGAACTCTGATGTCAAGGTGATGGGTTTCTGAAGGATTTGTTTAATTTGCAATGGGCTTATGTCAGGTAAATCTGTCCAATGTATAGTATAGGATGTTCAGCAAGGAGGTCCTTCACCCCCTTGGTCCCTTCTCTGTGTGGGGCTGTCTCTACTCTGGTAGTTGATGCATTTGTTTTGCATTAGTTGATGCTAAATGATTTTATGGTTTTAAGAAGTTTTATGCTCTCTACAAGGTGTAATATATGGTGGAATGCAATATAGTCACTTGAATGCATTTAATAGTGTGAATACTCAGTTTATCTGGTGAGACAGGTGGGATTTCTGCCATTGAAATAATTTGATTCAGCATTGAAATACTTTACTAATAGTTTACTTTTAATAGTTTACTTTAAAAATTGCTCTAGCTGCAAAAAAATATGTTTTATTTTTGCATATACATTTCTGATATAATGTAGATTATTAAAGATTTGAAGTGATTTACAAGAGACCATATTGGGCATTAATAGCTGTTTATATTAATTTTAGAGTCAATTGTTAGAAACACAAACTTTTCCTATGAATCAAATATTAATTCTAGTGGATTTTAGAATGTTTTCATGATATTCCTCAGCTGCTGAACAGAGCAAAATCTATTACCACTTTTACATAGTGCTATGTACAGATTCCTGCATTAGAAGACCTCAGTATATCTGTGAGCTGTTATGGTGACATGCTGAAGTGGGAAAGAAAGAAAATCTCTCATTAGGACATACTGCTGGATGCATTTCTAATGGGAAACAAATTAGTTACAATTATTTTTGTAGCTCTTTTGTGCTGTCAGTGACCTCTTCTAAATGGTGCATGTGAAGGAGATGACCACCGAATATTGCCACATCAACCCCGTTGGGAGTGACATATCTTTGGGAGCCACAGAAATTCCAGGAAAAAAACCCTAAAACTAAAACCAAATCCAATAAGAAAACCCAGCAACAAGATGCACATGGAGGTCCTGTTGTTTTCTGGTTTAGCAGAGGGAAAAAAACACAAGGAAAACATCTATTTAGATGTTTTGGGGAAGGTTTGTTCTGAAAATGTGGGAGAAAGCAGGAAAGATGAGGAACAGCAGAGACGGTCTGGAGAGAAGAGAGGGGGAGATGACCACCCCCCCCGACACACAAAGGAGATTCAGTGTGAAAGCACATGAGCACTCCTTCCCTTCTTCAATCAGAAAGGGAGAGGCTGGGGAGAAGGAGCTCTTGCTCAATGCATGAAGTTGTTATGGGGTCTGACTTAAAAGAAGAAGTCACTGGGGGAAAATGCACTTTCACCCCAGGCTGGACAAGAAACTTCCTGATCTAAAACCAGGCACATCATGGAGGTCCTCGGCCAGTACTTTCACTTCTGAGGAGAATTTTTGGTGTTGTTGAGCCTGGAGAAGAGAAGGCTCCAGGGAGACCTTATGGTGGCCTTTCAGTACTTAAAGGGGGCTACAGGCTGGATGGAGCTTTGAGCAACGTTGTCTGGTGGGAGGTGTCCCTGCCCAGGGCAGGGAGGTTGGAACTTGATGATCTTTAAGGTCCTTTCCAACCCAAACCATTCTATGTTTCTATGATTCTACAGGAAAGATGGGGACAGACTTTTTAGCAGGGTCTGTTGTGATAGGACAAGGGGTAACGGCTTTAAACAAAAAGAGGGAAGATTCAGACTGGATACAAGGAAGACTTTTTTGATGCTGAGAGTGGTGAGACACTGGCCCAGGTTGCCCAGAGAGGTGGTAGATGCCCCATCCCTGGAAACATTCAAGGTCAGTTTGGACGGGGCTCTGAACAACTTGATCTAGTTGAAGAGGTACCTGCTTACATCAGAGGAGTTGGACTAGATGGTCTTTAATGGTCCCTTCCAACCTGAACTATTCTATGATTCTATGAATTTCATTAAAAAACTGAGGGGGAAAAAATGCATTCTGTATAGGCAGCTTCTTCTGTTATGAGGCTGAGGAAAACTGAATCAGAAGAGCACCCTTAAGGGATAAATTATTTTTAATTTTAAATTTGTTACACACACATATCCAAGAAGTAAGTACTGTAAGTATTATTTATTAGGAAAAAATGAGTATGGGGAAGCACAATTTTATGCTCATTTGACCATAAAAAGTGAAAGACTTTTTGTAAATCTCTCAAGCAACTTCTGAAAAGCCTGCAATGCCATGTTTTCATGCAATAATCACTCTTAATTGTAAAATGAGATACTGCTATTACAGAATGTGTATGGGGTGTCCAGCCTGTCCATGGACTGGGATTTATATGACAATTTTGAACTAACCTGTGTGCTTTCTGCACTGAATTAATTGTTTTCCTCTCAGAAAAATTCTTTTCCTCTCTGCCTTATCTCAACCAGCAGAATTTTAGTCCAAAAGCACATCTCCAAACGAGTGTTGCTCTTTGCAAACCCCCAGCTGGATGTAAGGGCCAAGAGGATGGGTCTTCCTCGCTTGAAACCCTAGAAAATTAATTTGTAGACTTCACACAGAGGTTCACTGAGAACAATGGTCTTAAACCAAAATTACACTGATTGAAACAAGCTGGGTGTCAGGCAACCTGTATTAAAAATTTACCAGAAATGATCCTGCAAGTTCTTCGTGCATGGTTGCCCCTTTCTGGCTTAAATGTATGTTTAAGATATTTTGCAGAAATGTGACTCTGGGTAAATGCAGTCCTTAGAGTTGCACCTGTATAAGTTTATCAGAGATGGTTCCAAACGGTGTTTGTGTTTAAATTGGGAGACGTGGTTTTTTCTTTTCATTTCGTGGGCGCATAAACCTGGAATTTACAGATTATATTACAGGTAGAGGAGAAAAAAGCTGGAGGGAGGGAAGGAGAGAGGAGGAGGAGGAACTCTCCTTTGAAACAGCAGGCAAACACCCGGGCCTGTGTCCCTCTGATAAGTAAACCTGAGCTCCTGGCTCTGTTGCTGCCTCAGGTGATTATTTCCCAAAATAATTCCCTGCAGGGGAGAGAACAGCCCCATGCCCATGGATGAGGCATGACTTCGGAGCGGTGCCATGTGAGAGCAAAAGTTGGGGGGGGGGAAATGCTGACCCCCCCCCCACCAAAGGAGCCTGCTCCTCTCTCATACATCCCTTCCCCATCAAACACATCTGCCTGAGCAGCTGCAGGGCTGTGACTTTAAATCATACGTAGGAAAATATCCTCGCCGCTCTGTTAATTACAACAGCAAATTGAACAAATGCACTTACGGCGCGGTGGCTGTCGCCATTTCTGCTCGGGTGTAATTCATGCTTGCAGCCCATGATGGGATTTTTTAATGTCATTACACAGTAGGGCAAAGTCTTCGTTTTTAATAAAAATACAAATGCGAAAATGAAATGGATTAATATCTAATTTTACATCTTCATTTACATGATGTGCAAAATTATCTTAAATATTTGTTATGGATGGAGTGGCTTTCCACCAATTTAAGCTTTTTTTTTTCGTACTGGAGAATGTTAACATAAATTGTAGCATAAATCATTGCCTTGTAGAGTACCAGAAGGCGCATATAAAAACCCATATCTTTACTGCACATATTTCCCATTAACCATAATCTATTAGTAATTGAAGTTCATTACAAATTCTTGTAGACTTTATTGCTATCATGCTGCATGACATAGTGAACCTGGCTTGCATAACAAGAAGTCCTTGCTGGGAAATATCCTATTAACAATGACAGTGCATTTGTCATTGTGATAATAAATCCAAAGCTGCCTGTAGATTATAAATTATTGCGGCGCCATTTCCACTGTTGTAGTTTAAAAGTTTTGTCAGCACTTCCATTTTAAACCCCTGCTTTACAGGCAGTTATAACTTGACCATAAAAATCTGCAGTGAGCTGAATCTCATCTTACAAGGTCTCAGTCCAAGAGCGCGTTTCTTCCCCCACTGAGATTTCATATTTCATGAAAATCTTAGAAGCAGAAGCTGTGTTTACAGCAGATTTTTTTCTTCTGCATTTGCATAGCTTCTAATTGGAAAAACCAGGCCATTTGACAAGCAATTTGTCCATAATCTTCCTAAAAATTGTGGTAAAATTTAAAAAGACGAAAAGATCGGAGCCAAGCTGAGCTGATTGTTCTCTGTTTTAACGGCTCAAAATGATTCAGTCTTTATATCTAGGTGTCACAGAATTGGGGTAATTTTGGCAAGCCCCGCTTCTTTTTAGAGAACAAAAAAAAAACTGAAGAGAAATGATGCTACCCATATGCCTTGCAAAGGTGTTTTGAGTATTAATTACTAATGCTGAAGTTCTGGCATCCACTCAAGTCATCCTTCATCATGTCTATGCAGTTCTTTGAGATCTATATCGGTTTTAAGTGTTATTAAAAGAAAATTGCCATAGAGTTGAACTTTAAGTGTTAATTATGACTAGAGATATAAATGACATCGGGTCAAATCTTTTACAATTTAACTCTGTAATTGACTTCAGCTCACTATACCAAGGGATATCTGTCTACCTGAATGCGTCTGCCTGTCATATTTCTCAAGTGCATATAGCAATGCATCCAATTAGCTGGACGTAACCATTATGCCTCCAGTGCTCCTAAATAGTGTAGGATGAAGCCTTCACCTCCCTGAAATCACTGGGAAAACTTTCCCAGGTTTTCACATCTTCCTGCGATACAATGCTCTGCCTTGAAGTACTGCTCATGTTTTCATGGGTTGGATAACGGATCTTGCAGTAAACATAATAACTGTCTTTTCACATCAGTAGAGTCTTCCATCTCAAAATGCCCCAAATTACATTAAAATCTTCATACGCAAACCCACTTCGCTTACCACTGAGGTGCAGTAACCTCCTGGGTGAAATTCAGCAGCTGTTAGATGGTTCATGGCACCATTTCACAGCGATTTATGGCAGGACAAGGAGGAGGAGGTGGCTGTTGGCAGCCAAAACAGCAATGTTGAGGAACAGAAAGCAATTACTCAGGCTGGCACCGAGCAGGGGGGTGGGTGTTAACATGTCTCCTCTGGCCAAAATTGCTATTGGCTTACTGCTTCCCCTCTTTCTTGGCCACAGGGTGGTAAGACATCAAGGTGGGACGTGGGTCTGTCTCAGGATGAAGCCCAGTGCCCACCACCACCACCTCTGCATATCCAACAGCTCATCCTGGTGGTGGGACCAAGGACGTCTACCACCAATGGCCTTGAGACCAGCTTTTCTGACGCAGTTCTACCCGCCTGCAGTGTCCTGGTCCTCCTTCACACTAGTGGCAATGGGGAACTCTCCTACAACTCACAAAGTCAGCCTTCGTTATCTTGTACCTCCCAAAACTTCTAATTCAAATTGGCACAATTTCCTTGCACATCAAGAGGCACTTCACCACCAGCCTTCACCACCCAGCAGGAGTTCACATGGAAGGGAGGGGAGGATCTGATGGGTGTAAGGGAAAGGAAAGTATTCCCTCTTTGCTTTAATGGGATGTTCCTCTTCTCACTCCCAGATGGATATGAATGGTACCTAACAGAGATGCACAAATGTGGGGGTCCAAGGTGCTAACAATGTGATTCAGGATAATGTTTTTGTTCAAGAGTGGTGAACTGCTCTATATAACCACAGGAAAATATTATTGCAGCACATTGCAGATTTTTTACTCAGTTTTGTGTATGGTATCTGTACTATCAAGTCTCCAGACAAAAAAAAAGGAAAAAAAAAACACAAAAAAACCCCAAACCAAACACTGAAGAAATCAAAAAACAAACGAATCCCTAAACGTAATCCTAGTTATACTTTCTCACTTTGAAATCCCTCCACTTGAATCGCATATTTTCACACTCAAATAGAATATAAGGACCTAATATCTTAGAGACTCTTAACGTTATACGTAAATTTTTATATTTTTATAACCATGATTTTGCAGAGGTGGCAATGAAGTATCATTTATTTTGGTGAGGGTAAGCAGGATATTTGCCAGCAGATATAATTTCTTTGTTTTCTTAAAGAAAATGAAATGCCATTATTTGGAGGCTGTTTCAAGGATCTGGTATGTTATAACGGATCCTGGCGGAGATGAATTAGTGGCCAGAGTATAGGTGATCTTGCCAAAAATGAAAAGCAATGCAATTTATCATACGCTTCTGTAATTTATCTCACGACCATGTATTAGATTAGATAAAGACAGAAAGACATGTGAATTGGATGGACTGGACTAATACTGAAATCTTACACCTGCTTTTATTGAGGCTGACAGGAGGATTTCTGTTGCCTGCATTGCAATCAGAATTTGGCTTCACATTTTTAATTTGCTTTGAAGTATGATCTCGTCCAGCATCAAGAAAAAAGCTAACTCAACATTAAAGAGTCTGTTGATCGTGCCTGTTATTTCTTATTCAATATAAATTTGCTCCATCACACATCTCATATTCAATCAGTTAAAAATTGCATACATAAAAACCACTTAGAATCTTTAAAAAATAACAGTACTAAGCAGCTGTGAAACTGCTGCAAACACTCATTACTTGCTACACCGTTCTCAAGGTAACAAACCAATAGTTTATTTTGTCCCCTTCCAACAAAATCCATACTTCAAAATCCACTTTTCATACCAGATCGGCCTGTCTGTAAGACAAACAGTCTGTAGCCCGGAGTGTTTACCTACAACAGCAAAAAGATGTGCTACACTGCCTTCAAATTTGGGAATATCACCGGCTACCTTCTTCAGGCTCGTTGCGAACCAGTGATGGATATCTGTTCTTTTGCACTGCTTTCCTCTCATATCTCTTTGTCCTGCTGCTATAATCGATCACAGATTTTTCCATCAGGCTTCATGTCAGATTAGGATAGTGAACATGACTTGCTTAGAACAAACTGCTTCAAAGCTCACCGAGGCAAGCTCAGGAGTCGAACCGCTCTAAAAATGATTGTTCTGGGCACGTCCATGGATGCAACGCAACAGCAGAAGCCAGAAATGTGCTTTTAGGGCGAGGATTTGGGATTGCTCCTCTCTACAAAGCCTGTCGCAATCAAATCTACCTCTGCTGGGCTGATACTTTAAGTGAGGAGCTCGTCATTTGCCCGATTCAGGAAGAAATTTCTGCTTAGAAGTCAATGGCCGTATCTGGCAGGATTTGCACACATATTCTGTCTGGGATTCAAGTTGCAGTCACACTTGGCTTTTGTGTTTGGTGCTTTATGTGTGCCATCAAGCACTGAAAGGAATGAAAGCCCAACTACTTTCTCTGCTCTGCATAGAAATGTATTTTAAAGATTCACAGTGACTGGTCTTCCAAGGAGAACTAAACTATCAGTTCCTTACTTTGAAAGCTCTTTGGGGGATTACTGCTTGTTTTTATAGTGCCTAGCACAACGGAGTCCTCATCTTGGTTGGTGGATTTTAGGTGCATCCGTTGTATAAATAACATCTTTTTTCTTTTTTTTTTTTTATGTGAAAGACAAAGCATTATTTATGGAAGAGCGCTGTGAGGATTTGATCCAAATTCGGATCAGTGATTGTGGATGAGTTTGCTGACAGCAGTTGCCTCCCACATGGCTGCTGTTGCTCTGATCTATAAACCCTAAAGAAGAAGGTGGCTCTTTCCATAGCAGCTGTGTGACCTCTGGGACACCTCCTGGAAGAGGAGCGGATGTTAAAGCTTTACATGGGTTCAAGAGAGGACAACAATGTTGTGGATGAGAAGTGTTTTGAGGGGGAACATCCAGTGTCCAGTGCAGGGAGCTCCTGAGCTGAAATAGGTGGAACTATGTTGAGGAAAACTATCATATGCGCTTGCCCCGTATATATAAGATGTGTAGGATGCTCTTCCCTAGATGTCCACCTGTAACCACAGTTGGGGAAACAATAAACAAACAATCATTGTAGTCCAAATATCTAGATATTTTTGTAGCCCAAGCTGACATGACCAGCGCTGGAGATACTATACAAGACACTGCAGCACAGTTGCATTGTTACCCATTTTACACCCTAAATCTCTTCTTTCCCAATTTCATTTTTTTTTCCTAATAATGACTAACATCTAAGCCCAGGGCAAGCATTAGGCTGTTGAAAGCAGTTATTGCACAGCCCACAAGAGCATGAACCCTGGTGTCCTGCATTTAATCCCAGGGAAGACACAGGCCATGGTGCATTAGTGTAATACTTTTAAGTTAATTCTGAGTAAAAGGGTTTTTTTTCTGTGCACATGTTAAAACAGGTTCTCTCAGGTTTTGCAATGCGACGGTGGACGCTAAGGCTGCCTGAAATTACAGCTTTCTGGAAAACAAACCCAAGAAAGTTTGAAAGTCTGCAGTCCCAGAGTATTTCCATCAGAAGCTACTACTGGGATTGGGGTCTTTCCTGAAATACGTCTGGTGAAATGCTGCTCAGATGGAGGTACTGCCAGGGCAGAAGGCAAACTATGAAATAAATACTCGAGTAGCTATGGGCTGCTGTATTGTTGGCAGCAGGTAATGGTATGTGGGGATAAGAAAATACAATAGAAAAGAAAAAAAAAAACCCTGAAAGCTTGTAATTTGCCAAAGGCAGAGGCTTTGCAGCACAAATTTTGCAGTATTTCTGGTTCCTGCAGTTCTGGTCCTGGCTACTCCTCCTCTCACCTTGCAGAGGCTTTGAGGCTGTGCCTGAAGATAGCCCTTGCTCTAGGGCAGAAAACAGGGTCTGCTGGAAGGCAAAGGACAACAGAGACATCTGGGGTTTTTGAACTTGCCAGTGAACCTCAGGCCACCGGGCTGCACAGCTGATTTAAACCCTTGGGTAGTTAACCCACACAGCAGGTAAGATTAACCCGGATTACTAAAGGAAACCTCATTCTGGTGTGATTTATAGACAGGTTGCAACTGCCTTGTAACAAACCAAGGGACACAGGTGCTATGGGTTGCCGTTCAACTGGCTTATCGATGTATAAGGTCATTCATCACACGTTGTTTTAGTATCCCGGGCCAATACGTATAAAAGCCTGTCTCACAGCAAGCGCAGCCTCTTCTACTCCCATCTGCCCACAGCAGCCCTTCCAACGTTGCTAATTACATCCCTGCACATGACTATATTGACTCAACTCATCTCAAAGCCGCGTCTGTACTGATGTGTCCCAAGGGTGGATTGTGTTAACCAAACAAAAAAGATGCAGGGTCTCCGTTTAAGAGCCTCTTTCAAAGCCCAAAAGATGTAAGCTTGACCTCTGGACAACCACCCTTCCATTTGGAAGGCAGAGCTGCTCCAAGACCACCTTATTTGTTTCCTTTTGTTTGCTGTAATTCAGTTTCTCACGTATACATGGCTGCACGCTGGCATTAATGATGCATGGAAGGGGCTCTGTTTCTTTTGCAGTCAAAAAAGAAAGGTAAAAAGTAGGCACACTGAGAAGAGAAGAGACCAGCTAGAGAGGGACCCCAGGAGCAGCAAAGCCAGTGTTGTTCCCTGGGCTGCAGTGCAGGAGAGGCTGAGATCTCCAGGTCTCTCCAGAAGAGGTGGGAGTGGGGGAAATGGCACTCGGGGGGGAAGAGTTTCCTCTCAGATGTTATGAAAAGCTTGAAAAGCAATTAAAAGAAGAACCTTAAAATAGGAAGGGCTCTTCCACTGTTTTTTTCAGAGCACACTTCTGTGCTCCCAGGGAGCTTACTGACCTAGATAGAGGGAGAGGGACATGTCTGGCCTAATGCACAGGCGATAGCTATTCTGTTTATTAAATTGGGGACGCGTGTCGTGGCAGCGCTCGACAGCCCAAGCCCTTGGAGGAGCCCGGGGGCTTGGTCTGTAGCTCCCAGCAGCAAGGTGGCCTGTGGCCTTGCCAGGAGCACGGAGGGCAGCAAGAAGAGCTGCCTGCACCCCCTCGGGGAGGTGCTGAGCAGAGGAGTTAAGCCCTGCCGTTCTTAGGACATAAGTATTTATTCTGGTCATTAGGCATCTTCATGCCCAGGGGATTGATAAAGCTTCTGCTGGAAGTGGGGGAGTCAGGGAGAGCGGGGCGATCAGCGCTTCCTACCGGAGGGGAAGCTGAGGTGTTGCCTCACCTCCGAGGGCAGCTACTTCACACGGGAGAATCCTCTTCCCTGTGCTCTCTGTGGGATTTGGAGGAAGTCTGCCAGCCAAACCCTCCCACAGGGATGTCCTCATTATTTGCATGAAATGCAGTGGTGCTCAGGGAACACGTACTGGGGACACGCAGCGCTGGTCCCACCAGCAGCTACATGCTGAGCAGCTGGGTTTTAAGTTAGTTTATTGGAAGAAACAGGTAAATCCAGTTTTAAATACAAGATCTCAATCGTCTAATGCTTTTCAATCACAAACTTCATGCTGAGAGCTGCCTCTCTGGAGCTCTAGCTGTGCATGCTCACTTGCAAACAGAGAAAATAGATGTGGTGTCCTTATGAGGATTTGAAGAGGGCTTGAGCTGGAGCTTGTGACTGTCGTGGAATCATGGAATCATGGAATTGTCAGAGTTGGAAGGGACCTCTAGAGATCATCTAGTCCAACTCCCCTGCTAAAG
>JAOTQQ010000079.1:6520710-6534025 GCA_026546715.1 Gallinago undulata | reverse complement strand
AGAGATAGGACAAGGGGAAATGGCCTCAAGTTGTGCCAGGGGAGGTTTAGATTGGATATTAGGAAACATTTCTTCACAGAGAGGGTTATCGGGCATTGGAACAGACTGCCCAGAGAAGTGGTTGAGGCACCATCCCTGGAGGTGTTCAAAAGATGTGTTGACGTAGTCCTTAGGAATACGGTTTAGTGACTTTTGTCAGTTTTAGGTTGATGGTTGGACTAGATGATCTTTAAGGTCCCTTCCAACCTAGACAATTCTATGATTCTATGATTTGCTGTACCAAAAACTAGAGCATGGATGGGCTTCTGAAAATCACCTGCTCAATGACAAGCAGTAGGACCAGCCACCTTGAATGGTGAAAAGCAAAAGTTGTTTTGCTCAGATGTCCTGGGTACTAATGGAAGCACAATCTGACAGAGGGACAAAGCCTCCCGTTCAAGAGGACAGCTTTTCTGCACCATTTCAGAGTTTGCAATTAAGGCCGGAATAGCCCATAAAGTGACACGTAACATATTAAATACCTTCTGCGTCTGAGGAAGAGCAAACTAGGTGTCGCAAATGGAGACTCATGTGGTCCAGCTGCCTCAGACCATATGGTCACTCTGCTCCTCGCTGCGCCGCTCTACGCTCAGAAACGCAGCAGGAGGGCGTTTGGGATGCAGGGAGCAGCAGCACGTGCGAGGGTGAAAACGATGCTGGTCGGTCTGCTCCATGTGCTTTCTCTGTCAGCACTGGTGGACTTGGTTCAGCTTCTCAATTTGTGACACGTAGAGCAGCCAAAAGAGCTCTATGCAAAATAAACAGCTGAGAGGAGAGGAAAATAGAGCTAATAATACAGTCATTAGGAAGAGAGCCAAAGCACAAATTGCAGTGTCTAGTGTGAAAGGAGAAGTCAGAGAAGGGAAATGACTGTTCATACCCTATGCCACAGGGGGGACAGAGAAATATGGCTCCGAAAAGCAGCTCTCTGTAGCACAGGGACATCAAGAGGCTGTGTGGCCAGACCCGTTGGCTTGGCACTGCAGTGTGGTGCTTGAGTGCTGGGCAGGTTGTTCATGGCCTTGCCTCGTGGGTGACAGTGGCAGGCAGGGCGTGAACATCTCACACCATACATTTGTGTCACCTGGGGAGATGGGAATACCACTCCACTCTTACAGATGTGCAAGACACATCTTTAGCTGGTGTTGAGATAGCTCACAATTAAGAGAGCCACCACCAGATGTTTCAAACCAGCAAACTGACAGTCCAGGAGGGTCAGCAATGGCCATGGAAAACCATTTCCATCCGTGGATGGGCATCAAAGGGCAATCAAAAACATCAGGGTGTGTGGTTGCCTCATCCTGTCCTGCAAAGACTACCCCTGCAACAGAGCTCAACCTTGGTGTGTTTTATAAGGCAGGCACGATACCAGAAGCGGTTAACAGCAGCAAGGCAGTTGGGGATATTTTACTGCCATTTGCTTGATAGCCAGTGCTTCTGATCCATCTAAGGTCAGACAGTGTATTTCTTTTTACCCTCAGGTGGAAGTTAATGATAATGTAGCTTCTCAACTTGCCATTCATGGCACCTATTTAAAGTTGCTCAAAGAGGCTGTGCAGCTGCATGTCCTTAAAGAGAAAAATTCCAGTGCCTTTTTGTGCAGAGTGGTCTTGAGTTTAGACCAACTTGAAAAGGGAGGAAAGTCTTTCCAGAGAGCAAATAGAGGGCAATTAAATATATACTTCTTTTATATAATAGCCTTCTGCCCAGGTGATCAAGGTTATTCCCTTCTATAAGAGCATTTCTCTATGATAAAAACGCTGCAGAGCAAACGATGCAAACCCACATTTCAGAAGTATTGACTGGAATGATTTCTCCCTGCTCCTCTTGCTTCCTCAGGTGGTTCCCCTCCAGTCTGTTGCATTCTTAAAATGGAAAAAAAAAAATAATATCCTGTTTTCTTAATCACATGTTGCAGAATGATTGTGATTTCCCTCAATATGTCTCTGTGCCTCTAGGGAAATATAGTCTAGGCCAATTTCTGGCATCTGTCTTTCCTAATCTCCTGTGTACACCAAGGCGGAGGGTTTATTTAGTGGTGTGGGAAATGTCCACCTCTTCAATGATTCTTGCCTGCTTTGTTCTCTCATTGCTGGAGGAAGAATGTTAGAAGCATTTTGGTTTTCGTTTTTATTATTATTATTTTAAGTAACACCGTGAACCTAGGAAATCAAACTTTTTGCTGAACAACTTTTCTTTACAAGTAACACCAAAAGTTGCACTAACAGGAAGGAATATGAGATACATTCACACACCCCCCTTGATTTTCTGTCTCCCTTGAAATTGTCAGAATTTCAACGTATACAATTTTCCTACTTAGCTGAGACAATATTATGGCCTCTGCCAGAAGTTTCTTAGCTTCTCACAAAAGTTCAGGCCAGAGAAATAATTTTCTCTGCATGATAGACATGGGGGACTGAGATACAGAGACCTGGATCAGATTTAAAAAAATATTTGTGGTGTCTAAAGCTCTGAGTAAAAACTAAATGGCAGTTTCAGAAGCTCTCATTGTGTGAAACCAAGAGGATCTAGTAATTAACTTTTTGTCTTTCAATCCTGAATGTCTTGAATGTCTGTCCCTCACAGGTATACTCAGGCTCACCCATGAAGCCTGTGCAATTTGAACCTGCCCTCCCAGCCCTGGCCCAAAGCGCTGACAGCCATACCCAATGGTGATGCAAACTTACTTCAATATAGAGAAGCACATCCAGGAAAGCACAAATCAGTGATGAGGGTAATTAAATAGACTTTGTGAGGACATTGTCACATCCCACGGTGTTTGCCTGCACAGGCACGGTCCAGCTTTGCCACGGTGGTGAAAGTGGCTCTTCTAAATAGGTGCTCCAAATGAGCTGAATCAAGGCAAAAAAGATTTCCCTCTTTTCTCTTCATTCCTTGCACAACACGGAGCAGAAGATACCTATTGCCAAACCATTTCATTTCTTCCAGCTTTATTGCCAGCCTTCGGGCTGCCTCATTCTGGACCTGCTGCAATCCAATCTGCTCTTGCTAATACTTCTAATATAATATTTATAACAGCTCAGGTTGAACCAAAGGCTACTTGCACTGACAGATGCCACAAGCTATATCTCTCCTTTCCATTTTACTGTTTGGTAGCTTCTGGCAAAGAGGGAGAGGATCTAGTAATGAAATGCTCCTTCTCTGCTTAAAACGTGCAGGAACATTTTACTGTGCTGCCCATTATTCCTGGAGGAGTAATCAAGTGGTTGCTGGTTGGTTATCAATGTGTTATGGAAGGGCAGAATATGTGATTGCAGCAGATAAGATTTGTTTCTGATTGAATTACCGAGCTGCAAATGCATATCAGCTTCCACGCTTGTGGCTCGGGGGACATGCACGTGGGCAAAGTCAGATACAACACCGTGGACAGAGGGACCTTATTCTGTAACAGGGGTGTAACATCATTTCTCTGTAACTAAAGCTAATGAGTTCTGCAGGACTATAAATAGGCGTGGAGCTGTTTTATAGATAAAGTATCTCTTAGCTGCTTTGCTACAGCAGAGCACTGGGGAAAATTCTGCGGGGAACAATCTTCTCCTGGCAGATGGTTGGACCAGGAGACCTGCTCGACATTTTCCATGTCTAGTTTTCATGATTTATGCAGCATCACCCCTTGGAAAAGCAATTCTGAGAGGACATTATGATTCTATGATAATCCACTGTATTTGAAAGAGGAAAAAAAAAAGTCGACATAAATATGTGTTTTCCCTATGGTTGGAGCTAACCAAGTCCTTCAATTTGAGTTCTGTTTCAGTTTTTCAGCTGTCTTGGCTAGAAACACATGGAGTTTGTTTGCTAAAGGGCTGATCAAATTAAGCAAATTTCTGTGGGAATAACAGTGATTTTGGGGAAAAGGTGAGAAGGGCTGAAGGGAAAGAAGAGGGGGGGATGAAGATGATCAGGCACCCCCCCTGCACTGCACAGGAGTTAAGCTCAGGTTCTGGTAAGGAACAGACCAAGGAGATATTTGGTGTCTTCTGGCTTGGAAATGGACGTGGCTGCTTATAAGCACTCACTGGGGGAGAAGGAAGCTTCCTTTTTACCAAAATCCCTGTTTTCACACAATCAAAGAATGAGAAAGATGATGAAATATCAAAAACAACTTCTGAAAGGAAAATAGCTTTCCTCCAACCTCTATTCAAAGTACCTTGGGGAGGGGAAAACTCCTCCTTCTGGTTCTGGAAATGTGAATCAAGGGGAAAAATAAGATCCAAGGAGAGTAAAAGGCTTCAGGGCAAAGTTTTTGCTCAGTACATATGTATACATCAGTATAATGTTGCTGGCAACTGGGAGAGCTTTGCATTGCTCCGTTACAAGCCTTTGCTCCATGTAACAGAGCTACGGGGCAAACCTAAGGTCCAAGGGCTGTATTCTCTAGAAGTAAATATTGAAATGTTCAGTGCTGTTCATAAGGACAAAAAAAAAAAACCCAGAAAAAAAAGTATATTTCAGATAAAGGAAAGGTCACTGGGTCAAACTGAGAGGAGAAGAAAATGTACTGAAAAAAGAGCCCACGATAGGAAATGGCTGGAGACAAATGATTTTGAAATTTGCCATTAAGCAATTCATTTAAAACCACAGTCTAAACAGAAGAAAATAATTAAGTCAGTAAATATATAAGAGCTTTGAAAAAAACAGTATACCTACTTCATTTATGTTTACAGCTGCATTCTGTCCCCCACCCTTGAGCTTTCTGTACGCACACAGTGTGGAAAAAAGATTCAGAGCTTTCCAGGTGCTGTGCACAAGCAGAGTGCAGAAACCTGACTATTTGTTGGCTTTAGTCTCTCTTGATATATATCCGTGGCTATGATATAGCACCCACTGATAACTCCTACTTCATACTATTGCTCTTTCCTGGAAAGAAGCTTTGCTCCACTAAACACACAGTTTTCCTTCAGGAAAACAACACCCAAAGAGCTGGATACCCACGTCTTGTGCAGATTTAATCTAAAAGCATAGAAAAAAACCCTTGTATTCCGAATGCAAAGCAAATAGCAATTACCCTGAACACTTCCCTATTTCAGCAATGAACTGCAGCTGTATTTGCTGTTGGGCAGGGGAACTGTTTTCAGTTCCATGGGGAGAGGAGGCTACAAATCCCGGAATTTCATTGCCTGGAGGAATCCCCATGGCACGTACATTTGGGTGTGAATTGCGCAAGTCCTCTGCTGAAAAAGAGCCCTCAGGTTATTCTCGCTGGTCTCAGACACAGCTGTCCAGGACAATTTACATTGCCTGGAAGCCAGGAAACAGATCTTATGTCCAACTGATTTGGCTCAACTATTATTTTTAAATAGCCCCAACCTCAGCAGTCCTCAAGAGGTCTCCCCCACTCCTTAAATTTCTTAATACATGTAAAACCAAATAGAAGAAAAACAGAGCAGAAGGTTCATACAGTTAAGCTCTAGATTGACTTCATCCAACTTAATGCTTTTTAATCACTCTTTGAACAAAAGATTTAGTCTTCATAATCCTCCTTTTGCTCAATTTGCTGTTCCTTACTTTATGAAATCTACTATTTATTTGGTTTCTCTGATTCCCACCCCCTGAATGAGCTTGCATGAGAAAAAAAATGGCTAATATCACACAGAAAATTACTTTCAGGAATACAATAAACTACAAATTACAGTGCCAGCCTTTCTTTCATGGCTCTTTGTTAAAAAGGCACACCCAAAACCACATGGAGCCCTTGTCACTGCGTAATGATCAGAGCTGCTAACCAAAACTTCTTGTCTATCTCCGGGAGCAAGAATGTAATTAGAACTCCTGATTTCAGGCCTAATGCAGCCCTTGTTTTGGAAAACTGAGACTAATTTTTAGTGTTATACATATTTTCAAAGACATTTCCTATTGGAGGGTCTGCTTCTTGGCAGTGTCTAGCAACGTTACCAGTTGCTACCATGCTCTCCTTTTCCAAAACTTTTCCAAAACCTATTTTAGTCCACTTATACTTTAACAGGACTGTGGTAGAAATTGCCAAATCCAGGCTTTGCAGAGGGCTGGGCTGTCCCACATGCTGTGCTTCAGGGGGTCACCGAGACCTGCCCAGGAGCCCGTGGACGCTGGGACTGCCCATCTTTCACCAGCTCCTCCCTCCCTGCTCCAGATGACCGGGGGAATAACTCTGCCCTGACAAACGAGTCTTTCTTTCCTTTCCAAACATTTATCTCTGATTCATTGGGCCTTCAGGTCTGTTTAGGAGAACGTAATTCAACCTCGGCGTTTCAGCTGCAAAGAAATATGGTGATGTGGGCAGCAGCGTGTTAGGCAGGAGAGCCAGACCTGCAAATCACTGTTTCCCATCACCCAAATCCTGTTCTACCTTGGGTTTCAACTGGTGTGTTTTGAACAAAATCCTCTAGACCTTTTTGCAAAGCCCAGAGCAATCTGTGCTCACACATCTCCTCGTTTTCACAATATCTATCTCAGATGTGCTGTAGACCTTGTTATGTGAGAACATTTGCAAAATAAAAAAAAAATTAAACGCACTTTATCCTTCTTACAGTCTATAAAACTAAAAATGTATCTCATCTCCCATTAGCTCCTCATTTAAAATAAATCAAATCAATTAAATATCACTTTTAAGACATTATAAATGATTATATCCTTGAAAACATATTTATTCTCCAAGTTGATCATAAATAAATATGTGCAAATTAATCTAAAGTACTCTGTGAAATTTCATCTTTCAATTAAACAATTTCAATGAAGCTCCTTAAGAAAACTTATTGCTGTGTTTTCTACAGTTCCATAAGGTCAGACAGATATGATCAAACATATGTAACGTATCAGATATCTGCAAAATTCTCTCGCCATCATTTTTCTTTATAAGAAAGAAAGAATACGCCTTAAACCATGTGAAAAAGACCACACACCTAGATTCAAACTGTATCTGTATTCTTTTGTAAAACTGGAACATGATTTCCTCTGAATAACAGACACAGAGCCTCAGGCACTTTATATGTTCAAAAATTAAACTTACAACTGGCATACATCTGGCAGTGATCCTGTACACTAAATCCATTTGGTTGGCCAGATGGCCTGAGACTTGCAGCTTTTTAATCTCACACACAAAGCACTTTAGGCTGGAAAAAACAATAAATACAACATAATACAGCATCATGACAAAAAGCCTCTTTTATTGGTTTTGGAGCTAGAGGTACAGAAAAAGATGGGAAAAGCAAGTATTGTTTTCACAATTTACTTCCCAAAATGTGCCATATTCTGTGACTGCATCCAGTTTTCCTCCATTTCTTATACCTAATTGATCCTCAGCAAAGGATGAGTGATTCCTTAGGTACAAGGCTGGATGCTGGAGGCAGAGAATGGCATGATCTGATGAGGAAGAGCAGGACTGCGAGATACTAATATCTCTTTTATTCCTGTTCTCCTTGGGAGAAATATCCTACATTGTCTTCAAGCATTAAAAACAGTGGCAGCTTTAAGTAGTGAATTCTTCTACTGTCAGTATCTTCAAACAGCCAAGTTTTAGAAAAAAAACCAAACAGTTCATTTGCTTTGCTCTGAATGCATGTTTCTTTTTCTTGGATACTTTTCTGTATGTTATTAAAGAAATCTCTTCCTCCCATTGACTTGAGCAGGAACTGCAGTCCTTTTCCCTATATGCTAGTGATCCATTCCTCTGCCTATATTTTTTTTTTTTCCTTGTGAGCCTCATCCCATTAATATCAATGTAAAAACCCACACTATATTCATTGTTATGTGACTCAATGAATACTAAGTCACCACACGATATCACTGTAACAGAATCGTCATTGTTGGAAAGGACCTCTGAGATCACCAAGTCCAACCATACACACACAAAAAAACCTCTACAATCTTGACCAATAGAGCATGCCCTAAAATGCACATCTACACGTTTCTGAAGTACCTCCAGGGATGGTGACTCCACCACCTCCCTGGGCAGGCTGTTCCCTGCACTGCCACTAAATGAAGACCATCAGGGAGCACATCACTACGAGTTTGTGTTCAGCCCTTTGGTGTGTTCTGCAGAAGCATTGCACAGCTGTGTGAATGAAGCAGAAATTCAGCCTTCCAGCATCACGCCCCTGCGCTAACAAAGGCTGCACGTTACAGTCAGCTCACCCCTTGCCACAGCTCTCCCTTTCTTACCCTCTCCTTGGAAATGCTAATGGAGCATTTTTGGCTTAGGCTTCTGTTATTCACCATGCAACTAATTTACTCAGAATAGTAGGGTTTAGGACAAACTGATGACTTCACTCACTGGCTCGTTTCATCTTTCCAGTGACGCCTCTTTTGCTGGCAGCTTCAAAGGCATCTTAGTGGATAAACTGTTTGACCTACTAAAAGAAGTACAAAGAGAATCCCCTTCTCAATTAATTCTTGTGCTCCAAATTCATACTCAGATTTGTTTCTGAGCAGCTTTCATTTCTGTTAATCAGCCACGACAGTTTTAGTTCCCTTGAGTTGTTGCTTGGCTGCAGATCTCCTCCTGGGCTGTACTTTTCCCAGTCGTTTGAGGAAACATTGCTACTGAAGGGGCAGAGGCTTGGACCTCAGCTGAACTGAATCAATACCTCCACCACAGGAAATTATTTCACAGTCACTGAAGTTAAAGAAAGCAGATGTATGCCACCCAAGACTCCTGTCCCTAAACGTCACAGAGATAGCACGTGTGCATCTTATTGCCTAAAGACCTGCTCCAAATGCTGTTTCAGACTATTAAATTCCATAAACACATATAGCTGGGTGAAGAAGATTGCTCTACACTTTCATGCCAAAGCTCCTACAGTAAATGTGTGCTTCAAGGAAAGTAGCTGAATACAATGAGAGATGTTCTTGGCATTCGTGGGAAATCATCACCGACCAGAAAGCAGAGGCTGGGAGAAGTTTCACTCAAAGCTATGAGGAGGGCCAAAAGTGGAACTGGAGAGAGGGTAGTGTTCTTCACCTGTCAGCTCTCTGCTCGGAGCACTGAGCTGTGCTGGTGTTTTCAATGGACAGAAGGAAAGATTTGGGGTTCAGAGTCAAGATCTATAGATTTCTTAAAAAAAAAAAATACAAATACACAGAACTCTAGTGGTTTAGCAACTACCTGGGGTACTTACCTACAGCATCAGAGGCTTGTAGATGCAGGTTTGAGCTGAGAAGCAAAGCCATTAAATAAACTCTTCCCCCCCATCCCCACTATTCCCAGTAACTCCGTGCAGCTGTGTCACTTGCTGAAATCTCTTCAGCTGGGCCAGGAGAGACACAGCACATCTGGAAGAAGAAGACTTTAATTTGGGTGCCTAACTACTAATTTATGAGCCTGACTTTAGCCAAGCAAGTTTGACAGTCCTGGCCTCTGCCTTTAATGCTATTAGTATTCTGGAAGGTCTATTGATGATTTCATGCCAAATCAATTTTGGCACATTAAAGTGATTTGTCTGAAATCCAGTGAAAGAGATTTCCTAATAATTCAGCCCTCAGACTCTGCAATGCTGGCAGGAAGGTAATATGTGCCTGCATAGGTGCCCTCAATTTGCTCTAAAAATTTCAGAAAGATTTTACTAGAATTTAAAGCATTTTAACACATACACTTTCTTTAAAACCTTTGCCATTCATTTTAACATGGAATAATTTGTAGTTCACTTCAAGGTAATTTTAAAATAAAAAAATCAAAATTGTTTTTAAGGAAAAGGTGTTCCATCTTGAACTTAAGATCTTCCAGGTATATCTTTTATAGATATATCTGTGGATATATCTTTAGATATATCTGTATTTGTGCCTGAAAAAATTCACATTGGACTGTCAAAATGTACATAGCAAATTAGCCTTGAAATACTTGATGTTAGTCAGGCAACGCGATTGTCTTCCTCCCAGAGCCAATACGCAAGAGCCAATGTAGGATTTATCAGTGTCCTTTGTGGAGTATGTATCAGCTCCTTCCAAAATATTCCAACCTTTTGCTCTGTATGTGGTTTCATATAAACGAGATGACCCATCGCTTTTACATTCATAAATTATGAATTGTAAATTATTTGTAAATTTGACCAACCTGCTCTAGTGGAGGCGTCTCTGCCCATGGCAAGGGGGTTGGAACAAGATGATCTTTAAGGTCCCTTCCAACCCAAACCATTCTATGATTCTATGATTATACTTGTCTGAGATGAAGCTGACTTTATAGGAAAGGTTACTTACACCATATTCAAAGCTGTGAGAAGAAGAAATTATAGCATTCCTCCTGCCTTTGCGCATTGGGTGAGACAGGTTCGGAGGGCTAGTAAATATTGACAATTGGGAATGCTAAAGAGAGTAAAAGTTTAGTTGCTGTCTGGGTTTGATGTGTATATTTTTAGCAGTCACGGGTTTTTGTTGAAGGATATCAGATATTTCAGTGAGGAAAGAAACAGCCAGGGATGCTAAATAGCTTGAAATGGCAAACAACCATCACCTGAACTGCCAGCTCATTTAAATGAGTGAATATATTGCAGCACAGAGACAGAGTTGTCCAGGGTCCATCTAAAACAGTGCCACCCAAATTCATCATGGCTAACCATAAAGGAAGAGGAAAATAAAACATTTCTGCCTCTTTGTACTATTCCTCCCCATTATGGAGTTTACTGTCTGCCCTTTTTTATAGGTCTTGGATATGGCCCCGGCACCAGCTGATGGCTTTGTGTCCATCAGGGCGACAGCCAGCTGCCCAAAATGGCCAGGGTCTGACTCTGGCATCCCAGCCTGGTGGAGGGTGGACCAGCTGGCACCACCACCTTGCTGGGTACTGGACTTGCCAAAAACCCTGTGGTGAGATCCAAGGATGGACTCCCAGCACCACTGCCAGGCCAGGGCAGCACCTCCTCCCCCAAGGAACTGCCCACCACAAACTGGTTTTGGGGTGACTAAAACCTCATTAAGTAACATAAAAATTAACCCTCACAGCCTCTAACGGTGCAAGAGTTTTCTGGTAATGGATCTTGAATGCAAATGTATCTTTAAGAAATAGATGTCATGTGTGGGAAATAAAAAGTATCTTTTCCCTAACTTTACACCATGCAGAATGGTCAAGGAGACCTTTGCAAGGGGACTAAAGATAATGTCCCAGAAATGAAGAACATATTTTTCTTGCTCTAGGTAAATATACTGATATGCATGGGCAGCTTTTCCAGTTCTGGCACATTGCTTCAATCTTTTCTTTCCCACCATGTGGACAAATGTTTGTTTGCTTCAAGTTCAGGACAGGCTTCCAAGGCACAATCCATCCAGATGGTCACCAGACAAAGGAAGGAGTCTCAGATTTCCTAAATAGTTTTTTAAACCGAAGAAATTGTTTTCTACAGTGTTCTTCACTGATGATGCCTGTTCTGCTGTTGCTCATGACATTGATGGAATAAGCTGCTTTTGTTGATTAAAGCTCTTGAATCCCATAGGCAGTTTAAATCCTATCAAAAGGTTCATCTTTTCAGATGTTCTTTTTAAGTTATTTAACTATGGTTTCTGAGTTCTCCCTACTATTTCAATCCTCATAGCTAAGCTTTCCACACTCCTTATGTAGCTCCTGGAAACAACATGAGCCCTGTGTGCAGTACACATTTACTTCAAATTAATATCAGTGTTATTGTTATACATGTATCACACATGGTGACCCAAAATTACATTTGTCGTGTACTGTACATGGAGTAGATGTGTAGATAGACGTTTGATGAATGTTCCTATATTATTTCTGGTTTTATTTCTTCAAAAACAAAAGTCACCCAAACCTTTAACCCCAAAATATTATTTTATGTCCTCTGTGTTGTTTAAAATATTGCATTTCTTTTCAGAGCCAGTGTTCTTGCCTCCTGTTTCAGAAACAATCACTTTTGTGGATGCTGACGACACGCCGTTTGCTGCAGGCTTGCTTGTCACAGAAACTACACACTGCTTTCATCCAGAAGCAAAACGTAACAGGTGAGATCTACCACTTAGTGCACGAATGAAGGAATGACTCCTCTGGTAAAGTCTTCTAGCAGTGATTAGCCCAAAAACGTTGTTTAAACCAGCAGGTTCTTCATCACCACTCAGGCCTCTGCATCCTAAATCATTGTGCACGATCCCTTTTACGAGGGAACTTTATAACCAATTCCAGGGCGTTGCAGAGCACTACCTCACCTGTAGGATGATGGAGGGCAGATTTAGATTAGATCTCAGGAAGAAATTTTTCAGTCTGAGGATGGTGAGACACTGGCACAACTTGCCCAGGCAAGCTGTGGCTGCCCCATCCCTGGAGGTGTTCAAGACTGGATTGGATGGGGCTTTGAGCAACCTGATCTGGTGGGAAGTGTCCCTGCCCATGGCAGGGGGGTTGGAACTCGATGCTCTTTATGGTCCCTTCCAACCCAAACTATTCTATGATTCTGTGATTCAGCAGGTCATGCAGGATCTGGTTACCATCAAGGCCAGTAAAGGACTTTAAATACCCAGATTCAAATGCCTGATCCATCAGTGTGTATGACCTTGGGAAGAACAAAACATCTTTCTCTGCCTCAGTGAAATGTGGAAAAATGTGCTTCCCCACCTCACGTAGTCCTTAGGATAAATTCCTGAAAGCTGCTGAAGTGCTTAGATCCTACAGTAACGGAGGCAATATAAGTATAATAGATTGAGAGTCTTTCCATTAACTTTGGATGAGACCTTATAAGCATTGTGCATTTTTTTCAATGTTTAAAGTAAGCAATTATCATTATTTCCATCTGTTCTGTCTCTGCCTGTGTCCTTTAAAAGTTACAGCAAAGGCTGATGAGGTAGAACTATATCCCCCAGAAATTAACAAAGTGAAACAAAACTCACCGAAGTATAGCTGGAAAAACTTGACACGTTCTCAGAACCATGTTACCCACTGAGCAAAAAAAAAAATATACATAGTATTAAGTCTGAAATTTTTGCAATTCATTCTGTATACCATCATGAAGAATGTCTTTGGGGCTTGGGTAATGACACCTCCTCATCAGCATGTTCAGGATAATGGCACAACTGGATTTTAAAATAAGTAATTCCTCTCTCTAAATCTAAGTTGCCAGCTTCTGGGGAAAATACAGGTTGTTACCTATATTACAGTTTATCAGTTCCTCTGCCTGCATGAAGGTTTATGAAAAGTCACAGGTGACAGGACTAGAGGAAACGGCCTCAAGTTATGCCAGAAGAGGTTCAGGCTGGATATTAGGAAAAATTTCTTCACTGAAAGGGTTATCAGACATTGGAATGGGCTGCCCAGGGAGGTGGTTGAGGCACCATCCCTGGAGGTGTTCAA
>JAOTQQ010000079.1:6488606-6520610 GCA_026546715.1 Gallinago undulata | reverse complement strand
GCAGGGACACCTCCCACTAGACCAGGTTGCTCAAAGCCCCATCCAGCCTGGCCTTGAACACCTCCAGGGATGGGACATATTCAGAACAAACTCAGAACATGGAAAATAAATTTTAGTTTATGACACTGTCTTAAAGGACAGATTTTATCTTGCCTAGCACATCACAAAGTCTTTTTTTGTTTGCTTAAATATAAAGATTGCATATTGTCAGATGTGCATATAGATAAATGCAAAGAGAAAGCCAATGTGATTGTCTACGTACACAAAATCCATTGTTGTCATCAGAGCTAAGAAAGTAGGCCATGTATGGATTTTTATTTTGGTTATACTTAGAAACTCTTTTTGTAACTGAGACAGTTACATGATTCTGTGCAAGCATTTCAATGTCCTATAGACAAATGCCTTTTCAGAATGAATGCACCTCTCTTCTTTACTGTAAGAGTAATCACCGATTTCTTTGTCAGCTTTGGTTGAACAACTTGTTCAAAAGTTTTAGGCAGGTGTGCACTGAAACTGTATGATTGTATCAGCCTTTTTTTTTTCCAGAGGATCAGACTGAAATACTGTCACCACTGATAGCAGACCGGTGGACACATGGAAAACCACTTAGATACAAGCCGAAGGAAACACATACTTCTCACACAGCTTGACAACATGCAGCTAGCATCAGTATTTTCCTGAAAAAGAAATGTGACTCAGATGCTAGTTTTATTTGTTTTAAATCAGAAGCATGGTTTCTTGTTGCAATTCCATTTTCATGAAAACTTGAAGCAGTTTAGGCAAACAAAAAAAATTTGGCAAATTGCCTCCCAGGAAATCCTCCTCCTGTTAACAACTTATGAGTTTATGGTGAATGAAAATATATAAGGAGGACAGTCCTGTACTTCACAGGACTTCCTTGTGAAGTACACAAGGAATATGAAAAGAAGAAGAAGAGGACAGTAACACCTTTACAATGTGAAATAACATTTAATATGAGAATTTTGGTCATGTTGTGCTGCAAATGGATCCCTAGAATCTTTTAATGAAGGTGGGAAAAATTCATGTACTTCTCCCAGATGTATGGTGCATCGTTTTAATTAGGGGTTCTCCCTCATGTCAGAGAAAAGTATAGAACCATTCAATATTTAAGTACTATGCTATAAATTTATATGGTAAGAGCTCAGAGGACTCTTAAAAGCAGGATAGGTTAGAATAATTTTTCACATTTAAATTTTGAAACTCATTGAAACACCATAAGCAGTGTATTGGAAGGCTACGTTTTTTATCTGATGTTACTGTTCTCATTCATCTATCAATTTTTTTTTCATTACTAGCTTCATATTATAGAATTTTATTGGATCATTGAATAATGTTTTCTGTATTCCTCCTTCTGATTAATGTGTTTATTGATGCAAAACCAACAGATATTAGTTTTGGGAATAAAAAGCAATAACTGAATTGAGCTTTAATGTTGGTTTCTTTACCAAAGTGTCTAAAAATAAGGAATTAGAATATCTGCTTCCATTTATCATTTCACCTACACAGGTTCCCGTATCCTATTATATGCAAGAGGTTTCACACTTGAGACAAAGGTTTAATTATCCAGTTGCTGCTAGAATTGTGATATATTCTCAGGTAGCTGTATTACCTGTGATCTCCTAGCAGCATTTAAATGTTTTAATTTTAACCAACAGTCAGACAGCTCATTTTACATCATCCAGAATGATGTTAAATACACTGAACAACAACAATTTTTTTATTGACCTTAATGGAGGTGTTCAATGTTAACTTCGTTTCATTCTGACATCCATTTTAAATTCTTTTTGTTCCTTGCAGTCTTTAGTTTGGCATAGGACAATACAATTCATTGAGGCTCTAATATGCTTAATTATGCTCAGTAGAAAGATGTTTAAAATTCATTCTAGTTGTAACAGACATATGTAAGCCAAATGCTTCCATAAAAATGAAAACTCAATAACTGGAGATTCCAAAAATTTCAGTTCATTCCATGTAGTGGAAAGGGAGGGTAATCTCTTTACCATCTGCATACTTTGATGAGATATTTTAGCCCACAAGTTCCTAAATCTGAGGTTGTAACTTCAAAAAGGCAAAGTCAGCTGCGCTGAGGCAAGTTACAATCAGCAAACTACATCAGTTAGCCTTCCCTTGGGCACAAAGCTAAAACAGAAAAAAACCAAAACAGTAGATGTCTGAAGACTTTTTTTGAGGAGGAGGCCACCTGCCAGCTAAAAAGTAGAATGGGTCTTAAAGTACTCCACACTGTTTATGATGCAACCAGTGGCACCAGTGTGAAGAGGATGGCTGTGTCTTTGAGATAGGGTACCAAAGCACACTGCGGGACAATCACCCCACAACAACTTCTCTATCAGTCTGGAGCCTTACTTTCAGTCCTCTTCAGCTTCACCCACTCTCACAGGCCATCTGCGTGAGCACCCTTCTACCAAGACCAGTGTGGAATGTCAAGGCTTGATGATGGGGGTACTGGCAGGGTCTCTGCATACCTAACTGACCCTGCAAGAGGGCACCAGAACATTTTAGTCACTCTTCTAATTGCACTCTAAGATTTCTAACTGATTTGACAGCTGCAATTAACCTCTCCCAGCAGCTGCCCAGATGGTATTTAGCAGAGTGACTTTCTTTCCCCTTAACCCTTTCTGTGTTGGCCTTTTTAGCTATTTACTGGGTTGCCGATGTTTTCATTAGCAGCCCAGTGATCTCCAGAATTATAAGCAAGGAAAGCTGCAGCCAGGAGCAGATCCAGCTCAACACCCATCAGTATCCTTGGTAGAACCAAGTTCTACCACCTCTAGATTCTAGAAATATGCAAACATATGGTGTACAGTTGGGTAACGCTATGAAGAAATCCAAGAGGAAGAAGTAGAATTTGATATTAAAGACATAATCAGCATAAATTTCACAAGTTACCCTGTGCAAATTTCATTCATAACTCTTGCAGTATCGTTGTTGATGTTTGAGATCTGAAGAGTACCAGCTCACTGATAACAATGCTATATTCGTCCATCGCTGCCGAGCATCAGGCTCACAGGCTCGTTCCGTAAGTATTCCCATCTCTGCTGTGTTCCGTCATGCGTGAGAACTCTGGGTAATGCCACTTCCATTAGTTTACCACTGAGTGGAATAACACGTATCATTAAACGAGCACTTTGGTTCAATGTGGAATTTTGCCTAAACATGCTCTTGGTTATCCATTTTCCTTATCTATTTTCAGTCACAAATTTCCTTCACTGACTGGAAGATCCTAGAATTAATTCAATTTTTCTTTGCTCTTTTCTCTTTGGCTGTTGTTAACTTGAATTGTCATTCAATTTTTCTCCGTTAATGATTAGATTAACGTTTTTCTTTTTCCAGGTTGTTTTGTGATCCACCTTCTCTAGCAGTTTTAACTTTCCTACTTTGATGTGAGTAGTATTATAAACAGTACTCTAGATAATGGCCAACTCTACCATATGGACAAATAAAAATGCTTGGATCTCCTTTTGATTTATACTGCAGGGGCCTAGTAATTCAATTCACTTCACTACTTGATTTGTTTTTCATTGCCAGTACACATTGGGATGAATACTTTAGGGATTATTTTAATGCAGAAATACCCAGATTGCTTTATTTGTCTAGATATCAGCACATTTTCCAGTTTATGAATAGCTTTTGTTTATATTTATTCATTTACCTGGGCTGAATTTCATTTGTCATTGGTAGGTCCCATAATGTAGATGTCTTCCCAAACGAGCTATACTGTACACATGGGATTTTTTGCTTTGTGCACTCAGTTGATGCTAGCATTACTACCTGGTGATTCAGTTTATAATTAAGGGGCATATTCTGCTGATGCCAACTGCAGCCTTCCTCTGCGCAGGTCTATTATTTCAATATCTGTCACAATCTGACACTAATATAACATTTGTGTTGCAGCATAAGCGTCCCTCCAACATTCGTTATGAAGTCTGCGTTTGTGACACACAAGCACTAGAACTACTTCAGCTAACTTTAGTTTTCACCTTTTGACTTCAAAATCCCATTTGGACTACTATGAAAAGTCTTGTAAGAAGCTAAATACGATTACCTCTATGTGTTCCTTAACGACCAGGAAAGCAACAGTTTTGTTCTGTTTCTGAACTGCTAGACCAGTACTTAGCCCTCCCCGGCTACTTTTCCCTGGAAGACGCTCATGGGAATTTCATGGGCACATGAATGATTAAAATTATACGTGACTGTGCTTTGGTTTTTGTCAGTGCATTACATTAAGCAAGCCTTGCAACAACACATATTTAAAATTGAATACTTCTAAGAATAACTTTTCCTACTATAAACTCAGTATATACAATACAGCAAACCTGAACAATAAACCAATTTATTTAGCATGATCCAGAATGCTTATCACATGCTGGAAATACTGATTTCTCAGATAACGTATGTGGTCTTTACAGCTTACCATCCTTTTATTTTAGAGCTGCTAAATTTCACTGGAAATGAGAACTTTCCCTGATTGAGGTGCACCAGGTTTAAGTCCCTCATCTCCAAAAGGGTTTAAGAGAAGAGTCATGCCATCAAAGTCAAGCCCAGCAAGTCTATAATATAAGTACTTCTGTAGCCTTCTAATAGAAGACTTAATGAAATTATTTAAAATAGGCAGAAAAGCTAGAGTATACAAGGGAGGGAACAAAATAATGTCATATGTGAACATTAAAATCTAAAACCACATTATTCAAAGTTGGGAATTCCCTCCAGCAAGAGCAGTTGGCTACTTTTTACCCACTATAAACGTTTCCATTTACCTTCAGACTCTACAGAAGATAAATTTAGGTAAAAGTCAATTTTTCACAGACTTCTGAAGAAACCTTTTAAAAAAATCATTTCGTTTTACAAAGGTTTGATACTTCTCCCCTAATTTTATGCTGAGCATTTAAACACATTATTAAATTGTAAGGATTTACAGGAGCAAATAACCTGCAAATTTCTGGGGTGATCCTCCTCTATTCATGCATTTCTTTACTGTTGGAAAGCAACAACAGTTTTTACTGTTGGGGCTGTGTCTTTCAACGGCTACTATGCAAACCATTTCACAAAAGAACTAGTTATGTTCATTTAGCAATGCATCTGGTATGTTGGGAGCAGCAATGTTTGCTAAGGCAACTGTGTCCACACAGGAAAAAAAGTGATTTCCACATCCCTGTAATGTTAGAGTCAGTAAATTACGTTTTTCTGATGGAATAATGCTCTATAGGATAGGATTTTGAAGGACAATATATGTCTGAATCAAATAGAAATATGAAATAATAAATGCAAATTCACACAGATAATTCCATAGACCTGAAGCAAGACTTGTCCACCTCAATCAGACTTAGCTTTCAGTTTCACAAGCTTCATAACACAAGGAGAATTGAAGTACAAGACCAAACAAGAGTTTTTGCCACCAGTTTCTGAATGGAAAACGCAGCATGAAAATGGCCAGGATGTAATATCCAAAATATCCAATGAAACACAAATGGGAAATAGTAAACAGATCGCAATAAGTTATGTTGTTTATTTTGGGCACTTTTTTTTTTAAGTAGTCACTCTTCCTTACTATTCCCTACCTTCTCTGCATTTTTATGCTTATTATTTTAATTTCCAGCATGATTTGCGGCTTCCAGGAGCTGAGCCTTGAAATAGCCACTGTGGCTTTTTTGCTGCAAAACAAACTACATGAAGAATCAACACTGTATTATCTCTACAAACATGTACTCTTCCTTACTCATTTTGCAGTTCTCAATCTAGTGGATGTCAGAGTATTTAATATGGCCCATTCTTCATGGAGAATAGTCGTCCCATTTGCTGCTGTGAGATTGATAGTGCTGCGTGCTATCAATCCCAAAAGCTCTGATGCAGGCCATGGACCTCAACCAAAAGATTCTTTTCTGTGCTATCAATCTCACAGCTCTGTACTCTCTCCAAGTCTTAAATCAGGCTGGTTGATATCTTTCCAGTTTCTGTATTCCTGCATCAGCAGTCTGGCTAAACATGGTCATCATTCACTACCTCTGTTTCAGCAGTGGTTACAAACACAATATCACTTTCTCCAAAATTACACTATTATTAATGCCATTACTATTTATTTATATTACAATACAACCCATGATATTATCAGTCCTTTCCAAACCTAAAGAAAACCATGGACTCTGCCTCCCCCAAAGTGGGAGAGCCATACAGGGGCTTTCTACCATAGCAGGACTTTCAATCTTAGACAGCACAGATCAATATAAACTACAACAGTTTTGTGTTGAATAACAGGCAACTGCAGCATTTGCTCTGTTATGGATTTTGCCATCTTTTGATACACTGAGCTCTGAGGCACCTGTATATTGGAGTGGGAAGGCACAGGTTCCCCCCCTAGTGACAGAAGCACTACTGATTACTTTGCTAATGGCCATTAACTCACCTCCTTAAATATTCTCCAAAGGCTTTACATGCAATATGCTCCTGGAAAATATTTTGTGTAAATGCAAGCATTAAAAAACAATTATTAAATGAAGTTTCTCCTCTTCCTTATTACATAGCTTGATTCTGATATTTTAGGCTAAGTGCATCCATAAGGTGTAATTTTTACAAGCAGACACCCAATAAAAACACCTTTAGAATTTAGGACTTGAGAGGTAAGAGAAATTTTCAGTCCAAAGGCTTATGGCTCACATAGAGAAGACTTGAAATGTCCCTCATATTCAAGTCTTAATATAAGCTGATAATTAAACTCTCTGCCATTATTGTTGAATGTGGATTTTAAATCCTTAAAATATGGGAATGTCAAGTCACCTTTCCCACTGAGACAATTTAACAATTGAAATTTATGAACCATACCCTTCATTATGACTTCCATTATGTAAGGGGATCTTAATTTTAAGCCCATTCCATTTTTCAGCAGTAGGCTGATGAAATAGTATGAACCATAGCTTTTACAGAGCTCCCTCTGTACAAAAATGATTAGATAATATCCTACATGAGTATTTGGGTCTACGCAGTGTTGCTTCTGTGAATCAATGTGTTAAGTCAAAACTATGTACTTACCAACTAGGTACTTAATCTGTTCTCCACCTTGGTAATAGAGGAAATAAAAGAGTACAAGGGCTCGGCGTAAAGCCAAGGAAACTGCCAAAGGTGTGCAAGCAGCAGCCAGAACAGATGAAGTATCACTGTCTCTCCCTCTGCGGCTCTGCTGGCTGAAGTACGGAGCCAGATGTGCGCACCCCTGTTTAGAGGTCAGAATACCACAACAGGGGAGCTGTCAGTTTATCCAGCTGAACCAAATCAGATAAAAGGTAAGATATAAAGAAGGACTGGAGTGATGGATCTTTTATTTTTCATTTTTGTTCATCCTTCCCCAATTAATATTCACAGTAAATATTTCTGGACAAGCACCCTGCTTGGAGTGCCAAGATGAGAATCTCTAATGAGAATCAATAATTTAGTGGAGACTCTATTTACTATTCTATTTTTGTTGCCCTTAAAGGCTGTCACAAAGACTGAGGCCCCACCGTGCCACACGCTGGGTGAAACAACTCCATCTGAAATGTTTACTGTCTACAAATAACAGCAGACCATAAAGAAAAAAAGAAAGGGAAAATAATGGAGATGACCAACTCAGTGAAGAATTGGAAATGATACTCATGACTCCTAAAAGGTGATCCACTGCTCTGACTGGGACATGTGCTCTACAGTCTTAGGATTAGAGTTATTAGAAAAGACGTATTGTTTTACTTTTAACAACCAGACACTATACCAGGCTGGAGAAAGCAGAAGTCTGATAACATAAAAGGGGAAAGGATGTAAGTTAGACAAAACTGGTAACAGAGAATGGGGTGATAAAATAAGAAATACCAGCTGATGGAGATGGGGAATAGCAGTGCTGGGCTCATCTTGAGTTCCTGAAGGTGAGAGTTGGAAAGGGACTCAAGTGCAACTCAAGTTGCTTCCCTTTAGTGGTGTCACTGTGCATGCCAGAATGGTCACTTCCCAGGAGATGGCCAGCAGACCAATTGCTAGAAGATACTCAAGGGGCTGAAACTAGACTGACAGCCTGAGCACAACAACTATGTAGGTTTAACCATAAAGAAAGATGAAATTAAACATAAGAAACACCTGCAAAATGCAAGGCTCAAATAGCAAGTTTAGCCAAGAAAAATCTTCTACCTATGTCAGTTTTGAAAAGATATCATACAAACTGGTAATTTAATGTAAAAACACACACAGGTGAAATTAAAATGCAATATTTCAATTGATCCAAGGAGCTGGGTCAAGTAGACAAAGACAGAGATGCTTTTAATTATCAACAAAGGGTTCTATATTAGTCCCTGGTTTATATATTGATTTTTGCTGATTAATTTGTATATGTGAGGTTCATGGACTACTTATAATGCAAGTTTTTGTAGGCACTATCTGCTCAAAACACTTAGTTTCTCTCTCAATTTTCAAGGACAGATTTCTTTATTTTAAACTAAATTTCTTTTCACTCTAGAAAAGATCTCATCTAGTAACAACTTCAGTCTTCAATGAATGCATTTAGTGAACTAATTTATTCCTTTTTCAGAACTATAATTACTCATTTTTTATAGAAACTATGTTTCATGTAGGAAGAACTGATTTAACTTTCACTGCTTATAGTGTGAGACTATAAAGACGCTTGTATGAATCTTACAGTAATATCTTTACAGAGGACAGAAATGAGGATATAAAAACCTGAAATACAGTTCACTTAGATTGCAGTTTAGTAGAAGTGCATGACACTTTATCAGTTGTATAAGTCCTTCTAACTAAATTATGTCACGATGATGATGCTATTAATCATGCCTGCAGTATTCTCCCCATCGTAAGAGATATCTCAAATATACTCAGGCTCTACTGAAGAAAAATATTACATGCTCATTTATCCTCTATTAAAGAAAAATAATGGAAGCAAGGTAATTACTAGTAACAGTGATGTAAAAGCCAAAACATGAACATATGCCAAAAACAATTGGGTAAAAATGAACAGTAAATTCTATCAGTAAAACTGTTCTGTTTTTCTGCAATAAAGCAAACTATAAAATGACTCCATAAAGCTGTTAACTTAATGTAAATCAAGGCCTCCAGAACCAAGGTCATGCAAAAAATGGAACTTTCTTAAGGCAGGAAAGCAAAGTGAGGAAAAAAATTGTGTTATATAGTATATACCGTCCAACCTATTGAATAATGATGGCCTTCATAAAGATGAAGGTAGAAAAGATATAAAACAGCATGCTGGACATGAACACTTAGCAGGATGCAAAAAAAAAAATGTCTGTTTAAGGGAAGGATAATTTAAAGGTTATTTCAACAAAATCAAATTAACTGCACAGACTTCAATATCAGCTTCAGCATTACAATCCTCCCTAAATATTAATGCAGAGCGCGAATAGCTAGTATTTCTTCTCCCTCTATGGCATGTGATGCTGGATCACAGAGAGTTTAGAAGAATCATTTAAAATGAGTTACTAAGCTTATTCTGAAAGAAAAATATTTATTGTTGCTTATTGGCTTTCTTTTGAAGGGAGGGTAGTTCTACTGTATTGCAAAGAACAACCTTTAATGTGATATTTTTCATCTGAGTCCCCATAGCTACCAATAAACCTTCATTTATCATAAAACTCTGAGTTGAACTGCAGTAATTCAAACACCTCTACACAAAAAATTGAAACTGTAGCGGCGGTGCTCATGGAAGCCAGGACATGTGCTCTGGATAGATGTGCATAGGCCGAGGGGGATCTATCTATCTGGATAGATGTATAGACTGAGGGGGGATTCAGGAGGATGGGGCCAGTCTTTTTCCAGTGGTTCCCAGTGACAGCACAAAAGGTAAAGGCCACAAGCTTGAACACAGAAAGTTCCATCTAAATACGAGGAGGAACTTCTTTACTTTGAGGGTGACAGAGCCCTGGAACAGGCTGCCCAGAGAGGTGGTGGAGTCTCTGTCTCTGGAGAAATTCTAAACTTGCCTGGATTATTTCCTCTGCAACCTGTTTTAGGTGGATCTGCTTTGGCAGGGGAGTGGAGTAGATGACCTCCAGAAATCCCTTCCAAGCTCTGTCATTCTGTGATTCTGTATGCACAGCACTGAGTGGGCCAAGGGAATACCACTAGCCCCTATGCAGTATGGGCATCACTGCAATGCTGGTGTCCCATATGGTGTGCTGAAGGACTAGGGGGATACACCAGCTCTGATGGCTAGGAGTGAACATGGAGGTATCAAAGTGACCTCCCTTCACTGGGAGGACTGAGGTAATTTGGCTGGATTCATACCCACACACAGCCTCTGGAGACAGCTGCCACTGCTGAGCAGCAGAAGTCCCTGAGACTCTCTTGGAGGTGTTTTTCTGCCTTGTGACTCGGAGGCCAAAAGTGGAGCAAGACACAGAACGACTCTGCTCTGCTGGCTCTGGGATTCTCAGCTCCCAGCACTTTCTCTGTGCAGGTGCCTTCCTGCAGAATTTGTTCATATTTAACGTATGTATTATATGTTAGTGTATGGTATATGGTGTATGGTATGGTACTTAGAGAAGCTGGCACTGTTATAACAGGCAGCTAAATAGAAGCCAAATGAAAGTATGTGTCACACTGGCTTATAAGCAATTTATGCTCCTTCAGCATTTTCTTAAAATCAACTTTGAACTAAACCCCTTTTTCATTGCTACAAACTGTTCATGGAGAAGTGTTCGTCATGTGTCTATGACTTCTGCCAATGCACAGCGCTGCGTTCACATATTGTTGCACAAAGCAGCAAAAATTATTTCAGTAAACAAAATTACTTAATTTTCCCATATATCATCATTACATTAGGCTGAAAGCTCAACACATTTTTCAAAGCAAAAGAAATGCCAAGAATGACACAGAGAGGCTTCATCTTCCAAACCTGCAATTGTCAAAGGAAACATAATTCTTTGGCTTTTACACAGTTTATCCTGCTGCAAACACTTAAACTTCAGTGCCTGATAACTGCTTCTGTGTATGTGAGGCAGTATTTGCATGCAGAAGCTAAATACGTGCAGGAAGAAATGCATCACTTGCTTCTGCGTGTAGTTACTGAAAACTGGAAACAAAATGCCCTAAGGAAAGGATCTCATGAATTTACAGTTGAAACAGTGAAAGGACAATGGTGAAAGAACACCATTTAACCATTCAATGATATATTGGGCTTGTTGTTTGCTTTAGGCTTTTTAATACGGACTTTGACATAGGTGTGGCTGTATGCATCTTCCGGGCAGAATGTGAACTAGATCAGACAAAATATTTATCAGCTCAACTGGGTGCCCCAAAACACTCACCAACCAACCCATCCATTGCTGCATTTGCCATCTTAAGCAAATTCAATTTCTTTCTTCGTGATAAAATAAGCTGGTTCAAAGTAGATAACATCTCATAGTAATGAGTCCCAAAGCTGTAATTTAACACAAACCTAGCAATTCTGTTATACAACACATCCAGTTCATTAAAAACAACAAGCCAGCTTGTATACGATCTGTATCGCCACAAATCAAATATCAGCAGACTAAACTGCTGGGAAATGTATGGTCCAGTTAAAAGAAAAAACCATTCTAAGCAATGTAATCACCTCAGAAGACAGCTAATTTAGATTAAATGTTCAGATGAAATTATGTTTAAGAGCCATTAATACTGAGATAAAAACAGTTCTCATCCAGTAAACTTAAAAAGATCTTTACCATATATAAATTATATCCTATTCATAGTAAATATAGTCATATTTTATGTATTATTCAAAATATCTTTGAGCTTATTCTGCCAAATGGCTCATAGTACCAGCGGTCTGGTTAACAAATATTAGTTTATTTACTGGAAATCTGTGTAAAAGACAACAGAAATCCATTTACAAGATATAAATGAGATAATTTGGACTCAGTCCTTCATTTCATGAGCTGCTGGACACCTGGCAACTCTCATTATCTTTAATGAGAAGCTTCCAAACCTTTTCAAAATATAAATACTGTGCACAATGGGACCCCAGCTGAAACACCTTATATATTTTAGCATTCACACCACTTCAGTGCTACTGGCTGCATTGCATTATACTTGCTTCACTTTGTTTAATGGAAAGAAGCTATCAGGTTTAATGCTAATGAAATTTTTAAATTCCTTTAGGCTCAATAAAAAGCAAGAGATGTCGTCGCCGATACATACTGTTCAAGTGGTCAATTCTAGCTTTAAGGCTACAATGCATAACTCTTTTCTTACAGGTTTACTCTTTTAATTGCCCTGTTTAATCTAATTTTACATCCAATAGACCATTAAGAATGCTTTGAAAATAATATACATATTACCGCAGCAATTTGGTTACTGCCTTACCATCCATTATGGAATTACTCACAATATATTTCCTGCCATAGCACCTGAATATTCACAGGACAGGAGTTGGGGAACAGGGTGGTGGTGTGTGGTCAGGGGCTGAGTGTGAATCCCGTTTTGGGATCCACATAAACCACACTGCCCTTAGAAACACATCTGGAAGTGCAAAGCGAGTCAGGGAATGTCCCCTCAAACCCAATGAGGCTCTGTGCCTCAATAATGCACACATGCAAAATTTTTGGCTGTTTAGCTGGGCAGTTTATACGGTCATTCCCCCATCTCTGGCAAATCAAAAGCAATAGCTGGGTTATTTTGTCTTTCACATATAGGATAAACAGGTTCCAATTTAGTTCTCTAAATGCTACAGGCTATATCTTTTCATGGGACCAGGACATCACAATGAGTGGAAAAGCATGATTAGTACAAATCACAGCCACTGACAGAAAAGGCAAAATCTGCCCAGCAATGAATCTTGGTTCTTAATTGCACCATCAAGCAAAAGGACATTTCTTGCAATAATCAAGGCTACTTTACACCAGCTTAATAGAGGAGTGAAAGGGACAATATTATAATCACAAGAAACTGCTGACACACCAAATGGAGTAAAGCTGTACTTAATACAAAATTACTTCACCCCTAACAGAAAATCTACTTTCTTCCTTTAAAAATTTTGGGAAAAAAAATGGAAAAAAAAAAAGGAAATTCTAAAAATTCTATTTTGCAATAATCAAAACCTCACTCTTTTTTCAGTGTTTCTAAATGTTTTCAAGAGCCTTCAAATTGTCCGAATACCCATCAGTGAACCAGAAATGTGAGGCTTCCTAAAATACTCCAGGGTCAGGGAACATGTTAGTCCTGGGTCAATCCCCAGTGCCCCAGTAACAGAAATTTGCCTGACAGGCTCCAGTGATGCCAAGAAGCCAGGAAGCCTCTGTGTGCTGCCAGTCCAACAGGGAGGATGGACTGGGAGCAAACACTGTTACATTTTCAGATGGAATGTTTTAATTTTATGGCAAGTGAATATTCTTCTGGAAAATTACTGTGATGGCAAGTTCCCAGACCTCAGTCCTGGTCTTATCTGAAATGCTTCTTTGAGCAGGATGGACAGCAAGCAAAATCCTGGAGGCTTGGATCACTCAGACTGATAAGGACACATTCTGAAGCAAGGAATAGGTTTCCAGGGACCAGAAAAGATCACAAAATGCTCTGAAATATGTCCGCTACCAGGCACCAAAGAAACACGGACACCTTCCCCTCTAGGGATGTGTGGGGTGCCAGTGTAGCTACTAAATCAGGTTTCAAAGATGTGAAGAGTATTTAACAGCCACCATCTGCTGCCTTGTGTAGTGTGTGCACTAAGCCTCACATAACGTTGGACCTTGCAGAACTACTGACTGGATTCTCAGTTGTTCTGTTTGCAGCAAGGGAGCTTGTGGATGAATATCTTATTATCATGTCCATTATCATTTCCGAAGAAGCACAACAAAGCTGGTCTAAAGCACAAGTCTTATGAGGAGAGGCTGAGGGAGCCGAGATTGTTCAGCCTGGAGAAAAGGAGGCTGAAGGGAGACTTTATCACTCTACAACTACCTGAAAGGAGGTTATAGCGAGGTGGGGTTGGTCTCTTCTCTCAAGTCACAGGTGACAGGATGAGAAAATGGCCTCAAGTTGCACCAGAAAAGGTTTAGGATGGATACAAGGAAAAATTTCTTCACTGAAAGGGTTGTCAAGCATTGGAACAGGCTGCCCAGGGAAGTGGTTGAGACACATCCCTGGATGTATTGAAAAGACAGGCAGATGTGGCACTGAGGGACATGGTTTAACTGTGGACTTGGCAGTGTTAGGTTGATCATCTTAAAGGTTTTTTCCAACTTACATGATTCTATGATTCTACCACAAATACATACATAATTCAGCAGTTTACTTGGATTTGACCAGGGTCTCAAGCCTGGTACACTACACAAAACCTGGCTCAGGCCAAAGCAATTACAGATTTCCAAGCAAGCTTCCAGTTGCTGGAGGGGGGAAAAGAAGGATGACTAAAACCTGTTCTAAATAAAATGGCCTTCTAGTGCCAATGGACATTGCTTGTCTCTAAACGGTGTTTAAGAGGAGCTAAACAGAGCTCCTGATTAATACTTCATGTACTTCACACAGTACATACAAACACTTTTCCACATATTATTTAGTTAGAAAAGTTTGCTGAGCATCGTTTCCAATTTACAAAGTATTTCTGTTTAGGAGATCTTCAGGTCAGTGAGTGGTAAGTTTGCAAGATCTCAGCATCATTGCATTTATCAGCTGTTATAACAAACCCAGAGCAATCTTGGAACTCAGTCTTTTTAACCACTTATTTCACAAGTTTAGCTGTTTTACTCTTTCAATTGTAAATCAGTTATGAAGCATTCTGGCTTAACACAGTCCAAATCTTGAATAACAAACATCAGCTTAGCTTACTTTGACATAGACATTTATTCTATGGTGTCAATACCATGTATCATACCAGTTACTGTTATCTATGGCAACTGGTAGTTTTAAGCTTGAGTCAAAGGGACAACGTGAGAAAATTTTGTGCAGACACTCATTTTAGATGTTATGCTTCACTGACTTACAAAAATATATAACTATGGATTTGCACAGATACCAGTTATGTCACTCTGTGCTTACACATTATTTTTTCGAGAAAACAGTAAGTCATTGCTCCTTTGACAAAGCTACAAAATGATGTCACCAAGAACTACATGGTTGGGAAATGCAATGTGTATTTGCCTTACTTGAGAGAGGACACAGAAGCAACACAAACCTTTAGATACAAAACATACCACATACCACTTTCAACAGAAGTCAACAGCACTATTCCTTCAGCGTAGTAAATTATACTGGAAGTGAAATGAGAAATTACTAGTATTCCAGATTCTATACATTGAGAAGTGATGTACAGTATGAAATATTGCTTCTCAGGTAAAGCAGCAGCCCTCGCCTCCAACTCTATACTACAACAGTCACCAATGAAATATAATTGCTGGCAAGAGAGAAGTAAAAAATGAAGCAGTGGATTAAGCATGAAACTGCCAGTAGGCAGGCAGGGAACTAAAGGGAAGCAGTCTTTTCACATGGATTAGCTTGTTTCTCTCTGCTAACACACCACAATTAATACTGTATACATTGAGCACTTGAAATATAAAATAAAGAGAAAGTAAATCATTTCGGTAGGCTACTACTGACTCTAATTGGAGTAAGGGATGTAATATCAATACCAGACTTACACACTGTGATTTACATAAGCATACTCATTATGCTTTTGATATTCTTTTTTTATAACTTCTGTTTCTGAAAGTAGTCATTTTACATTATGACCATGAATTCCCGGCACGTGCTTGGTTCTGTTTCCTAAGGAACTTTGTGTTTTCTTGTTTTCAAGACCCCAACAACTTGGAAATTCTTGTGACCGAAGGCACATGATGTTACTGTGATCCAGTGCATAGCTTAGACTCATGCCAATAAGAAGTTGCACCCTGGCAGGGAGAGGGAGGTGTTCAAGGTGGCAGCAGAGCATCCAGGCCAGCCTTTGCCCTCTTTGTCCATGTGGGGCTGCAATTTCCTCTTACAGCGTGCAGTTGCAAGAGGCTAATTGGACAATTCCAGAAGTGGTTTAAAATCATAAAAGGAGATTTTATGTCTGTCTGTGCAGCTCTCCTCCACTAACCAATGTGGTGAATCTTGTACGTCTAGATTCTGATCTCCTTAAGTGCATTGTTGAGGCTTTCCCATGCTGTACACCACGTCTTCTCAGCTACAACATGCTCTAAGAGTATATGGAAAAGCACTTTTCGCATACAGAAGCATTCCCTTTTCTCTTTTCAGTGTTTCTGCATGTTTTGCTTTCAGAGCTAGGTCTCCAGGTCTTTTTTCTCACTTGATTCACCGTGTAGTTGTAAAATAAGACAAAATGTTGTGGTTCAGGCTATCCCTACGCTTAAAGCTGCCCTAAATCCTAGCCTTTGTGAGTCTCTGGAGCCCCAGGCTGGAGCTGACATTCTTTAGACCAAACCTATAGATTCTGAACTCACAGAGATTAATAATCCTGTTCTTGAATTCAGTTTTTGGATCCTGTTTCTGAAAGATAAATGCCAGCTGAAAACCTGCCCAAAATCTGAAGACTAGATAGCACTGTCCATCTCAGGTGACTTCTCTCAGGATTTCAGACTGCCCTGTACAACTAGCAAGTCAGTTAATCTGCAATCTGCACCTTGTAGGTGCTCTGTGCATAGTTTGGAATAGGCCTGACTGGAAGGCAGCAGCTTGCAATTAGTTTTTTTTAATTCAGAAATATTTTTAGCCCATCTTTTACCTGAAAGTTTACATATTAAACTCAATTAAAAATGCACATTGTACTTTAAAAATGAAACTCAATATCAGTCACTCTCCTCCCTTTATCTCTTCAGCGCAGCGGTACTGCTGGAGAGAGAAGTAATTAATGAAGAGAATCAAAAAGTTTCCAAAGTGTTTCCTCTTCACAATATAATCACAATTATATTAACGTAGTGTTTTTATTAAATGAAAATCAAGCCACCCTGGGCCTGTAAATGTTACTTCACAGCCAAAGAAACCCTTATTAGCATTCCCTAGCTGCTGCTGCAATTCTTTCAAAGAAGTTTTATTGCTGCAATATATATTCTTTGCCTGCTACTAGATTTCTGTCTTGTTTATGGAATTTAAATGGTGTATTAGACTAAATTCTTCACTCTGCCTCTTTCCAGAAACAGATATCGTAGACAGATGAGTTGATGAAAAGAAAACCAAATAGAAATAAAACCCCAAACACTTTAGAATTAGAATTCGGTAAAGAGCCGTGTTCAAATCAGATATCAAATTCTCTGCTGACCTCTGCTGAAGCTGTTGTGAGAGCAAGAGCAAGGAAAACATGGTCTGGCAGCTGCAAGAGCCACATTTTACTCTGAATCCCAAACTCAGAGCCTTTATGCTGTGAGAATGAAGCACCAGACTTGGAGCTCTGCAAATTTCAGAGAACCTTCAACCCTTCCCAGCTCTCCTCATGGATGATCTTTGAGTTTCAGTCACATCCAGGGCTGGAGGCTGCAGTGTGTATCCCCTCCAGCCACCATCCCCGGCAACGGGGTCCCCGGCACTGAGGGAAAGGCACATGGTGGCAACCACCATCTGCTGTGAGGAGGAGGAATGGGCGACTGCAGCTGAACTTGCTGCCTTGGGAGCCAGAGGCAGAGGGACGATGATGGTTTTTCCAGAGCCTGCTTGTTATCTTCAGTAATTAGCAGGGTTCCTGCTGAATTCCTCATCTGGAGGGTAGGATTACTTTGTCCTGGGGAGGAAATAAGGACTCTGAAGAGCCGATGCCGTGATATTAGCATCATTCTCAGGAAGGTAAAATCCAGTTTTGCTTCCACAGCTTTTTCACCTTGGGTCTGCACAGCCTTTTAAACTCAGTGGTGCAAGCTCTGTCTTTTCCTCCCAGCTTATCTCCTGGGTTTCAACAGCAGCAACTGAGCCCTTTCAGCAGCCTTGTGCCAGGCAACAGAGTACACTCACCTTCTACCTTCTCCATAGTTTTAGGACCCCTTCAACAGGTGTGTTACAGCAACAAGAGAAAGCACAAACATATCAGGTCTTAAAGCTAACACACAAGAGGTTCAAACCCTCTCAGAACAGCAGGGTCACTGACCTAGCTATCAGCTATCCTTAGCGTCCTCCAAAGGCAGTGTAATCCACACAGACTCCAACGCTACATATGAAACAGGGGGGATAATATTTAGAAGACAAGGAGAAATCAGCTTGAACTCAAACAGTAAGATTACATATATGTGAATAAAATTTAGCACTGTAAGGAGCGTGTTAACCCCATATCAACCTCTAAAACTGACAATATCTAACATGCAAGCATCCTTTCCTCCTCCCTCCCTCATCTGCTGACTCCAAGTGCAGGGGTTTGTGCATCCCCAACGAGCACCTCTTGCCCCAGGCCAGCTCTCATACTCCCTGTCCTAATGAAGCTGAAATCTCAAACGGTTTCAATGTTGGGGGTAGCTAATAGACAAGACCAGACTCTGCTGCTATACCTTCCAATCAAGAAGTCCTTCTAATGTAAAAGGGTCCTCAGCACAGACTCAATGAGTAAAATCCATGCCAAGGAGATTCATTCTGTCTAGTTCGAAGTATCATTCCCTTCTTAGACAGCTTATTCCCATTAAGCAAACAATTCTGAAATGCATACAGTGACTCCTTGGGTGCCACAGGAAGAAATTGGGTAGATGCTTTTGTCAAATGGAGCCTTCTCCCACATCGTAGATTTTGGGAGGGATGGGGGTAGGGAGTGCCTGCCTTTCCCCAGGGTTACTCTCCATCTGGTAGACAGTTTATGTAAATAAAGTCACGCGGTGGCCTTCCCCTCGTTCAAATGGGAGTAGACAGCTTCTTTCCCCGCAGTGTTTTGGGCCCCAGGGCTTATGTTTAAAGCCAAAATAACTCTACTGAGTTCAGTGGAGTTAACAGTAACATTAAAATGAAGGAGTCAGAATCTTTGAATCCTTAACACTCTAGTCTTGCTAGCGTTATTTTATTTATTCAGCTCGTCTTTCCAGAAAACATCCAATTTAGATAATAGCTAGTGGGAGAAGCAATCCCCTTTAGGGAGCAGCAGTGGTTGTTATATGATTTCTTAACAACTATTTTCTCAGCAGCAAACAAGTCTGCTACTGAAATAGTACTTATGTAGCATGTGAGAGTACAGCTTCCAGAACTACTTAGGTCTATTAGAGCTGAGAAAAAAAACAAAGGATTCATAAAGCAAGATTAAATCATTCATAACAAATGCATAGTACATTTGACCTCTTTTTTTCTTGCTTAGATTGTGCTTTTTGACCATAAAAGGCCAGGAGATATAGAGCACGCACCTACCCCAAGTCTAAAAGAGGGGATGAGAAAAGCTTTTTGTGTAATAATTTACTGCTGGTTACGTTGGACTGCTTGGCATGATGAGGCCTGATGTTTGTAGGTAACATCACTGCTGGCTCACAGGTCCTAGTTATCCTTATACTTCTGCCGACCAATGGCACTGCCTTGCATGACACAACTCACTGGATGCCAACATGCATTTTTTACAATTAGAACTATTTTACAATATCTTCTTTCTCTGAGATTTGTTTAGATTGTACTATATCCATAAAAAACCTCAGTTAACATAAAGATCACTGCATTCCTCAAAAACAGCTAGAAAATGATCATAGATTTGCAAGTTAAAACCAATAGAAATCTTTTTATGCTATTTCCCAAGACTTAAATTTAAATGTAGAGGGCATATCTTATGCAACATCTGAATATGTATATGAACATCCACAATTTTCAAGTAAATATGTTTCGCAATGCAAACAGTGAGGAAAAAAGTCCAAACATTTTAGGGCCACTGGAAAGTGTTAATAGAATCATTCAATGCAGTTAAATCTCATTGGATTCTTCAGTCCGGTGATATTACATGTATATCCATGAATGAGAAAGTCAGAAAGTCAGAGTGGGATCTTCTTGCTTTTCATTACTTAGTGGTGACAAAGTGGCACTGTTGTGGTGGCAGTTGTATGGGGTGATTGAGGGTTATACATCTCCACACACACAGTTAATGATTCACTAGGTAGTTCTCTATTAAGAATTCCACTAATGATACAAAAAAAGCCAACCAAATTTAACCAGACTTTAGTTATATGAATTTTCCAATAAAAATCAGAAGAGGAATCAAACTAAACATCTCTGAATAACATTTATTAGAAACTCTGGCATTTCTCATTAGCTACTTTGTCATTAATATACTTCTCTATTTCAGTGGGTCTAAACTGAAGCTTACTTTTTGTCAGCAGGCAGGAAAGCTTAGAACTGTGCAAGGAACATATCTGTAGACCAAGGTATCCCATCATACGAGGTCAGTTTTGAAGGTCTGCCTGGGTCCACTCCTCGTACAGATCTACTTCTCCAGAAGTTCATCTGAAGACCAGCTCTGGCTGCTGCCTGCATTTCAGGCAGCAATAGAAACATCTCAAAGAAATAATGCTTCTTGCTTTTGACTCAGCATTTTTACCAACACCTTCAGTTTGGAGGCTGCCAAGTGCAGATAATAAATTTATTTCCCACATTTATTAGTTCTGTTTGTTGTATACAGTATTGATACCCTTTCTTTGTTATGATTCTGTTTTAGATCACTGTCAAATGCTTCTTAAGAACCTTCATTGTATTTCATACTCTGATTGAACAAACAAAACAATTTCCTACTGACAGCTAATAAAATTTCAACCAGCCTTCACAGCTCATAGTGGTGCTGCGTATCACGATACTTGACGCAGTTGGGCAGGACAGCAGGCAATGATACGCTGTAATTGACAGCCAGGGGAGTGCATTCCTCTGCTTATCACAGTCATCCCTACACTGATGAATACAAAAAGGATCTTTTGCAGATTACTCTCAGTCCTCCATAGCTGCTCAGCTCCAGCAGATCTTTCAGAGTGAAAGAAATTTACCCTTTACAGGCTATTTATTCACTTTCTTATCCTAAACTCATACTATCATTCCTTGTTCTTAGTCCATTCAGACTAGGATGCATGTTAGACAGTCTAACATATTTTAATAAAGAGATGGCTGTTCTCCAAAATATCTTATAGTTCAGAAGAAGGAAGTTATTTTAAACAGAAAACACATCTAACATTTTTCAGAAAAGATGTTATAGTCACTGCATGGGTTTTTCCTCTTGCCTTTTTTCTTTCTTTTTTTTTTTGAGATTTGCCATTTATGGACTGAGCTCCATGTACATAATCCCAGCTCTTCAAAGGTCTGTGAAGGAGACTGAGGCAGCTACACCTGCATTACTCTTAGTTCCTGCAGATTTTCCTGATGCACTCTGTCAAATAGTGGTTGTAGCTACTGAATCAATTAAAGGTCCCACCCTACAGCAGGCTTCATTCATCTGACAGTGTGAACCAGACATAGTCAAGCAGACTAGGGTAAGAATGGGTATATACCAGTAGTAAAGGCATTAATATGGGTTATCAGATCTCTCAAGTTTCATATGAGTTTAGTTTACCTATTTGTAAAATGGAAATAATAACACTTTTCAGTTTTATTCAAATGCTACTGAGATGTTGCAGAGATAGGAGACAGTCAACTAGTCTTGTAATAGGGAGGCCACATAATTATCTTGGCCAACAATAAGGTATTTTGCTCCCAGTATATTTATGCCTACATGAGCACAAACTACAAACTAGAAGAAATGCTCTGAGTTTGCAAAATGTTAATTAGATCACAGGAGGGAAATCATAAGGGTAAAAAACAACACTGATGTAACTACTTTACTCCTGAAATTAACTCCTCTCTTCAGAAGGCATGAAAGCATGGGTACCACTTAGCAGTAACACAGAATTACAGCTCACATGCACTAGCTTTCCAAAAAGCTCTAAAAGGAAACCAAAAACTATGGGATAAAAACAAAAATTCTGACAATAAGGAATTTATTTCATCTGGAGAATTAGTCAGAAAAATGAAAATGAAATAGATAAATTAAAAGATGCTTATAAAAATGACAAGAAAAATTGAAAGCATACTGAGCATAGCCACCATTTGAGACCTAGTCAAGCTGGAAGAAAACCTGAACAGGCACCTTACAAAATTCAACAAAAAGACAAATGCAAATAATCCCCAGAAACAATACAGGTCAGGGACCAGAACTGCAGAAAAGGACCTGGGGCTCTTGGTCACCGGTTGGATCAAGCCTTGAGCAGACTGGTCTGACCCTAGCACTGACCCCTTTTTGAGCAGGAGTTTGGATTGGAGACCTCCTGAGGCCCATCCCAACCTGACTTACTCTGGATTACTCCTATGAAACAGTCAAACAAAGAACATCTAGCCAGCAACTTGTTTTCTATTTATAAATCCTCCTTGGCCTTGCACAATACCATCCTACCACTAAATGCTGGAGATATGTCTTGGGGAGTGTTTCAGAGCCTCCTGGTAATTAAAGCCATCACTTTGACTGTATGTGCAATACTGGCAGGGTACTTTACACCTTCAAGTACATATTAACTCATGCATATCCCATCTATATCAGTATCATGAGAGTAACAATGATTTTAAAAAGACCTTTGGACTCACAGGGATACTATTAACAATATTATCAAAATCCTTGGCACTAACATAGCCCAACCCTATCCACATCTTACCTTGTCTCCTCATAGCAAAACCTCTTAATGCAGACTTGCATTAGTCCTTGTGCCTTCTTGGAAAAGCTTTAAAAAGAACTAAAAGAAAATTGTGCAGATTTTTAAGTTTTCAAGTTACTGGAATAGAAGCAGCAGAGAGCTGGTTTTGAGCAATGGCAAACACAAGGCAGGGATCACACTTATTCTCCAGGACTCTGGGATAAAACTGACTTTAGTGAACAATTGCAAATTTCCATTGACCAGTTCCCTTGTCTTGCATTTCTGGGGCATACGCAGCCTCATAAGAAACTTATACAAAGAGCAACAAACTCTCTGCTGCTACTCTGTTTTCAGAGGAAGTAGTTAGCTTTTTAGTACATAGTGGGAAAGGTTGAGCTAATTTAAAGGGGGGGCAGGTCTGTTGTTATTCAACAGACAGAATCTTTTTTTCCCTCAAATCTGTGCAATATTTGTCACAATCACAGTTTCGATAAGAAAGGCCCATACCATTGTGGAAGTCATAATTAAACACTGAGCAGCTATACCTTGTTCAGTTGTAGCATCGGATACATAAAAATATCAAATGTTATTTGCATGATATCCTTCATTAGCAAAGGTTAGTTACACCTCTTGCACTTCTAAGGTTCCTGGCTCTTATCTCTAATTATGCACTAGCTTGCCCCGCTGCACAGGGAAATTGCACTGATAAAATCTTTAGAACTCACTTAGAGAGCCTGTTTGATTTAAATTACACAGATACCACTGACTCTACCTCAGGAACCCTGAGATCAGAATTTGCTGTCTATTATTAATAATAAAAGGATTCAGAAATGATTCGTCATGGAATGTGAAGCAGGGCAAACTGTGCCTCTTGGGATGTGATCTCTGAGTAACAGATTTACTCCAGCATGTTATCTGAATAAAGGCTTTATATGAAACCCGCTGAAGTCAATGGGAAGATGCTCAGGAGACCAGAGTGACAGATCCAGAATTAGAGCGCCACAATACTGCATCAGCTCCCCTACAGCTGTACCTTTCCTGGAGCACAGCTGCCAAGCAAGAGGTTTGCAGAGGTTAGGGAAACGGCTAAGTTGAGAGAGATTCTCAGGCTTTGGGGCTGGACTGGGGAAATGGGAGAAGGCCAAGGACTAGAGAGACAGGTATCTCACTCATTAGCCTGAGGGATCCTAAAATAGGTAGCAGTGAGGCTCATAGTCATAGCCAGTTATCCATGCAACAACTACTAGTAGCTACTAGTACATAAAACTAGTCATAGATAGTTCTAGTAAGGAAGCTGATGGGTTGAGTGAGTTGCATGTGGTTGTAGTTTGAGCAGGCAGGAGGTGAGTCCTCCCAGGCGGGAGAATCCCACTGGAGCTGGGATCCTTTGTAGGGCAGGGATCAAGCTCTCCTTCACCTTTTCTGGACAAGGCTCTGGTGAAGGAACTGGGGCACCTGGGAAGAATAACAAAATGCTTCTCCAACTTCTCTGACCACCACCTGCCATGCCATCTGCTACTGCTGCCAGTGCCACCTGGGCAAATCACTGCTTGGATGGAGCACCAGGGATGGCAACCATAGGAAGGGCAGAGATGACATGCCATCAGCCTGAAGCCATGGTGGGCTCTAGAAACTGCAGGCAGAACTGCTCCCGCTCCAACCAGGTATACTGCAGCCATCAAACATGCTGCAGTCACCAGAGATGTGTGAGTGACTTTTGACAGCCCTGACATATGTTATATCTCTATGCATAATTGTATTTTTTATATGCCAGGTGAGATGGCTGGAGTTCAGATATTGACTTAGATTCTCTGGCTATTAAAAAAAAAAAAAAAACATTATCACGTATTTCGTGTAACTGCTACAGTTCATATAACTGTCTGCATTTTGAGAATACTTTTAATTCAACAAGAAATACTACATATGAAAGTTCTCTGAACTGGTTTGCTTATTTCTGCACTCCTTGTTCACTTACATCAAAGACTTCACCCATTTCAATGCTAACTCTATAGTAAAATATATTTAACTACAAGCAACTGTTGAACAACTGTATTTTCAAATAAGCTTATATTACATTTCAAAATTAGTTTCATGAATGCACTGTCCAATATTGTCTCACATGTATCGAACCAACATAAGTCATCTCAAAGGGAAATTGATATGTCTTATGACCTTGATCTGGACACAATTTGTTTGATTTTGCAGAATTGCAAAATAGAATTATCTTGCTTCTTAACTTCCAAACATGGTTTTTGAGGCTAGAAAATGGTTGTTTCCTTTGCAGCAGAAAAGCCAGACCTTAGATTTAGCAGATTTAACTGTGATTAAACACTTGTGATATTTGTATGTATAGAGGAGGTTAGATAGATAGTAAGTTTGACCACAAAATTGCTTTTAAGCACCTCTGCAATATCACTTCAAGATACTGTTTCGATTTACAGAACATGCAGCTTGGATGAATAGCAATACTGTAGCTTGGTTGCCATGGGTATTGTCAAGTTGCAGCAAAGTAAAGTACCTTAAACTTGTACGGGAGAGAAGAGTGTCTGAGGTGGCTCTTTAAAGCTTAAGGAACTTGAGCTCCTTGGAGGAAATATCCTCCAGGGCCCAGGTGTATCTTGTTTTCATGTCACTCAATGTGACATGCTTTCTGCTGTATTACAATTATCGGCTAGCAGAAGAAAAAAAATTTATTTGGTTCCCCACGTGTCAAGGGATCTGATTCGTAAACTGGTACCATGAACAGTAAAATGCTGCAAAAGATTAAATACAAATGGCCTAGATGCAGTGAAAGGTCAAATCTTTGGATTAAGAAAAATTTCAGACACTCATCTTAGTGAGAGCCAGACTCTTAACGCTATCAAAATATTATTGATAAAAGGGAGTAACTTGCAGTTAGTTACACAAGTTATTGTGGCTTTTTGAACAGGGCTGTGTTATAGTCCCTCCCTGAAGAACAGACAGAGCCTTTTGGTTTCCTACAGGCCCAACACTTGCAGACTTGCCAGGTTACCACATGGGAAACCAGTTCATGAAACCTAAAACTGAAAAGGAACCAAGCCAAATGCCATATGGACAAACTGCCAGTTCAAATACTTTAACAAGTTGGAAGTCTGGGTTGAATGAATTCTTTCTCCTGATCAAATACTGTGTCAGACATCTACAAGGTCAAGCACTGGGAGCACTTCTTGAGTTAGAGAGGATGTCTTTGACCTTAACTCACTTATTTTTTTAGTACAACAAGTTCAGTGATTACCAGAATTACCTCAGACATACTCAGCTATTAAACATTTGCAATACAGTAGCCCCAGGGGAAGTTAGGAAAGGGTAAGTACCAGAGAGATGTGATGCAATGAAACACGGTCGTCTACAAGAGCAGAACCATGACGATTTACATAGCTTGATACCGAGAGGTGCTTCTGGGCATCCTTCCAACAGACAGAATTAAATAGCAAGCCTATCTAGGCCCTGATTTCACAGTCCTCCAGTAATCTTCAGACTCGCAAGAGATTTCGGCAACCTTGGCAGATATTACGTAAAATTCACATTTCACAAAGCAAGCTGTCTGTCATGCTTCCCAGATGAAAGGAATAGCAAACTACAAGAACTTTCTTTACCTGTCTCATTCCATTAGTTTTGACTTCCAGTGATCACCCCCATAAGACTTCAACATGCACTGAACAACTGCTGCATGGACTCTCCAATGAGTTCTGAGTGATACGTATCTGGCAGAGAGTCCTGATTAGAAGGCATCACGTGTATCAAAGCTTCTGTATTAATAGTAATTCAATAATAAACTAATAGTAATTTAATCTAACTGGCCATTTTCTCTTTTTTATCTTATTAAACAGATCAAGTAGTGTATATATTGAAAATGCTCTGCTCCATTGTGGTTTCTTTATAAATATGTTTCTATTTCAGCGAGGTTACAGAGCACATAAAATTTTCATATAACTGAAATGAGCTGTGTAGGGTAAAAGTAAATGCCAGCAGGCATCTAAATATTGTAGCATCTGTTATATTTTACACTCTGTGATCACAAATCTTATAAAGCTTCACTGCATTTTAGCGGTATTCTTCACAAACTATTGAAGATTGATGGCTAGTGTAATTGCCATATCTGATATGCTATCATTTTTAATATACTGAACAACTGCAACTGCCCCTTTCTTTATACTATCAACCTATGTCTATTTTATGTTTCCATAAAGAGCATATTTTACCAGTAGCCAGTTATATTACTTCCAACTAATATTTTTACACATTGTAGTGTTATCTTAATTTTCACTGTAATTCATTGTTATATGTAAGTACAGACAATACATGATAGTGTGCAGCAAGATAAAACATGACCTTTCCTTTTACAAACAGCTAATTCTACATATTTCAAAGGTATTATATTTTTTTTCTCTTTCTTGTTGGTTATTATCTGTACTTGCAAGATAAGACTGGGTCAAAATGGGTAAGGTTGGGGAAAATGGTTTCTGAATTTCATACACATTTGCACATTAGGTTATCCAGAAACAACATTAGTACCTATGCATTTGCAAATTTCTAACCAAATTGGAAGTTGCTAGAATAAAAAAAACACATACTAGAGTTAGAAGGAAATCAAGAATCCTAACAAAATACAGTTACATGCATAACGAATATCTATTTAGAAGCACAAACAACTACCTCACCACCTTTCCATCCATCCTGTTGACTAATGATGTGCATGACTTGAAGAAGAAATTAGTCTTGAGGAGTAGCACTAGCACCTTGTTGATCAATTCAACAGAAAGCTTACCAAAGAGAAGCAGATAAAGTACATTACCCTAGCTAATCGATTAGAGCTCTCATTTGTCATCCCCAGCCAGGTCCATTACTCTAAACTGTATTTCAGCTACACACAACTGTCTTTGATTTAATTTCTAAATAAATACAGCATTTCTGCTAGCGATGAGAGTACAGCGTCAGTAAGAACTATCTGTTGCCTTCAACACTAAGAGAAAGCTTTTCATTTACAACAGCACCCAGTTTGCCAGTCAGTCAGAAATCCAGACTCAAAGATATCAGAGGTTTAAATCAAGAAACATAAGTGCCCTTTCATTAGTTGTCTGCAGGGAGAGGTTATACTAACTTTGGTAAACACCTATAGTAATTTAAGCTAAAAGCTGGCAGTGGGAACTCACGTATGAACCCTTCTTCACACAAAAAGCACAGCTGGCTACAGCTGAATTCCCTGTGGGACTAATGATTTCTTGGTTTGCAAGAACACGCTCACGGGGCTCTCCTGAGAACAAAAATTTCTATAGATCATTTAAACTCACTCATCTTACTCTTAGAGGGCTTGTAAATGCATATTAGCATTTATGGGTATAATATATTCGGAGAAAAAGTGCCAGTCTTTGAGTAACAAGCCTACCTCTTTTGCATCTTTAATAAATGACTCCGTGAACAGTATACAAAGTCACACATTTCTCATTAGCTGAAAAAATGAGAAAGCGTCAGAACAGCTAAAGAAATATTAAAACACTGAACATCTGCAGAGATATGGTTTAATGAACAAAGACTATTGAAAGCACTCAGTGTCCTAATTTCCACTAAGTTGACAGACAATGCCCCAAAACTGCCTTTCAGATCCAACATTAACTAATAAGCTAATCAGAGCAGAACAAACCATTTGTGTATGACTTTAAAATAAAGAATGGCAAGTATAGTTCTGCAACATATGTAGTGCTTGTTTTTGTTTTTAAACAAGAGAATTATCTGTTTTGCCTAAAAATGCACACACTTATGCTGAATAGTCTGTTCAATTTAAAAATGCCCAGATTTGTCTAAAATTACTGCACATTTTGTCTGAGCTGCAATAAACTCTGCAGTTGTGAACTCTAGCCAAAATTCCTTTCAAAGCTCATAAGATGTAGCTTGCCATAGCTCTGTTATTTGGCCACTGAGTTTATTTTCATGGTGAACCTCAGTGCACCCATCACTCTAGCCTCAATAGATGCCTTGCAAAAATATCTTTATAAAATGCTCCACAGTACCATTGGGTACATTTTCTGCAGTGGCTAAGCTTTACTCAATAGAAAAATTCTGTATCTGGTTACAATGCCCACTGCATGACTCAGTAGAAATATTTTATTAGAAATAGATGGCAATAATAGAGATGTAAAATAAAGAAAGTTAACTCTGAACTTATTTTTACCCAGAACTGAATTTGCAGCCATGACATAAGCCCTTATGGTGTAGAACTTGGAAAGCGATCTGAAAATATGAAATCTGTCTCCTATGGTCATTTGCTCACTTTCTTTGTCTTTTAAAAAGCCATCTCCTTGGGGCAAAGGCTGCCATCTCCTTAGCATTGTATGGATCTTGCACTATGGGACTAGTCACAGTGTGATTTGGGTATTCAGTGATAGCATGATTTAGTAAAAATTGCATGCTAACTATTTAAACAGAAGCTATTCTGAATTATAATATTTATTGTAGTAATTATTTTTTCCTAGAGGCCATCCATGAAAATATATGCACAAGCATGCATTTAACACTTAGTAGAGTCACCACAATTTTATCGAGGCATTGAAATTATAGAAAAGTAAAGATAATGAACTCAAAATTAGATTGATGGCAACTAAAACATATCCAAACCCATTAAAATAGAGCCTGTTAAAAAAAAAAAAAAGTTACAGCACTATTTTTAAAAAAAAACAGAGCTCAGTCATGTAGCTCACTTCATTTCTGAAGTATTCCCAGGTAAGCAGGTTATGGCACTTTTAAACCAAAGACACCACATACCAGTTCTCCTCAATGATCTGGGCTTCCCAGACAGATAACATACTGGGAACATGTACAGTGATCATTTACCTCTCACAAAACCCATTTTTTTATCATAGGAAACAAAGTTCAAGTAGTGCAATGCTCTGCTCACAGAGAATAAAACCGCCGTTAAGCACTGAATTAAATTACAATGGATCTCCAAATTAGATGTGCAGAAATCTTGGTGTTTGGTTTTTTGTTGGTGTTTTTTGGTTGTTATTTTTCTGTAACAGTTCCCCAATCTAGTTCACTGTGGAGCTGCAAAAACAGCCATGCTGAACCAAGGAAAGGGCTGTATTTTTTGGCAGCATACAGGCTTACGCCAGCTTAATGTCCTTGAGAAATGACTGCTCCAGACTAATAAACCAAATTTGCACCAGAAGGAAAGACACTGAAGTGCGTGACTTCACCACTGAGATGAGATAAACTTAAACAATGGTGCCCACCTGCAAATAGGTAGTTGAGAGGCCCAGATATTGCTTATCTTATCGAGCTGTGGCATTTATAGGAGAAACTGAAAGTTTGTTATTTGCACTCACTTATAAAATACGCTGAAATGCTGACCTTTGTACTGTTTGCTTTCTGCAGAGGGTACAGAAACACACCAGTGAAAAATTAATCAGTTCTGCAGATAACAAGTTTATATGGAACAACTTATGATATGTCATTTGTTGCTGTTTGAACTGGCCAAAGTCTACTGATCACTGAGAAGAGGGGTCACAAGTGTCCCTCTGGCCGCTGAAGGATAATACCTTACCCTGGAGAAAGAGAGCACCAAACATGAACCTTGTGTTCTTGAGTTGCTCCTGAGTCAATATGGGTGCAAATACCATGAAAACATGAAGGCAGCATCTCAGAATGCCAGAGGACTGAACCTGAGAAAGGCACCAAGGAACACTTGAGGTCTCAGGTCAAAGATTTAAATTCTCTCTGGTCTTTCCTCTTTCCTCTCTTATATAATGGAATACAAAATTTTATTAAGTTTCTTCAGACTGGAACAATGAGAATTAATGGAATGAGTGTTTGCAATGTGTTTTAGCAACAGGAAGGAATGTGTGAATGCTAAGTGGTCTTGCAGTTATTGATAAGCCTCAAAATCTGCACAGATGGTGGACTTGGTGTCTCAAGAGCTAGAACTGTTTTTAAAAAGATATAAATCTTGTTTGAATATATTGGGGGAAAACAAAGCAGAGTGTGTAAAGGTCTTATCTGCACTGCCATGTCAAGAAGACTTTATGTACATGATCCCATCATTCTACTGACAGATTCAGCAGCTGTAACAGCTAATGCAACACTAATACGATTCTTTGTATGTCTGCCAGCAATGATACTCCATGACCTTGGTGGAAACCGAAGCAGGAAAAGCATTGAGAAATCATGTTAAAACAGGAGAAAAACCATGGAGAGGGGAGGTTCTTCTTAAGACACCAGAAGCAGCGCTATGTTAATAGTCCCAGTGGGAACAGAGTGTGTCTGACCACTTGATGTCAGACTTGACCCACATATCAGTCAGCCTTCAGGGCAACAGAAGCTTCAGATGAATTTGATACAAACATTACTACACATGAAAGATGTATTTTGAAAGACATTTCTTTGGAACACAAGTTGTAGAAGGTCAAATATATGAAACAACATGAAAAGCTGTATTTAAATCTTGACCTGCTCAACTGAGCTGAATAAACCTCCTCACAGCAAGAAACTTACATGGTGCTCAAATCTTAATTATATTGAAATCCCTAGATCCAAACATGTCTTCAGTTTGTAGGAAACTTCCAAAGGCGACATCACGGCTGTGCACCCAGCCCAGAAATCTGACACCCAGCAGCTCCTCACCCTTTGGAAATACAAAATACAGTCCCACTCTCCGCTCCAAAACCACTGTCTCTATTAGTCAATATTTTATTTTATTACTCTTTGGAAGGCAGAATACTCTGAAGTTAAGATTTTACATCATCTTTCAGATGTTCCGGTGCAGGCTGTACTGATCCCAGCCTGCACCAACGCTGCTCATGATCACCTCCTTGTCTGAGGGAAAAGAATGGAGCGGCTCGTGCTGGACATCATCTCCAAGCACATTGAAGGTCAAGAAGTTATCAGTATTGGTCAACATGGATTTACCAAGGGTAAATCATGCTTAACCAATCTGATATCTTTCTATGATGTTGTAACTGGTTGGTTAGGTGAAGGGAGAGCAGCAGATGTCATCTACCTTGACTTCAGCAAGGCTTTTGACATGGTCTCCCATAACATCCACATTAGAAAATTAAGGAAGTGTGAGATAGATGAGGGGCCAGTGAGGTGGAGTGAGTCCTTGTTGTGTGATAGGACTCAGAGGATTCTAATTAATGGAGTGGGGTCAAGTTGGAGGCCTGTGACCAGTGGTGTCCCTCGGGGCTCAATACTCAGCCCAGTCCAGTTCAACATATTCATAAATGACCTGGGCGAGGGGACAGAGTGTGTCCTCAGCAAGTTTGCTGATGATACCAAATTAGGAGGGCTGGCTGACACTCCAGAGGGCTGCTCTGCCATCCAGCGTGACCTGAACAGGCTGAAGAGCTGGGCAGAGAAGAACCTAATGAGGTTCAACAAGGACAAATATAGGGTCCTGCACCTGGGGAGGAAGAACCCC
>JAOTQQ010000079.1:6441904-6483932 GCA_026546715.1 Gallinago undulata | reverse complement strand
TTTTTAATGTGGTTGGACTCGATGATCTCAGAGGTCCCTTCCAACCACTAAGATTCTGTGTGTGTGATTCTGTGTGTGTATGATATCAGAACCAGGAGCTGGTAATAGGGTCCATCAACAACTACAGACACGGCAAGTGGTAAACTAAGTCCAGGGTCCATCCAGGGAGTACAGTCAGGAGTGAAAGGAGACAGGGACAGGGTCAGGACTGGAGACAAGGTTACAACATGGGTCCAGAGTTCAACGGACCAAAGACAAGGCTGAAGAGAAGTTATAATACACTTCTGAGGAATCCATAAGGCAAGGTCCAAGGTCCTTCCAGAAGGCAGGACTGGAAACAGACACACCTGAACCACAGCTCAGGCAAGGACTGAGCTTAAATGGAGCTGCTGGGTCTGGGGGCAGGGTGAGGGGTGAGATCCTAGGAGAAACAGGCAATTACTGCCTATGGGTGCCCTCAGGGTACTGACAACCATCCACACAAAATAGGCGTCAGTCAAGATTTCCTTTCATCTCACCTATGATCCTTGAGGAACCCTGGCCAGTTGAGAATGGTCAGCCTGCACAAATCTCTGCATGAGATGTAGAACTCTGCTGTGACTCAGTAACACTTTACAGGTGCTTTCCACAGAGGCCACCATCCACAGAAGGGGTGAAACACTCTCACTCAATTCTTTTTACTTGGTTTATTCCAAACCCAAGGCATTTCAGTAAGAAAATACACAAAAATGAAAAGGACTATACCACTGAATATTTTCCTCAAATATACCTGTTGTTTTTATAAATACATCAAAGACTTTGCAGGAATAATTTTTGGACTGTGGCTCATTTGCTAGCCACCAGGGTTACTTTAGAATTGTTGTTGATCTATTTGTCTAACTGAATTTTATTGGGATAATAATTATCAAACTACATGCAAATGGAAGACTTCAAATTCATAATTTTGGAAGCACGGGGTCTGTGCTGAAAATCAGAGATCTTGAGGATGAAGCAACAATTTTTGAGTCTAGACATAAACTGTTCTAACAGTATCCTGCATTATGTTCATGTTCACCAATGAACAGAACATGCAAAAGGCATATAAACTGGTGCTTCTTTACAAATAAAGCAAGTTAAAACAACTGTAGTTTAGTAAACAAAATCTTTTATGCAAAAGATCATTTAGATCTAGAACACAAGTGGGATATTAGCTATTTTTAGTAGTATTAAATTTTTTTATAACCTTTGACTCAGAACATCCTACTAAAAGCCTCCTTTCAAAAGTATGAAATGCCAGAAGATTTGTCTATATGATTTAAACCAGCAATTAGTACCAGATGTTACTGCACTTTATATTTAGACACCAAATTTCAATATCGTAAACAGAAAGAACACTCTTGAAGGACAGAAGGAATAATTTCCAAATGTAATTACAGCATATTGTTTTGATTCTCTCTCATTATTTTACCTGATTGCAAAGTAAAACTAAATGAAGTTATATTTAAATTTAAAATTGGACCTGTGAGTAATGTAACACCTTATTATCTTACTGCATGGGAAAAAATAGGTTTAGTGTATATTTCCCATTTCATTGAGCAGCATATATCCTGCATAAAGCTGCTAAAGGACGTGGAGAACATAAAAAATTCGTAACGTTAAGGGCACACAGCAGACCAGTTATTTTATAACAAAGCCTCCCAAAAAATCAAAATATATTGTTTTAATAAATCTGTGAACAAAAAATGTTCTTAAGAAAAAGCATGTGGTGTAAGAAGTTGTCACTTAATACATTTGATTGATAATCACACTGAAAAGTTCACTTGACTTGCCCAGCGTCACAAAGAATTTGTGTCAGTGCCGAGAAGTGAAAGTCTGTCAAGATCCCAGTCCCAAGGGGAAAGCAAACAGCAGTAGCCCCATCCACGTAAGCCTCAGGCACAACAGGCAGTGCCTGATTCACTGGTAGATTTTTGGGATCACACGCACAGAGGATGTGTGACTCGCTCTTTGGAGCGAGCTCCAGACAAAATGCCTGCCAAGGAGGTAAGGGAGCTTCACTAAGTAGCAGGAGACGAACTTGTGTGCTTGTTACAGCACTTGGCTGGGAAATGCAACCACTTCAAGTAAACAAAAGCATCAGTGCAAATGGTCTAATTCTTGGCAGTGTCAACACAGAGGAGAAGGTGGTAAGACAGCTCTTCAGGGCTGAGTGGAAGCCAAATCCTGAAATACGGTATTTCACTTGCAAGCAAGCATCTGTAAAAGACTACAGTCTCCACAGCCACCAACAGTAGAAAAGGGGGGTTATGGCTTTTTAAAAATCAAATATTTATGGTGGTGCTTTCATGCACTAGAATATATGATACAAAAATATTTAGACACCTGTAGTTTCATTTTAAGTCACACCTTTGAGGATGCGATTGGAGAATTCCCTTCTGGTAGCTGATCTCTTTCTGTTCTGCAGACATTACTGTCCAAATCCAGACAACCACACAAAAAATAGATTTAAAGCTGCAAACACCTACTTAACATTTTTATTCCATAACTAGAGTTTAATACTTTGCTTCTTTTAATAGGGCATCTTAAAATCACTTTTAGTCTTTAACAACCCGCCCGCCAAAAATTGTCTACCTCATTACTAATAATAGAAATGGCAACAGGTTCCAAATCTGAGGTGTCTGTGAAGAATTACATGCAAACATTTCAAGCATTGCCAAGAAAATTCACTGTCACCACAACTATCTGTGCAAAATTCTGGGTGCATAAAGCACAGTCCACTTTTTTTAATGTCTGAACTCAATAGTAACTGCACACATCACCTTAATTCTAATACAAGTGCTGTTGTTCTAAAACAAGATTCATTTCTTTAGCTGTATCTAAACCCACATGCTAAATAATGCAGTCAGTAATTCAAACAAAACTTACATCAAAACTTGAGAGGGAAAGCTTGAAAGCACTTAAGGAAGTCTGTTGCAATAATTCCTGCAGACCTTTATTCATGAGGCTTATCTGTCCCATTGAAGTGAATTGCATATATCACATCTGCAAGAGTGAACAGAATTATTGTAGGCTCCTCTCATGTGAATTCACTACAGAGTAATACTTTTGAGTTTTTTTATATTCATCCTAAATTTACTTCAATGGATGCAAATCATCACTGTGTGATACAAACCATCAACCTTACCACATTACCACCAAGGATACCAGTTCATTAAATTAAGATCTAGAATAACTTAAAGTTCTCCTGCCAAAAACTGTCCTTTAAAAAATATTCAGTGTCTGTTGAAAACGTTCTACTATCATTTCTCCTAACTCCTACTACATTCATACTACTGGGTTTTCTGTCATCACTCATGGTAGGATCTACATGTCACTAGTGTGCCACTAGTATGTTGCTGTAGGAATACTTTTGGCCGCAAGGAAAAAGAGCCAACCATCCCCATTTGCTGAAGGAATATAGGGAAATCTGACTGTACTGGTTACATCAGAAACTCTGAGGTACTACACATCACTACCTCTACCACTCTCTTACACATTTTCAGACCACTTTCCTCTGTCCACCACCAAATTCATTTAATTAGAAAAAAAGCTCAGAGCTGGACTGAGGGAAGAGGTAGAGCAGTGGAATGGATGGAGCTTCAGCATTCTTCTCTACGGAAAAGATGTCCATTCATACAGATTCCCTCCCTGTTGGGGAGGATGCTCAGGCTCACTGTAAATCAATAGAGAAGATAATGGGAGCAAAATCTAATACTTCTAGTCAGCTGAAAGTACTTGTACTAGCCCACCAATGCAGTATTACATGAGGGACTAAACTGAATAAATGACGTCTGGGTGATCAGAAGATCAGTATATTTAAATTTATTCTGGTCTTCAGGTTCAGTATTCTGAACAATCTTCCTTATTAGTTTTCAAAACAAAAGGTCCAACCTAATTTACTCTTAAAAAAGCAATCCATACAAGGAAATCCAGGTGCTTATGATGGCAATACTTCTAGCTGTAATGAATTTATAAACTGATATTTTGTTGTAGATTTTATATATTATTGTCTCCCTTGAGAGACAGGACATATTTTTTTGGTAGCTGAGACCAAAACTCTGCCTCCAGGAAACTGCAATCTTAAGTGTTCAGCTGCCAGAAATCTGTCTGTATCTGACTATTCTATGGGGGCTGCTTCATCAGTATGTAGCAAAGAACTAATACTTGGTTCATGATTTATTCCTTAAAAGAATAAGATGAAGAATTTTAATAATCCTTTGTACACATTTACAGTCAGTTCCTCAAATATTTCTCAGGTGAGCTGATAGAAAGTTATTTCCCTTTCCATCATTTGCATAAAGCTCTGTTTCCTCCTCTTTGAAAATCTGCTTTTATTTTCTTCCCTAACATTAATCCAAGATCTCTTGTTTTAAGTTTGCACATGATCATAACAACCGTATTTTAGCATTGATCCATTCCCATTTGTTTAGGATCTTGCATACTTAAATAAGAATCCTCCTTTAATCTCCCTTTCCTTAGCTACAGAGGAGAAGTATATCCAAACTTCCTTCATAAATCATGTCTTGGTTACTAAATCATCTTGGATTGCCCCCTGCTGCACCTTTTCAATGTCTTCCTGTAATGAAGTGGCTAAAACTGAGCCCTCTTTTCTAATGAGACTAGTAGCATGCCAGAACAATTTCTACAGCTTTATACACCACACTGCCAGAGCTATATTTCAGAAACTTGTTTGCTCTTTTTCATTTTTGTGATTGTTACCAGGAAATAGTGCTAATGGTTTACTCTATTATCTGTAGTCCCTTCTAGGTTCTTTTCTTAATATGAATTCCATGTTGTGTTCCTATTTAGACTGCAATCTTCATGCTTATTCTTTTAGTAATTGGCTACATTACTTCACATTATGCTGCACTGAATTTTATGAACCACTTATCCACTCAAAGGCCAATATGCTTGTGTTATAAATATTACATTTCTGCTCATTCCAAGCAATGTTGCTATCACCTGTGTTTAAATCCTTAATCCATTCCGCTCTCAAAACACCTCTGAGAAGGGCGAGCAGCTGCAGTTAAATGGACTAACTGCTATGCAGTCTCTCATAAAAAAAGAAAAATACCATGGAGAATAAAATAAACAACAAAAGACAACCCACAATCTGTGTAAGGCCAAGTTCTCCCAAAGGGGGAACCATCAAGGGAGTTTCCTGACGTCTTAGCCAACTGCAATGTAAGTTACCACACTTCATGAAATCTTGCCCTCCACCAACATCCATCACTGCCTTCTGTTCACTCAATGTCTCTTTTAAAGGGTCATTCTTCTTGCGACTCCAGCTTCTTCAAAGGGTTTCCCTAACACCCAGCCTTGGTCCCTTTTTCCTTCTCTCTGCTTGGTTATATCGCTGAACAAAATTCAAATTATTTCTTTATATGGACTGCCATCCATGTAGCACAGGTATCCACCTCTGCAGTCTGTACTTGTATCTACCAGCCCATAACAGTATCCTGGCCTTTCTCCCTGACATCTCCTTACAAATGTTTAGCTATTATTTTACAATAATGACGACTGAAATGTTGCTGTTTGCCTCCTTACTCCACTAGATGTGACCCTGCTACTCCTTTTCATGCCCTTCACAGCCTACCTCTCACTGGAAATGACATTTCCTGCCTCCACTGTCTGTTAGCAAGGTTCCAGATAAACTATGCCTTGCTGCCATCCCCACTTGGGATGGTATTTCCCTATCCATCCACAGGGTTATCCTATTATGCTTCAAACCCATTCCTATACCACTCCTTGGCTTGACATCTCTAATGGACAAATGTTAGGCAGCTGGTATGCTGATGCCGTTTGCCTTCATGCTTATCAACTGTTTAGTAGCTTCTTTGCACTTCACCATCTGTCCATCTCCATCTGTTGTCTCCTGTCTTTGGATGTAAGCTCTGGTAGTGGTGACCGTCTTCTAAATTTTTTTTTCTTTTGTTAACAGAACAGTGAGCACAGGGGGTTCTGGTCCATGACCGCCATTTGCTAGGGACTGTGTAAAACCAATTATTCAGTCAGCATGCCAGTGGGTTATTTTCTCTGCGTGGAGCAGTATGCAACAAGTATGCAACACGAACATCATATCCTTTTGGATCTGTAACTAGCAATCATTCCCTTCTCCTGTTGCTTCCTGTTTCTCTGTTAATGTACAAGAAGATGAAGAGGAGGGAAGGTAAATAAAGTCAACCAATATTTATCAGTTGCATTATTCCTTTCCTTTCTCTGCTTTTTAAAAAATCTTTAGGAAAGCAAGCTCTGAAATTATTACTTTGGTTCCTCATGAGGGAAATGGAAGACATGAATTGAAACGGAGTGACAGCAATGACCTCAAAAATCATGCCTGGGAAAGCATTCCTGGTAGTGATGAAAGATGAGGGAGTTCTGGAAGAAATTAAACGATTAGTGCTAGCACATCATGATGAGACTTCCAGAGATAAAAGGACAGGGAGAAGAGCAGTCAAATATGGCATTCAGGATGCATGACTGTGAGAAGCAGCGACCTGCACAGCGCAGAAGGTAGTGGCCTCAGGTACACAGGCAAGAAGAGGCAGGAGACCACACTGAAAGTATAAGTACGTCAGGAATACGAAGGGAAGACTATGAGTTATGACAGCACAGAAAGAAATATTTTCCTTCCCAAATCTCTGAAATTCTTCCAGAACATCATTACCATTTCTATAATAAAAATCTACCACATCTTCTTAGCCTCTGACTCATGTCACAAATAAAAAACCTGCCTATGATGGTGAACACAAATATTGTTCTGCTTATACAATCTAGGGATCCTGAGAAACACCAAACATCTGCTGAGAAATCTCAAATGCTTCTGAAGGGGGGAAGAGGTTTACTTAGCACCCCTGAAATGGTGTTCAGTTCTCTGCAGGATGGGCCCTTTGTTCCCTTCTTTTAAGCCCGGAGGTAGGAAAAAATCTGAAACACAATACCAGATATGATTCTAGGAGCTCAGTTTTTACCCTCAAATAACTTTAGGCACTTCAGATTGTGCATTTTTGTTTGGTTTGGTTTTTGTTTTGCTTTTTAAAATTATTTTTAGATGCAGATTCTATAGGAGCAATGAAGTGACAAATGGCAACACCACTCCTTTTTAATGAAGTTATTGCCTTCTCAAAGACTTTATTTTCCTATAACTTAGGAGCTTGTATGAAAAGTTAAAGAAGATTCAGAAAGAATGTATTTCAAGTCAATAAGGGAAATTCAGCTGAGTGGTGTTTAGAAAGATTTATGATGTATCTCATATATTGATCAGCACTGATAATTTAAATGCAATCTATCCAGTGGCTTAGTATTTCAAAAGACAGATCAAACCCAACCATTTAAAACAGCTGTTGCTGGAAGTCTTGGGGACAGTGTTCAGCTTGTATAAATCTTCACAGTTCTGGCAATTTCAATGGATCTATATTGATTTACACAGCACAGAATCTAGTGCTGCACTTCTGAAAAAGCTATTAAAACGCATGCAGTAGATTGACCATGGCTTAATACTGCTAATCCAGTTGCCCTTGGTCTCTCTATTTTCTCTACTTGGACTTCGATGACACTTACTGTGTAGGTAAGCAGCATTAAACTAAGAGTTCTTCAAAGAACTGGACAGTATTGACTGACAGATGTTTTAAAGCCATTCCTATATGTACTGTACTCTGTTAGCAATAGTTTCAGCCTTATGCATACAAGCCCAAATTCTGTGTAGCTGTCCTGACACTAGTGAAATTGTGAGGCAATAGAGCAGCAGCAGGTGAACTTCCTGTAAGGGTAGGACCTACTTTTCAAGAATCAGAGCCCAGCTTTTATTTCGGTCTGTTTCTCTTGAGGTACTTTACCAGAGGCAGTCTAGCAAATAAAAACTTCAAGAATTGTTTCACTTTGTGGGATTCATTGTGAAAGTAGATGTCAAGTCGTGTTCATAAGTTATTACCAAAACTCTTACCTGCATACAACAAAGAACTGTCAGGCTATATTGAAACTGTTCCAGGTTATATTAAAGTAGAACCCAATGTTCTTAATCTCCCTTTCTTCCTCCAGTATTTCCCCTTTGTTATCTTCTTATATGAAAAGAAACCATACACAGTTTTACACGGTAGGCTTTCTGAGGCAGAGACTATATATATACGATCACATAGCACAATGGGATTTCCTCCAAACACTGCAATGGTACCTAAGGATTTTTATTGTAACTTAAGTCAGGGACATTGTTGGAGAGCATTCAGAAATCTCTTCCCCATATGATAACTTGTGATCTTTATATCTGAGACCCAAGCTCCTGAAACACCAGGAGTACCAAAAGAAAATGAACATGTGCAAACACTCACACTACAAACTTGTTCTGTTTTTCAGGAGGGAAATTTCTTGCCCTCACTAATATCTGCTGAGCAGTGAGTATGGAGAGAAGCCTGAGGGCTGGGAGAAAGGTCATATCATCTTATTTTCTTAGGAATGTCCCAAGAAGGTCTGTTTTCACCATGCAATAAAGGTTTCCTAAGGAACAACATACATGTGTAAAAAATTGTGCGCTGTGAGATGTGAGGCCACAATCCCAGCATCCCACTGATGACTCCTCTCCAAGTTCTGGAAAACTTCTAGTTTTCTTCTGGAGAAAAACGACCTATTGCATTAAGAATATTAGAACTTGCTACTTGTCTCAGCTCTTGATTAGGAAATTAGTGCTGCCCCCTCCCTTCTCCTTCCCAAATTACAGCAATTGTACCTGTGAACAGGTGCTATAAGAAACCAGCATCCATTAGTGTATTTTCTGGTTTCATGATTAGCTGATACAAAACTGAAATGTAATCAAGTAAGGATTCATTCGTTTGATTAGCCATTGAAATTATTCTGTGCCTAATCAGATGCCTGGCTAGTTTGTCAGCCTCCTTTATGGAGTCTTTATCTCTAATGGATTGGTCCAAATGCATTCACAACAGTGGATCTGATTTAAGTATATGTGTGGGTGTCCTCTGACTCATCTGTGAGAGTCAAAATAGACAGATGAAAGAACAACTTTGATGTGAGCTTATTTCATTCCTCACCTACTAAAAAAAAAAAAAGCAATTTTGAATTGCGAAGCCTTCTACAACAGAACAAGACTAGAGACATTAACAGACAGAATGATCTATTGGAACAAATTCTCTGTGCAAGTTTAGCTATAAAATCTGAGATCTGCAACAAAACAGATCAAGGCTTAAAATCCCTATTCCAAGTCACTGTGGATAGGCTTCTCACTCATAGATACCAAGATTCTTGTATTCTCAAATCTTACTGATCTTTGGTAAGTGTTCTATATAGTCTCAAGGAAGAGTTTCCCTAAGACCAAGCAACTGTAAAGAATGGGCACTGTTTCAGGTCCTTACTAGAACTCGTGATATGACTGTAGACAGAGAGAAGACAAAAGGTAGCATACGAAGCTTGTTTTGGAAAAAGGTTGTTTCCCAGTTTGTAAGTTCTCTAAGTCAGTGTGTTGTGGGTAGGTTCAAGACCAACCAACAAGCTAGTCTTTGTGAAGCATTTTTTCTCTGGGATTCTTAGAAGAGCAGAAGAAAATGAGCGAATATTCCTGCTCCAGGGCTTCTTCCTTCCCCAGCCTTCCTCCAGGAGAGGAGGCTATTGCAGAGGGATGTGGATCTTAGCCACGGTAGCACACGGATCGCCTGATTTTGGGACCAAAAAGGTCGTTCATTTTTGGTATCCAGAGCTAGCAGGGAGGAGCGTGCCCAGAAGACCTATTCTTCTACCACTGTTGAACCAATCCAAGTCAGGCTTACAGCAAAATCCATTTCCCAAGCTTAAAGCTGTGATTTTCTGCCCTAGGAAGTTTTATACTTTACATACAACCAAAGCAAGACCTGCTCAAATCAATAGTAAATTTTCTATCTAGCTAATTATTCCGGTTGTGACTATTTATGTGACTAATTTATGTGACTGTTTGTGTGACTAATTATGACTATTCTATGAAATAAATTTATTGCTTACCTTGCTCCTGCCTCATGTACTTGGGTTGCTACACTGCAACATACATCTAAAAGAAAACTTTTTCAGATGCAAGGTTACAGAAAAGTTTTTGCATCTGGTTAAAACACTGAGATCAAAAACTTGCCAAACAGGAACATGAGACTGGCTATATTTTTAACATTGCTACAATACTAAAAATTCTTTTAAGTGCTAAATATCCTGAAGTAGTTTTACCTCATTTCCACAGAAATTATTTGAGCACAGAGTTAATCCTGTTTACTTCAATATATTTTTCCAAATAGTCTTTAAGAAATGTCACCGGGTAAAATTACTGTATCTTTTCATTTCTCTTCTTATTTCTATTAAAACAGTTTTCATCAATCACAAGCCATAGTGGAGGTACAGTATAAGCTACAAACATCATCTTAAATTGAAATGTTGCTGATCGGTGACAAAAACATTTTTGCTCTTCTGATTTTCAATGTTTTCTCATCAATTGCTGCTACTTAAAGCTAAGAAAAAGGCAAAATGCCACTACAGTATCTCAAATAATTTCTGAACTCAAAAGGAATAGAACCATTTAGCCTTTCAAGTTCAGAAATGGATAAATATTATAAACATAGCAAATACGATGTTTAGATACTAAAATGCACCTTGCTGGAGAAGCCTGAATGCAATAAATTAGTTGTGATTCTCAGCCTTTTAAACATAAACTCAACTGAAAAAATTAAATATTAAACTTTGTTTACACTATAGTCCAAGATCTGACTGAATCCAGAGTGAACTCCAGAGTCAAAGTCTGTTGTCACTGAATACCATATGCATTCAAGTTCAGATGCTAGAGAAAAAAGAGAAGATCAACTGTTTCAGCAGTAACTCTGTTCATAAATAGAAGTGGTTTTCCAGCCTCTGGTAACTAAGCACTGAGTTCCATAGCAGGTCTTGAACTGTTACTATGATTTCAGGGTGGAAGGAAAAAACACAGGAGTACTCTCAGGCTAAGGAGGCAGTCTACAGGAACTTGATAACTCACCTTTAAAGTGGGATCTCTTCAGCTCCACTCAATTCACTCAAACAGCAGTTCGTACTAAGAACATGTCTTCAGATGAGGCAACCCTCTTTTCCCCCACTCGCCAACAAAATCCACCTGTCTTGAGCTGTATTTTAAGCTGTTTAATACAGCTTGCACTTTAAATTAAGCAGGATTCAAGGTAAAGATATTTCTCAGAAAGTATCCATTACTCAGAATGGAAAGGGTACAAGTCAGGGTTAGTGTATTGACTCTTTTACTATTCTCTGTACAAGACTCAGTTTAGCTTTTTGTTAGTACTGCAAGAATTTCTTACTGCCACAAGCTGTTCATTCCCATTTTACCCATTGTTGAAGGTTTCTGCCCTTGATGGTTAGGACAGGCCCATGCAAACAGAAAGGGACAGGACCTTCTAAAACAGATCTAAAAGAATAGAACCCTGGCAGAAGCAGATCAGTTGTTGGAGTTTCCCACCTTTATCACTTAATCCTCTTCCCTTCCTCTCAGTTGTATCAAATCATATGGCCTCCTTGAGAAGAATTTGGATTGGAGTCAAGAATGCTATTATTTTTTCCCTGTAATCAATGACTAATGCAAGATAAAACAAAGCGTCCTAATTAGAATCCCAATTATCACTCTATAGTTATGTATATGGAGGCTAATTTAGCTTTATCACCTCTGCAAGCTAAATTTAGTATTTATGAAATGAACGATCTATTATTGACATCAGTAGTCTCATCTGTGACTTCAGAAACTGTTTAAATGATAGCAGTGACTGATTTAGTAGTAACCATCCTCAAACACCATTTAAAGAGTTGTTGTATTGTGGCTGACATCCACTGTAGGTGAAACATTATTGAAGAAGAAGACCTTCTGTGCTTTTCTAAAGGGAGCTGGGACTCTCTCTGATGTTATCAGCTACTTGTAAGTTGCCTCTGATCTATTGCTGCCCCAGTGAAGCACAGGATGAAGATTTTGATGTAACTATGAACTTAATTGGCTTAAAAGAACTATACAATCCCTAAAAGCCCTGAATCAGGGTAAAATTAGCTAATGGGTTCACAAAAGTCATGTCCAGCCCAGAGGAACAGCCTCTGGAAATCAAATCAAAACTTCAAGCTGAGAAGACCATAGAGGACCACTTGCATGACCATGATCTGAAGAGAAAGGTGAGACATCTGAACACAGTATCAGCTTTGGGAAGTATTTGGGGTGATTCATCTAAACTGGACTGCAGAAATACCAGAGACTTGCTGTTGATGGCTCCCTTTAGGGAACTCTCTGTCCTCCTTTTAGGTGTATCAGTTTTCCTGGAGTGGAAGGCTCACATGCAATCAGAGCTGAGTCTTCCTCACCTTAAGGTCTTGCACCTGTCATTTGATTACTGAGGATGATGAGGGATAACCAACTGCCCACTTACTACTGGACGATTACAATGGTGGTCCTGTCATGTCCTGAAGGAGTGCAGAGGTTTCATCATGCTCCTTTATGCAGACACTCTGACCCAGTGTCCTTCAAGCCAGTGGGAGTCAAAGCAAAGATCAGATGTAATAATTTTTGCAGTCACTCATGAGCCACTGATCCCATGCAGAGTCATCCAGACCCTTCAGTCATTTATTTCTACAGCCTGACTTCTAATACCCCAAATCTCATTGCAGGATTTCTCTATCTGGAAGGAGTAAGAGAAGTATTGGCCTTCAATTGTTATGTGGGAAATCGTAAGCTATACTGAAATATTAAATTAATGAAGAGACACTTACAAAGACATCAAGATAATAGAAAAAAAAAACAAAACAAAACAAAAAAAACCCAAACCTGAAATGAAGTCAGTGACATTTAAAAAGAAAACTAGAGAATCTACTCAGCTTGGCTTTGAAGTCCAGCAGGTTGGAAATGACAGCTCATGAGATGTTCTGTAACACAAACAAATGTACCCTCTGGGCACAATATATATTATTGATCCCCAAATAAATGGAGAGGAGATTGAAAAACACAGATTGGAAAAAAAACTCCAAGAGAATCTCCATTTCAAGTTTTATTTTAAGTTTTAAAATAAATGCAATTTCAGAGGTATACTTGGGAAAAGTGCTTCATATCTTTTGACACAGCACCTTCATAACTGCTGCGGTTCAACATGACATCGTAATTCACAGAGAATTCTCACAGGCTTCAGCTGATATGGACGTTAATTGGAAAATTCAGGGAACAAGGGAAACTATAAATAAGTTACATTTCAACATAAAAAATAGTGCCCTCAGAAAAAAAAATACTCCTATAGAACAATAGTACAATGTAAGCTCTTGAAATGCTTACTATCCTGCAAGGAAACTCAGGGGAATTCATGTACAATGTTAAGCAGACATGAATGGTTCTGAAATTGCTATTACTAGATTTGGCCCAAATTATGTAATTCTGTATCTAACTAATTTAATTCATTTAATTGCAACTAGTCACAGGGCAGTGTGAGAATGTGTTTATGCATACCTTGTCTTTTGCTTGCAAAACAAAAGCAACTCTCCCCACAACCAAACCCACGCCTTTGGATACTTCATTTCTAGCTTAGTACTGCCCTCAGAAAAGACAGCCCCTAAGTGTCAGGTGAGAAAGGATGAGAAATTTTAGTGCAGGCATGTAAGCTTCTGTTTTACTCAATATTCTGTTGTTTAACTCTTCCATCAACTGCATACTATGTAACTGAGAAAATGTACAAATTAAAAAGCAAAATATACAACTTTGTAATCAAGTGTTAACGCTTTCCATTAAATTCTTGTCTTAACTGAATATGCACTTATGCTTTAAAAATATCTCTGCTGGTAAAAATCTGCACCGAGGATCTAGAACCCATTCTCAGAAAATTTTTTTTAAATACAAGTCTCCTGTGATAGTGGAGAATAGAGACTAAAAATAGTCTCCTACTCACAATTAATAGCATTCATGACTTTTCATTGTCTTTCCATTAATGATTTCAGAGGTACTCCAACTGGAGTTACATTTAAATTAAAAACTAAATGTACTTATCACACATTATGTAAATTATGATTGCTTAGTTACAGAGTTGTTTATTTGAGAACCTTTTTAACAATATTGTTAAAATAGGCTATCAAGTTGCAAAAGCTAAAGCTATGAATAATTATTGTCAAACTGCACAGTGAATTACCAGTTATTACACATCTTGCACCTTAGAGATGTTGTGCAGTTTATATTTGGCTCTGGAAACACTGCCAGAATTGATGATAACCAGAAAATTGATGAGATTTCAGACAACAGAGTAATAGACAAGATAACAAAACAGACATTTTAAGTAATTGTATGGATAAAGTCCCACTTTTCAAATCCAAATATATATAAAATTAGCATTTTATGTTCATATTTCAGAACCTGATTAGAAATCAGCTGACCTGAACAGGTACAAAGAAATGTACTGATCTCTTGGTAGCTGATACTTTCCAGTATCATCAAAACCCTGGCCTGCTCTGTTCAGACGATTACCATTAGCATTTCGCATTGGCAAAATCCAAAAACCTGCCTACAGGTTCTTATTTAGCATCTCTTGCTCAACTTTACTGCCCTTTTATGGAACCTGATGTTTTCTTTTTTGTTTTTCAAAGCTTCCTTTATAGGTTCTTAGAGTGAAGGCATTTCCTGCTTCAAGAAATTTTCTTTTTGTAGTTTCTACACTGACAGCATACTGTTAAGGCTCCAGAAATCAGCTGTGTTATTAAATGATTATTTATGTATGAGGTCATGGTAATTACCATTCCTAATGCCTTGCCTACCCTAATACCTTCAGGCTGTTAATCTTTAGCATGTCTTCTTCCAGCAAGTGTTAAGAAGCTTATACTTGAGAATTTCAAACAACTTGGAGAACAAGACACAATCCTGTTGCATTTCCAGCCTCACTTTTAACTGGCGTGCCTTTTCAGCTTCAGTTCTAACACGTATTATCATTCTTTCATATATATCCAATCTTTATAGAAAGTCTGCAGGGTTCCATCAATTCTCAGACAGTCCTTCCATACTGAGTAATACACTTGTTTAAATTCCAAAAAGACCTTACCAACCTATCATTTCCACACTCCCAGCCCTATTTGTTTATTCGTCTCAGCAAGATCACCTGAAAAGCACAAGCATCCTCTTCTGAAGTCAGATACAGTTTTCTGCAGCTTGTAAGAGCTGTAAGAGTGCCCAGGAGGCATATTGAATAGATTAATGCTCTTTGAATACACATACAGATTTCTGCTCCCCTTTTTGAGAAACAAGAGAATTGCTATTACTTCACTCATCTTTCTTCATTATATGTACATTTGATTTGTCTACACTAACTTATTGGCATTATGTTAAGCAATGCTATTTCATATACCTCCATATATACAATTTCTACTCACATTTATCATATTTACAACTTGTTCTCTTTTCTTTAATTCCACATCTTTTTATTGGTCTCTTAAATTCCTAGAATAGTTCTTTTTAGCTTATTATAAACACCTGCTGATTCCAGTCTATCTGCTTCAGCCCAAAAGCAAATCTGGACCCTTCTGCAGGTTTCCAACTCATGCCAGTAACTCACAATTCTAAACCAGGAATTTTCAGCATCCACTAACCCATCTCAACCCTAAATATCACATTGAGAATTGCAAACAGGCCATTCACAGAAGCATTGCTCCCAGTCCAACATCCAAGAAAAAGATAGGAAACTCAAGGAAACCTTTTCACTCTGAAATTATATCAAGTCCTGAAAGCATCTAAGTATCAAGGCAAGCATTTAAGGATCAGGAAGCTTTGTACGTGCTTCCTGCCAATATTAAAGACACAAATACAAACCCTCCAACACACTCTCCCCTTCCCAGCACTGCTCTGTGTGCAGTGTGAATACAGGTAAGTTGAGAGCAGGCATCTTTAATCAGTTTGAGCCATGCAGACAGCACTTCTACAGCAGAGAGGTTGTAACCCTCCATTGCAACCCCTGTTTTTGCAGTGATTGTCTGGCCACAGCCACATGCTGCACTTGCATCTGGCTACAGACGAGCGGAACAGCCCCTGTGCAACCAAAGCAGCAGTGCAAGACAGTGTTGGTACCTGTACATGTTAGCTGATTTCTAATCAGGTTCCAAAATATGAACACAAAATGATAATTTTAGGCATATTACTGTTTGAATAGTGAGACTTTATCCATACAATTACTTAAAATGGCTGTTTTGTTATCTTGTCTATTACTCTGTTGTCTGAAATCTCACCAGTATTCTGGTTAGCATCAATTCTGGCAGTGTTTCCAGAGCCAAATATAAACAGCATAATATCTCTGAGATGTAAGATGTGTAATAACTAATAATTCGCTGTGCAGTTTGACAATATTATTTGACAAGTTATTCATAGCTGAAAAAACTCCTGCTACTGGTATATGCTGTATCCCCACCAGGAGGCTCTGCTGACACAGCCACTGGAGGAAGAGGCTTTGGCCGTGGGAACAGTAGCAATTTGTGCCTTTCTTCCAGGACAAATTATCACCAGTTCTGTGCCCTCCATCACAACCCACCAGGACAGGTCTGCTCTGGCTCACATGTTGGCACATGGGTCTACGTCGGCCAAACTGATACATGACAGTTTGTAAGTTTTTGGCTTTTGGACCAGCTCACACAGTGTGGGAAAGAGAGCTGACATCTGATCTAGCCTGAAGCCTGACAGTGGAGAGCTGACTGGTCAATATTTTCTTTAAGAAATTTGCACCAGCAGAGCAAGTTCACGCTGGATCAGTAATTCACATGATGAGAAAGAGTCAGTTCAAATGCAAGGAAATAGGCAGAAGCTCCATTGATTGTCTCATCAGGCTGCAGTTTCAGAGTTATCAACAGGGCTTTGAGGAAACGAGTTTGCTCATCACATACTTGCATACTAATAAGGGAGCATCTCCATCACACCTCAAGCTCTTCTTTTTTCTTTGCTACAGGAAACTTCAGATGAATCAGCTTCCTGTGCATCACTGCTGGCACAAAGCAAGTGATAAGGAATATATGGGTGGGAGGGCATGCCCCAGAACTGATGAACTTAAGCTGATATGGATCTGCACCCCTTACCCTTTCTTAGTAGCAAAGCCAGTTTCAAAAGTTCCCAATGCCACCCACCCCATGCAGTCCTTCACCTTTTGTTATGTTGTTGCAACTGTGTAGTTTCTGTGCTTGGAGAAGGAAATTAGAAAACAGGCATTTTACGAACGTCCTAAGCCAGTTTTGCCTCCAAAGAAAACATTTTCCTTATGTATGTGTTTAAAAGGCTTTTGAAATACAAGTAAATAATTTTGCTAATAAATAGAAGAGGTTGCTAACTACCTGACTGAGCTCAAATTCTAACTTCCAATCCAAACTTGGAAAAATTAATATGAACATGAAACATCCCCACTGCTCAAGATTCGTGGTCAGTAAGTATTGTTTTCAAATATTTTCTTTATTGCCCTGATGACTAGTCTTCCTATCAGCACTTCCTATACTGCTCAGCCTCTCGCATTCTCCCTCAGCAAAAAGACTGGCCTCATCCAACTAGTTTTTCAACCATTGCTAGCATTTTGGTCTTTGGATTTCTCTAGAAGCCTCACTCAAGTCCCATTAAATCTCATTATTAAAAACTCTTTTACTTCAGCACGATTGAGCACAATTGTAATCCCTTTATATTTGCAGTGTCATAAAAAAGCAGGTTGTGTGATCAAACATTTAAAATTTTCAAATGAAAACAAACAAACTGACCCAAGAAAGTATTCATTTTTTTCTGTCAGCCTATCACCATCATTTGTTCTGGCTTAGACACAAAGCCAGAAGAGTCCCTTCAGCTGGTCTGAAACAGAAAGAGGGAGCTTTCATTGTAGAATGCTTCACTGCCAACCCTCTGCTCATGTACCCTGCCCTTTCAGGGCAATTGGCAGCTCACAAGAAGTATGATCTGAGCTCCTTCCAGGCTCTTCTTTCAGTCAGGTCTCATCACCACATCTTTATGATGACTAATTATAGCACTTTTTGGAGAACACTTGACAAGCTTCTCAAACACACTGCATGGAGTGGGCTCAATCACTTCACAGGCCTCCACCCAAAGAAGTTAAGACTTAGGTTTCTCAAAGCGTTGCACATCCACCCTAACACATCTAGACACCTTCCAAATCAAAGCAGTTTGTATCCCAGCGCTTCAGAAGGGAGGCAGAACTCACCTGGGTCTGCCTGCTCTTGACCACAGCATCCTCAGGCACACATCCAGTGTGGAAACACAGACTAACAGCCTCAGCCCTCAAAGCGTACCATTTTCTCTCTACAGTTTTCTTCCTGCCAAGGTAGAATTCCTGCGATCCATTCTGCCCTGCCCAAAATGGTATGTGTACTCCTATGAGGTCCAACACCTTCCTCCCAAGGTAACAAGAATGCATCAGCTCACTCGTAAGAGTTTATCTCCTCAAGGCCTAAAGTACCAATGCAACTAATCATTCAATAGCTACAATAACCTGCTGTCAGAAAAGCTGAAGATGGCTCTGAGAGCTTTAGACAATTCCTCTCTCCAGATTTGGGTTACCATCTTCTTGCTGGAAGTGACAGTGGGGTCATGTTGCAGAATCATTAATCTCCATAGGCTAGTTTGACAACTCGCCCACAGGAGGACTGGTACCCTCCTCCTTCTGCTTCTCACTGTGCTCTCCAGCCACTGAAGCCATGCTATTTTGGGAAAAACACTAGTAATTTTCTTTCTGGTTCATGTTAGATCTGTTCCCAAAACCTGGTGGAAGAAAAAGGTTGAAACCAAGAGGCAGGGGCAGAAGTAGGGCTTCCTCTTTGAGTTAAGCAAGTTCTCAGAACTGTGGCATCATTCAACAGATCATGTTTGTGCTCCTGAGCTCCTTCAGTGTCCAATCGAGATAGAAGTTAAAACTGTCAGCAAAGAACAACACAGAAAAAAAAAAAATCACCTCTGGACACTGAGGCAGATTTTTCTGCTTACAGCAAGAAATGTAGCATCCAGCAGATGGGCAGAATAAAGAACTGAGGGAAAATGTGGCAACATATTTTGAAATATCATGAGTTGATGAGTTAGAGCTCATCTCATCATGCTGTCATGACACTTGAAGCATTTTCCTGTTCTTACTTCATGACGAGCTGAACAAATTGCATAACTGAATCTGTCAGCTGAAACCAACCACATCAATGAAATCTGGATAAAACCACCCAAGAAGTCAAACCAGCTTATTACTATGGGGACAGCACCAAAAGCATCAGTTTGATCCCTTTCACTATGTCAGGATTGTGCTGTGCTGACTGCACCATGAACACACAGGCCTCTGGATGCATAAGGAGAGAGGCTGATCTCTGCGGGGATTGTTGGCCCCAGCAATCTGCGGTGCTCCAGTCTGAAAGGCTTCTGTCCCCACTGCAGGTGTGTGTGCAGTTTTACAGACTCCTTATGGTAACCCAGAACTGATGCCAACTTTCTTTTAAAACATTGGGCTAAAGACCGCTTGAACTACATACTCTTTGAGGTGTTACCGACAAGCTGCCTCTGCACAGGGCAGGAACTCAGCTCTCCCAGTGTGATACTGTAATATAATATATAATTTAGGGCAGTATAGGCTGATGTAGTCTTCATATCTTCCGTATTTTTAGCCTTTCTTTTCTGGTTTACATTACAATCTCTGAAGTGTAGTAGATGAGGGACTGAAACAACTAGTTTCAGTTAGTTAGTTTAGGGATTTAGTTCCTGTGTTATGCAGTTCATACATGAGAAGGTTTACTAGGTTGCTTCAGAAACTTATCTATGAATTTCAAAACAGGGAGCCTGCTCTCAGTTTGAAAGAAATGAGGCAAATTTTATCTGGCTTGGCAATCATTTCTGAAGGTTTCCCCATGCCTCTCCAGCTCTGAAGAGTGGCTCAAAATAGAAAATAAGGAAAGAAGCAAAGATCTCCAGTTCGGAGTCATATTCAAAGTTAATTTAAACAAAACAGTCATACTTTGAGTATGATTCTACTTTTAAATAGCTGACAAGCTGTCTTTCAATGTTCAAAATGGCTAAATATTAGTTCATTTTAAATAGGAGGGAATTATAGATATTTTAATCCCTAAAGGTATTTATAATCCTTGCCACTAACATGTAACCCTACACAATACGTAATTTAGTAATTCTGTGACTATACTTTCATACTTATGCGAATGAGCTCTTCAGTGTACTGCAGCTGTTCCCTCAACCACATAAAGTGTTTGCTTGTTGCAGGAAAACATACGTAATTACATTAGGTTGGCTGCCAAGAAATAATAGTCCTAGAAGTAAACCCTATTGATCAGACAACTGGTACATCAGTCTGTATGTCACAGCACAGCTGCTGTTGGTAGAAGCTGTGGGATCATTCCTTTGTAAACTTTCCAGCTTTTCACGGATTCATGCCATGTTTCTTTTTTTCCATACTGCAGGATAGCTGAATGCTGTGAAATCAGGCGAATCTTACCACTTCCTCTCTTATAAACGTATTCTTCAGGTGCATAGCACACACGCACACACACTTTGCAGTATCCAGTGGATTTTCAATGGAAGTAGTTATGCAGCAAAGAGTCTTAGTGTTCAAGACTGGATTCTGGAAATCACTGCAGAAATTTAATGGTGGGGACAGAGAGGTTTTGGACATCGAAAGTTTGGCTGCTCCTCTGGGCGCAGAAGCTGCTCTATCTTCTCTGGGTCCATCTGCACAGTCAGCATCCAAAAATTTCAGAGGCCAGCTGCCTGATACAATAAGCAGCATTGTAATGGTTCTACCTACTTGTTGCTGAAAACCATACAACACCATGATAGCTTATGAATCATTTAAAAGTGATTTCTTAAACTAAGAGTAGTTGTCCGCTGGAAGCTTTACTGGGCTATTTGAATCTTCCCTAATGCCAACAGGTTAAAACAAAGCACAACCAGATAATAGCTTGCAGTGACCACTTTGCTTCACTGCAACCATTCTGGGGTGGAGTAACAAGCAAAACCTTAGTAGCTTTGCAAGCTACTGAGATTGTGAGGTTGATGTTTTCAGCAGGGACAAGCAGAGGACGCAAATCAAATACAGGAGAGAGGAGAAGATAACAAGTCATTAGCAACTACAGCTCTAGATGATCTGAAAAGCTCTGAGGCATCCTTCAAACAGTTCCACATCAACCGAGCTCTTTTCTTTCCCACAAAATGTCCCAGCAAGCTTGTAAGGATCACCAGAATCAGAGATGAAAAACTGATTACTGCTACCACCAACCATGCCTTTTCCATATGTATGTTTCAGACTGACCCACATCACAGCCTCTAACTTAATCACTTATACACATCAAATATTTTGTCTGGTATGCCATTTTATTATCTCTGAATTAAGGAAAATAAAATGTTCCCTGTGTGAACCAACTCTCAGCTGTAAACTATCTGCCTGCACTTGCAATGCTGTAAGCTCTCTAACCTCTTGCTGGTTTCTGCTTTGGTGCATGAAGGCTGAAGTGTAAACTAGTTATCCAGTATCCCAAAACCATTGTCAATGTGTAACAAAAGACTTTAAAGAGTCAATACATAAAGACATATGTGTTTCTTTAACTAATTATGGAATACCTAACTGCCACTGTGAGATTTAAACTTTAACAATTACTTTAGAAAAATGCTTGATATCTTTATTATCCTGACAATTTTCAAGATTAAAAAAACACATCACTTTATAAAGTTTTATAAAACACTAGCTCTCAACTCTATGGATTGTTCTTATTCTGAATTTGGCTTATTATAGCCTGAAATTTATTTAGTTTTATCAGATGAAAAAAAAAGCTTTGTCAACAACAGCATATACAATCTATATGTAAGCCCCTTTGCAAATCATGTCTCTGAATTTCTTCTGAAATGAAAGCTCCTAAATGAAGAACAGTGAAGAATAACAATTTGTCACAACAAAGTATGTTTTTCCCCTCCGTTGCTATTACAACATCTCACAATCTGTCCTCCCTGCCCCTCTTCAAAAATGAAGATTCCTCCTTTTTTTCTCAAAGCCTTGGACTTCCCCTTTCTTCATAACCCACAAAAACTCGCATAGTGAATCATCAATCCAGACATGGGAAGTTGGATGTACCTCACACTAGAGAGCAGCTGAGACACAGTGAAACGAGGCACTTTTGCACCAGCTGAGTATGTTGCCTTATCAGCACTCGTAGCCCCTGCCAGCTCGAAAATGAAGGGCTGAACTTGAATTGGTGACTCATTTTGGTACAGCTGAGCCACCAGCTCTGATCCCACATTATATTAGTATTTTCTCTTTGTCCTCTGTTGACAAAGCTTTGCCGCCCACTCCTGAGAATGGCTTGATGGCCTCTGGCTCGAACGTGTTTGTCAGTGTGCAACCCATGGAACGAACGCAGCCGGCTCAGATCTGCCGAGTCGTCTGCGCTGCCTCACAACGGAGGGACCGCTTTAGCAATGGGCAAGTCAAAGCCTGCAAACCTCTGCTGAGATGCTCCCAGACACACCGAGATGAAACGCCTCAAGCTGAGACTTGCCGTTGGAGCCATCATCTGGTCAAAAAAGGGCGCTCTGACCGGTGTCCGCCCTGTTTCAGACCAGGCAGGCGTGGAGCTGTGGCAACAGGTCTGCTGCCAGTGGTGCTGGGCAAAGCCTGCATGTCACATCGTCTGAACACATTCATCTAATTAAATTCAATTGTCTGCTTCTAAAGCTAAGTAGCTAGAAACAGCCTCCCAGGAATTGCCATTTCTGCTAAAAAACAAGGCAGAAATCACAAGAAAGTGTAGTCTGGAGTACTAGGGGAAAAAGGAAACTAGGAAAAAAGGTACAGGCATTATTTCCTTCTTTTAAGGAGAAGCTGATACACAAGTTTAAAACAAATATCAAGTTTATGAAACAAAGTTTGATGGGATGCAGAGGACCAGCTGAAGTGTTGCTAAGGGTTTCACAATCCCAGAGAGGCATCCCACAGCACACTGTAAATGAACTCCCACTCAGCCACTGTAGAGGAGGCAACAAAACACCCGTTTACAACACTGCATAACATCTGCAGGTAAAACCAGTCTCTCTGAGGACTCTCTGAACCCAGAGCAGGTGAGTTACAGAAGCTCTTGCGAAAGAGCAAGAGTGTTTCAGGTTAAAGCCAACCAGTGCAGGTAAGGCCTAAGGCAATGGCAGTAATAGGAAAGAACGGTAATACAAACCAGTCCATGAGAAATTGGTCATTATCAGCAGTTAGTGCCTATTTTAGAGTAAACAGGCTGAGGAAAAATTGATAATTAATATTCTCAAACTAATGATGACAAATCATGACTACAGTTAAGTGCTGCCATCTGAGTAAAGCTATATAGATCTACTAATCTGCCACTTAAACAACAGCAGTACATTCCTTTGTTAGAGCCTGGACTGGATGTGTCCCATCAGGTTTATTAAAAGACTGCATCACTACTCTAAGTGGGAGAACCATTTTGTTTAGAGGAATCAAAATAAAAAAAAAAACAAACAGCTACTGTGTGCAGAGAACTGATTTCTCACATGCATGCAATGGGAAACAATGAGTTTACAACAGCTTCTGGAATAAAGGCTAACATACAGGCAAGTAGAGAATCTGTACCTGAAACAAAATTTCAAACAGGAAAAAAGAATTAGAGCAAAAGGAATTATGTCACAATCACCAGCTTTACCCCAAAGACCCTCTTGTTTTCTCTTTAGGCCTATCCCAGTTCCTTATGTGGGAATTTCATTGACTTCACTTGGGCCTTGTGTCAATTTTTTTCCACTTGTACTGCATGACCCAGATTTGAAAAGCCACGCTCTTAAATCCATTCCCAGTAAAAGTTAAGCACATGCCAAATTATTTTCTCACGTGTATTCTGTCCTAAAATCAGCCCCAAAACAGTTTATCAATTTGCACTGCTACTGTGCTTGAAAGTTTTTCACTTTTGACTTTAGACACTTTTTGCTACTAGTAGAAATGTCCCTTCAGAAATTAAAGATACTTATTTAACTAGAAGATAGAAGATTGCTAATAGAGAAAGAAGTTTTAATCCTACATGTATCCGCATAACTAGGAAAGAAAAAGTGAGAGCCCAAATATATCAATTTTACTTTGAAGGACTTACTAAAAAACATAGACTAAAGAAGCTTATTTTCTTGGAGATGAATTTTTGACACAGCAATATCTGACATCAATGTAAGGCCAGTGAAACTTCCTTAGTATGCAATGAAGTGCCTGGGGTACTGTACTAATTACACATTCAGCAGAATATAAACTCTCTGAGTAGCCTGTTAGTGTGTAAAATGTAAGGAGCACAGATCAACAAGCAACCTCAAGCACCACGTAAAAAAAATAAGAAATGAACCTATATGACTACAGCATTAATGGCCGAGTGATCTGATCCCTCTGCATGGGGTAGAATAAAATCTGCAGAAGCCAAATCCCTTCTCTAAACTCTCGTCTTTCTTGAAGCCATGAATACTAATCAATGTTAATATAAATGTCAGGTATCCAACCGTTATTTAAAAAAGGAAACATTTCTCTAAGAATTACCTTCCCCAGGTCTCCCAGCACAGTTTGCACTGTCTTTTTGTTGTTAGATTGCATGCTCCTTGGGCCAACAAGTGTCATTTTTGCTGCCTCTTACAGCACTAAGCACATTATCAAAGCTTAGCACCTCTAACTATGAAAAGAAAAGCAAAGAAAAATCTCACAAGTTAACTTTGATGTGTGTTCTGACATCAGGAAACTGGACTCATGAAGGATTTGTGAAGGCTGTTAGAAAAAATAGTAAAGATATTTAGGGCTTACCTCCAGAGGGACAAGTTAACATGTTTTACTCCAGCTTATTCAACTGTATGAAACCTCTCCATGGACACTTATAATTATAGTGACTTTAATTTGATTAGGGCAGGGCCTCTCTGCATAAGGAAGTTAGCATACAATAAGCTGGGCTACAATTTTCTGGGTTTCTGGCTGCTCTCCACTCCTTCCCCATGCAGTGATGATAGCCGAGCCCACTTGTATATATATACACAAATCATGCCCATGCAGGGAGTTAGCATGAGGAGGAGTAAACAGCATGTCATCGCTTCACCCTCTGCTGAACAGCACTCTGAAGCGTCAGATGACAGTGATACAAGTCAGATCTTCAGGGTAGGTGTACCTTTGTCATTAAACTTTAATCTAGGGCCCTCAGTTGCTTCAGATAGCTTTTCCTCCATGTAGAGTGGGGGATGTACAGGCTGGCATAGACTTTTTAATCCTAGTTTCTAGGGGGTGACAGTATTGTACCATCTAAGAACAGAATTAAAATGCCATCATGCTGGGTGCATATATAATGCCGTAGTGAGAAAGTCTGTCTCATCTCCTACTGATGAATATTTATACTGAAGCAGTGACCAGATTCCCCAATGAAATTTGGGGTTCTATTGTGTTTATAATTTTGTGCATGTCTGTAACAAGTCAGCCACAGGCCTAGAATATTTATCTCGTCTGGAGATGACAAAACCCCAGGGAACATCTGCCTCATGAGATCCAAAACTCACATAACATTACACTGTAGCAGGGCTGGATACTTCTCTTATAATAGGTATTAAGAGAAGTTAGGATTTTCATTTCAACTTTAACTCTTCCAGAATGCCTAAATCACACTCCTTCCATTTGCAGTACTGTTGGGAATGATTTTACTATTCTGCAAGCTAGCCCTTAAAAGACAAAGCAAATCATCACCTGGAAGATATTGATGCCAGTGTATAACTGGTGATGTGGACTCTGGCACTGACCATTGCATCAGTACTTGATCTTGACCTTTTCAAATAGGTCATGATTAGCTAGGTCCACTCAGATTTTGTCACCATTATTTTAAAACAGAAACCACAAACTCCTAAAGTGTCAAATGCATGCTTAGCTACTTCATCCCTTTGGTGAGAAGAAACACAAATGATCTATTCCTCTGGAACTACGTTCACAGTAGCCCTATTGAAAAGCAGAGAGACCAAACACTTTTATCACATTGTATTACATATTCAACCATTCTATTAGAAGGAGACTGATTGGATGTTCTCTGTCAATTCAATCCAATTCTCAAGCAATACTCTTCTTCCTTGCTATTAAACATCTCATCCTCCCAATCTATAATAAGTGGAATTGAAATCCTCTGTCTTTTGCCATAGCATTTCCCACTGATTTAATCATTCTATTCATAATTCTTGCTGACCTGATTTTTCTCCCCTTTCACTTTTAAATCCCCTATTGACTTGAATTAATCTTGCAGAGGGCTTGTACGACTGGGAAGTCACTGAGTTTTGAAAGCAACCTCTGCTAGTTCACGAAAGGCCTTCCACATTATTTTCAAAAAAAGGTTAAATGTTTAGTGACAGAGGTAGCCAAGTGCCATTAAAAAAAAACCACAGCCCACCACGTACAGAGGAAGAGAATGAAAGTGATGGTTAAAGCAAATCTGTACATGAGAAGCTGTTTCAATTCCAGTTAAAACTAATTTGAGGGAAACTGTAGAATTCTGCATAGGAAATGCAATGACAGAGCTGCTGCTAAAATAAAGGACAGCCAGTTTCATGTGTACAATACTTAGGTCCTGCAATAGCTCTCTTATTTCATGTTGTGCCATAGCCAAATACAAATTATGCACTGCATCCATCAAAATCTGTAACTAGCTACAGTCCTCATGCCTTAAGTAACAACATGTTACCATTTAACAGGATCTGCTCTTGGGTTTATACTTTTCTCCCTGCCTTAAAACTGATCAACAGCTATCTCTACCAACAATGATTCTTCAGTATGATACAGACCCATGCTGTGCACCTAACACAACCTCACTGAATAAAAACATATTTCAGTTATGAGACTGTGAACAGAGGGCATTTCAGGCTGCTGCAGTTTCTTGTGAAATATACATTTATTTACTCAGCTTAATTGCCCCTTCTTAGCTGCACTGAAGTGAGGAGAGAAAGAGGCTGCAATTCAAAGACATATCCTGAATCTTGGTTATATATTAATACTCTAGGAATATATTAATACTTTAGGAATATAAATTTTTAAATATTTTGTTATAATCAGATAAATGGTCATATATAGTAGGAAAGAACTATGCCCCTGCAGTGAAAAAGTGTAGAAACAAGCATCTACTACTGCCCAGAAAAATATGAAATAGCTCTTTAATTTTTTTCTCAGTGTAACAGTCATGCTGTAGTGTACAGTGGTTACTATTTCTACTACTATTTTACAGTTAAGAAAATTCTCTTAAACTGGGATCAAGAATCAGCATGATACTGCAGTACTAAACAACATAACACAGCTGTAATAGAAATTCCTACTAATGTTTGCATTTCATATAGTTTTATGGTTTTGGGTAGTAGTTCACAAATCGTGGTCTATGGATCACTGTTAGCCAGCTAAATCGTGACAAGGGTTGTATAGAGCTACTGAACTTAATCCATATTTTCAGTAAAGAATTTGATAGAAGTGAACGTATCCATGAGAAATTGAGAGGCCTAATATTGATTCATAATTACACACTCAACAATCAACCCTTCCTCTCAATTATAGGGGAATATTTATAGAAAACAGCATTCTCCATCTAAAGAACAAGGATTCAGGTTTCAGCTGAAAATAGAAAGGTTATATATGGCCACAAGATAAACAAGTGTCAGGGGAAGACACTCTTATCCAATTACAAGAAAACTTCTTGTCCCTTCCTGCAATTAAACCGCTTGGCTGTGCTATTAATACTGGCACAGCAGTATTTTCTACTAAAGAGTCAAAAGCCAGCACATGAAAACAGAGCAGTCATTTTGGCAAGGGAAATAGTCTGAGTCTAAAGGGACAGAGGGCACCACTTTATAGCAGAAACATTATTAACAAGGTTTTATCCCATAGTTTGTAGTTAATTTTCCTCTCTTTTGTATTGTGTTCCTGTTTTATTTTTTTATTTTAATAAATTACTAAGAGCTTTGTGAGTTTCTGGCATGAAAAATATTGTGTAACTATTGTGCTAAGACAGAAACAAATGAAACTCCATTTTTCCTTAGGTGCTTAAACATATGGGAGAAGGTAAAGGAAACAATCATTTCAGATGGCGCATCTCTTGCTTTTAAAAATGTTCATGTAAAAATGGTTATGAAGATGAATTTCAGATTACAATAAAAGTTACATATTTTTTTTGCCTATTTTGACAATTCTACTCATTACAATACCAGAGCTATTGATAGCAGTCTTATGGAAGTAGGTATTACAGAAACTAAGTACATTGCATCTCATTTTCCTTCTTAATGCTAGTACTTTGACCTTTGAAAGTTAGTGTAGAATCTGGAAGTGATTATATAGCTGTCTGTAAGTTTATGCCCAGTATCTACTGAAAATATTTGCAAATGGAAAAGAAATAATTTTCACCTTTAGTTGCAGTAGCAAAACTATTATCTTATTACTCTTCTTACTTACCATGAAACTGCAAAACTCATGTGGGCAAATTATCCCTCTTGCTGTAGATAAAAACTGAACATGGAGCTGCTGAAATAATCTTACAGTATTGTCACTTAAAATTGAAGTAAAAATGTTATTCACAGGTTCAGAGGAGAAGCAATAATGAACACTTATGTATTTTAAAGGTATTTGGTGATTTAACTCGTTGAATTTCTTTTACAAAACTATCTTTTTGTCCTTGAGAGTTCCATGTCATTAGCTGTGAATTTGAGAAAACGAAATGCTATTTTTCATCAACATATGCATTAAATCCATATCAGATTTTCCTTTAAGAAGTTTATGCCAGTCAGTATAGATTCTGTACACTACCTGCTGTTTTCTACACTGTACCTAATTAAAATGAAATGTCTCATAAAGAGAAGAGGGTATGTACACATTGTTTTCAGGGGTTTGACAAAGAACTGTTAGCTGCATATTGTCACAGTGTCTTCATAAATCTGGGCTTAAGGGAATAAATGGAACAAGAAGCAGAAGACAATAGAAATAAGAAGAGGAGGGAAAATGAATGTTAAAGAAAAATTCAACAGGGCATAAGAGCTCATAGAAGCCAACACCATAGATTCCAACTCATTGGCAAACTATCCCTCAGAAGTATGCATTGGTACTCCTGGAGAAGGCTGGCAATTCATTCTCTTGATAACTACTACTGTTGGTCCTGCCGCTTGCTACCATTCTTACTTGTAGAGAGAAGGCCTTCACAAAGATCATAACCTTTCCCTGGTATTCTCCATGTCCAAGGGTTGTTCACCTGGATCCTGAAGAAGCCAACCCCTTTCCATAAGTCTAAACAAAACACAGGTCCTCTGAAAATGCTTCCCTCCAGGAGGATCTCTGAGTGGCCACAGCTTCCTTAGATTTTATAGCAATGCAAATACTGCTGATTGTCTAACACAACAGTTCCAGTTTCTGGTATAGCCATGTTTGACTCATCTGGCTGCCATGATATGCCTTTCCCTCGAGACAAACCCTAAGATCAGGACCCTTAGTCACCCTGTTGACCAGAGGAAAACTCTGGCTGAATGAGCACAGTGTTAAGATCTAGTCCTACGTGAAGAGGGAGTGAAGAGTATTTTCTGCTGAAGCAGATTTGCCACATTGCAAGCCTATGATTAGTTTCAATGTGGCCTAATGTAGTCTAAACAGAAGTGATGGCTAAAAAAAGCTGGAGCTGCAAATTGAACCTAGAAGCGAGTGGATGAACCACATTCTCAACAGTGATCCTCCCCCTGTACTAAAGTGATTAATTTAATATTTGCATTGAATTACAGAAATTACAGTTAATTGAACAGCAGGATTCCTGGTTTCTGAAGGTACAAGTTTTTTCCAGATCTCCCATCCATTTGTTATCTGAATTGCCAAGAACTCTTGGATCTATAAAAGAGGTACAACTCCTCTAATTTCTGTTTTTGTTTGAAATGTCTAACCTATTTGGTCCATACTCCACGTCACACTCAGTCAAAACAGATCAAAATGAATTAGAGATAACAAATTTATGCTAAGTCTTCAGGTGTTACAATTCTTCTTAATGAATTTGGCCTGTATAAAAAAGGCATGTACTTAGTCTGAGACCATGAAGGTCTCAGGTCTCTCAGATTTTAAACCACAATCACAATTTAATGCAGAATACAGACACAGTACCAGGTAAAAATAAAATAGTTTTGTCTACTTAAAAGTACAGAAACATATACTCAAGGACGCAGCTTTAGTGTGTGTTACATTTGACTTAGTACAGCTAAACTATGACTTATTTGCAATTCCAAATCATTAAAATCACTTAGGAGCAGTTTGGCACAACATTCTGAGCCCGTACAAGAGTCCTGATCACTGCAGTGATGATACAAGAAAGGAATACATGCTGTTGTAATAATCATCTCTGGAGGACATGCCTTTCTAAAATGTACAGATCACATTATGAGAATTTTGCATGCCACTTGTGCTTCAAAGTGAAAACTGAGCTACTGGTACATTAAAAAAAATGTCAGAAAAGAACCTTGGCTATTTTTCAGTTTTAGATCCCCCTAAGCATTCAGATATAGCTCACTTTCATATGCTAAATTGGAAGGGAGAAGATTTGAAGTTTCAAAGGCCTATTTATCTTCCTCCTAATCTAGCATGCTTGTTCCCTTTGCAATGAAACTTTTCCTGTTATCTGCTCCTGTCTATTATCACATCATCCAACTTCTCTCCAGTGTTTCTGACCTTCACCTGCACTTGCTGCTTCTCTCATTCCAAGCTCCTCCAGGGGATGCCAGCTCTGAACTGAAACACATAGCTATTTTTTTGCAAATTATTTTTTAAAAATCCACATCTACTGTGACACATGCAAGCTATGAGGTGTCTAAGACCGGATCTACCAAAGGGAATCTGGGAAATATTTGATAGTAAAAATAGCAATAGCAAAATTTATTCTTCTTTTCTACGGTTCATTGATTAGTTTCTTAGGGCATGTCTGCACTGTACAATACTACAGGACACAGAGATACCCGAACTACTACTGAATGAACCAGCTCTGCAGGACAGAGCTAATTAGCCTAAGCCCAGTGCCATGCTAGCAGTGTTACATAGCTTTAAAGAAGAAAGTAAGTATGACTTCACAATAGTGCACTCTCCCCTACCACCGCACAAGCTTGCTCACTGGTAGCCTGATGATTTCTGGATCCATGAAAGTATAGAATTTCATTAAATATTGTGCAAATGCAACTCCATTAAAGTTAGCAAAACTCATATGATGACTGATTTGAAGGTAGTTTTTTTCTTAAGGTCTTAGATGTGTGTAAACGAACACTTTTTCTAGTAAAAAACCCACCACTTTTGAACTTATGTCCATTAAATATATATATTATATAATATATATACATAATATATACATATGTATATATACACATTATATATATATATATATATACATGTCAGCCATATAAGGCAAACTACAGATAGTACAACATAAAGTGAGAACTCAGTAATCTAAGAATCTGAAGTCAAAATGGCAAGATTTATAACTTAAGAGATTTTGGAAGTAAATCTTTCCTTCTTTCAAAGAAAGAAATGAAAACATGTTGACCCAACAGTACAGCTGAGAAAAATATAGTCATTATGGATAATAAAAGATTTGAGGTGTTGTGGTTGGGACACTTTAGCACACAACTGCATTCTCCCTCTCACAGCAAGGCAACGAAGGTTGGTCTGACACAGGCTGTGCTCCCTCAGCGCTGCCAGGGAAGCCAACAACCTGCAGAGCAGAGAGCAGCCAGGCTATGGCGTTCGGTCCCTTCATTCAATAAGGGCACCCTGCTAGGCAATAAGGATTGTTCTTGTTGATAAACTGCTGTTGACCAGGACATACATTGTCTGGATGTAATAATAATTAGTGGGAGAGATTTCTACTTACCACCCTGGGGTACCCCAGAGTAGTGCAGCTGAGGGTCTTTTCCAGCCTTTCAGACAGAGTTGTTCCATCGTCAGAACAGAAAATATCCCAAGCTCAGCCTCTCCAGTTGCTCACAGTTGATCCACTGGGCTCTGAAAAGCCACTTCCCACCTAGTGAGGCAGAACCGAGACCTCACTGTGCATTTCAAGTCACTAACCCACTCCGTGGGAAGCTGCTGGTGCGTGTGGCCAGGCACAGAACCAACCAACTGCTTTATGAATGATGGTCCAGGTGCAACTGACTTCCAGCCCTGTCCTGGGGGTCTCTGTCACAGGCTTATTTGCATCGACATCTCTGCAGTATCACCAGCTATTTTTGAAAATGTAAACCTTCTAAAGTAACGGGTCTATTTGTAATGCAGTGTAGCGACAATCAAAAAAAATGAATTTTGATTAACTGCATATCTTGAATTTTTTCAGGCTAGCCAGTTCCATAAGGTACTTTTTTAAGATGTGCTCATCCTTGACATTTTGGCTTCTATTTTTCCTAGGTGGGTTGCTTAACGACCAATTTCCAACATGCTCCAAAGTGACTCAGGCATCATTTCTGCACTACTCTGATCACTCTGTCACAAGTTCTTGCTCACACAGATCTCTACACCCACCTTCCATCTCAGACCGGGGGCCATATCTTACTGGTTGAACAGCAAGAAAGCATTAACAGTAATTACAGAAATGTTTTTCCTCTGCTTTAATTACAGTGACATCAGCATCCTATTAACCTTTAAATTACTGGTATTTTTCCAGGAGAACTGTAATGAATAGCAGTTAAGAAAAATGCTCCATGATTTCAGTGCAGAGAAAACGAATAAGAAACAAAGCAGAGGAAGCCTATCTGGTGCCAGTATAAATCATCCTAACAGTGCTCCTGTACTGATGGACACCACTGCCAGATCCTCAGCTTGTATATGTTGGAATGGCTTCACTGAGTCTGGGAGACTGGCAGCTATAAAGCACGGCTTTTATTTTCGGTCTTTGGATTTCTTGAGAAAAAACACCTGGAACTCAAAGTACTAAATCTGCTGTGGTAGGTACCTAGTAGCTGGAAATAGTGAGAAGTTACTGTCTTGCATATGCTCCTGGACAGGCAGAAATAAATACTGTTCTGGGTTCACCTTAATAACAATATACATTGAAACACTGATGAACAGGAAAGAGAAATTATTTTCTTTTGTTTGTCGTAGTCTAATTTCATCTGTTATAAAGTTTATTTTTCTTTTTATTCCATTGATGGGGTTCCTTATTTTTTTCTGCAACTGACTTCAGAATGGAAATATCTTTTTGCAGAGGTAAGAACAGGTTGGCAGAAAAACAATACTCTATGGAACAAGGCAAATGAAGTAGCTGATATTTCTGTGTATTCTGAAAATGATGTAAAACGATTTAGGGATGCTTAGTCAGAGAAAATGTTTTAGTCCCTCTATGCTTTCCAAGCACATCATGACTTTAAAGGAAGTCTGTGGAAATATTTCCCATGAGAATATGAGTATTCAGGAAAAATAGGGAACGATTTATGCTGATACAGATTTTTTTTTACTCTGTTGTTTCTGGCAGAGGTGCCTGTTCCCCAAATATACCTAAGCAGACAGATATACAATGGCAAGCACTTCTACAGTGATGTAACAACAATTTGTGTTTACAGTAGCATATGCAGAGGCTTGGCATTGTAAGAACACAGGAGAACCAGCAATGGAGTAAAAAAACCTTATTACCCCATGCATAACTAGAAATAACTCAGTGTGGGTGATTCTTCATAGAAACATGAAGAACACTTCATGTTCTCTTCTTCCAGTGACAAGAGTCACTTTCATAAATACAGTTCTTAATTCAGTCTAGAATTCTGTTGTGTGTCCTTTGTTAATGTGTCTAGGACTATCACTTTGGCTTAAATCTTCTCTGGTTTTTTGCCTTTATTTCTGGCTAACATATTTATGCACATCAACAGTGTGTACTGTGACTGTCACTCCATCTATTCCTGCAGAATGAGGTCTGGGTAAAAGAGTTCCTACTCAAAGAATTTTTTTAGAATGGAAAGTCCCTCCTTATTTCCTTTTTTCAGCGTCTTTTCTAAGAACTGTTCTAGTTCATGTAAATACTTCAGAAATTGGACCAGTTGAAGTGAGTGCTATGACAAAGGAGTCTCAGCTGAGACTCAAATCCTTGTTCTGAACCAAGCAGAGAAGGAACTTAAACCAGCTTTCATCCCTCACTGTGTGGCACAGCAACCATGCCATGAATAATACTGGATTGATTCTCTCCGTGTTTGAAATTTCAGGTGGAATTTCACGGAAATCTTCATTGACCAAGAACAAGTGAAACTGCACTTCTCAAAGGAGAATTTTCAGCGTTTCCTCAAAATAGTTTTGTCAACTGAACAAAATACCATGACCAGCGGACTTGTACCATTTTCTAAATCAGCCAAGAGGCTTCAGGACTATGAGATTCATTTTCAAAAGTTTATACCCTTGGAAGCCTTAATCTCACTCCATTGCCTTGAGGGTGAGAACAGTCAGCATGGATTTACCACAGGTCAGATGAAGATTATAGAAAGCCAAAGGCACAGTGGAGCTTGTAACAGCAGTATAATGCTGGCAGCGTTAGGAACATAGTGCTTTTTGAGCCTTGGCAGAGGTGACTGACTCCAGTACAGGAGCTCTTAAATCAGCACACACGTTTATTGAAAATGCACCTATGAAGAATCAGTTCTAATGAGGCAAGTAAAAGGAACTGAAATTGCTTAGTATATACCTTTAGAAAACCTTATTCATCTTAATATATTGGCACTGCTACAATTAATAGGCTGTTTGAATTTCCCTTACAGTTTCTATTACAGGAGGTTTATAATTCAGGCATAAAAATATTAGTCTGGGTTGAAACTTGTTATTTAATATCTTAGCTCATTTCATGCAGCTTTTCTGCACAGCTTAGCTCACCTCCCACCCCCAAACAGAAACAGAAGCTGCTATGTGGGGTTCCTCAACCTGACGTGCTGGGAAGGGGTCAGCAAGCTCTGCTTGCCGTCTGGTGTAAAGTTTTCAAGAGTGTATTTTTAAAAGAAATACCTAGGTCTGTCCGAGATGGGGTAAGAAAGAGCTCTTACGGAGAGAATAGTAGCTCTTCTAACCAAAATTTTAAATACAATCAGAGAATATGCCTAGCAATTTATTGATTTCTTATTTGCCTATCACCAATATATGGAATTTGGATCTTCCTGTACCCTGAATAAGGATCCTATTGGCATACAGGTGTTTGAGAGAGAATGGTCTTATACTGGAGGCAGAACAAACAAGCATAACATGTCTATTGAGAGTGAGACTGAGAACAAAGGAGCAAGAACAGAAAACAACTGGGAAGAGGCAGAGTGCCAGCTACCTGGATGGGCTAAGAAATAACCATATTAAAAAAAATATCCAGGGACTGGTCAAAGAAATGAGCCAGAAAGGGAATGGAAGCAGAATCATGTCTGGATGAGACTTTTAGCATGGTAAAAGAGGTGACAACATTGGGATTCTTTGCAGGTTGGTCATAACTCTTCGTTCTGACGCAAGCCATGACTCCACAAACACTAACACCAGATCTGTACAGTATCAAATCACTTTGTCATATAAATCTAATTCACATCAGCCATGGATACAAACTGCACTTCTGTTGGATCATTCAGACCAATGATAATGTTTATTATGGTTTTCTACGATGACATGCAGAGAGACACCATCTTAACTAGCAAATGCAGTTTATGCAAGATGGTGGTTTGCAGCTGGAACACAAGACTTGTTGATCTGGCATTAGCAGTTCAAAATCCTAATTTAATACACCATCAAATAATCCTCCCAAAGGAAGGGTGTTGTGCTACATACAATCACAACAATTCTACTACGCATTTCCTTTCCCTTGAGGCATTGCAGGCTTTCTCCCCTTTCATGTTAATAACAATTTCTTTGAATAGCTTTGATAATTTATTGAATTCTATATGTGTCCATTTCTTGAAACTTCTTTTAATTTTTGAAAACTCAAAAGAAACAGAATTAAGATCTGCACTTTTTTATTTTCTCTAAAACACTGCCAAAGTATTATCTTCAACTATTTTTCAATAAAATTGTATCAAACAGCTAAAGGTGATTCAATGCATTGCCTGTCTATGCAAAACCACAAGGATAGTGACCTCAAAAATAAAAATTACTGAAAAATAAGGAATAGTAAGGAAGGGTTATGATGGGACCTTGCATCAGCCAGTGCTTTTAAACAAATTTATTTGGATTTTCCTATTACAGCTAGTTTGAATAGGCTGTAGTACTCTGGGACAGGATAGGCTCATGCAGCTGAACTGTAATCAGGCAATGATATAGTACTCAATATCTGTGGGAAAAGACGATGCTCAACATTGATTGGAGTAGGGGGAAAAATAGGATGGTAGGAAGGATAGATAGGCTAGAACAGGAGACTATAGATTGGAAATTATGTAAGTGTCCTTAGCCTGTCATTTCATATTTTGTTAATGCTTGATTTTGCTCTGCTGAATTTGTTTTTATGTTACTCTGTGTGGGGATGTCACCCGTGGAACAGTGGTCGCCACCGATTAGAGTGGAACTGGCAGTAAAGATCTCTGGTTTCTATTCCCAGCCTTGCCACTGACAGTACCACTCACCATGAAAGTCACTTTCCTTCTCTGTTCTTCAGCTTCCCCATTTATGAAACATGAATATCGTTACTCACTTACTTTGCAGAAATGTCAATTAATCAAAATCCTTAACCAAATAATAATATATATGAACCTTCCTCACGAAAAAAAATAAAACCTGCAGTTAGCATAGTCCCTGACAAAAGTAATCACAACAAGAAGAAAATGAGTTGTAAAATGGTCATTTTTAAGATATTTGCCAAACTGCAAAGGCTATCACCCATGAAAGCATGCTAGAACAGAGTTCATATGAATGTACAACCCTGCAGATGATCATAATAGATGGGAACTGAATACACAGCCACTAAGGAAGTTATTTTATACTGAATCATTTGATCAGAAAACACTGTATTATTTTTCAATTTTATGTGCATCATGTCAGAGCATGATGAGATTCTATCAGTTCTTGCGCACTGATGCAGATTTCTCATAAACAGTAAAAACTCTCAGGTTAAATCCATATATTTTAAGTTGAAAGTTGATAGTTTTTCATTAGCCTTAAAACTAATCTGTTATGTAGAGTCTTAGACATATTCTTTCTTCTCATGAGAGAGACAATAACCTTTCACCTGTACTGTATTTTTTTTTCTAATGAGGTTCACTGAGCCTGGGTTTCAGCTTCTTAAAGTAATGGCTATCATCTTCAGCCTGGAGTTCCCATTAAAGCATGGATGCTTCCTTACTTGGCTCTACCTTGACATTTTAATTTTGAAGAAAGAACTGGCAAAATAGAATATATAGAGTTCAACTAATGAGATGCTCCAGCAGTGGGTTTGGATTAATACAGTTGTTTTTGTAGTATGTACAGGATTAGAGTTGGATGGTGCATTTCTGATATTTGAAGAGAGAGGAAAAAAAAGCAACTGAACTAGAAAGGTTTATAAATTCTCAGATAAAATGATATATGACTCATTTGAAGGTATCTCTCTACAGCTCAGAAGCTGTCCTCTACTGTGACAGATTGAAAAACTCCAGTACAATTTGTCTTTTCAAGCTGTCCCTGAAAGAAGATTCTGGGGGAAGTTTTTCAAGTGCAGAAACATGTGCTGTCTTCTTAGGTTTTAGTTTATATCCGAGCTACTGAACTGAGAACATTTTATATCCTGTCATTTTTAATGTTTGTCAGTCTACTTTTATAATTGTGTCACTTGTGAGATTTTGTTAGAACAGAGACTGGGGTTTGTAAAACTGTGAGGTGTGAAAGTAACATAGTAATTCACAGAGAGTTTTGTTTTCATAACCATTCCGAAACAGAGGACTTTGCAAACTCTCTGGTTCTCCCAGACAGCTTTATAAATTCAAGCTTTGTCCTGTCTCTCATGTGGAAAGTGGAATCAGTTCCTTATTCTGAGCAGTGAATTCTGCCTGCTACTCACTATCGAAGCACATTTTTTCATTATTGTGGCACATATTCCTTGATTTCCTTGGCCAAATACTTATTTATTTGCCAAAATACTGAACAGAACAAAAATTATTTGTGTTCTCAACTCAAATTTTGTCTAGGTATGCCTAAAAAAATGGCAGAGAAGGAGAGAAGTCAACATGTTTTGGAATAGTAGAAACATTTGGCATCTATGTTACACAACTGTTAAATTTTGGCTTTTCATTAGGAAACATTTTAGAAGTCACTTTAAAATAAAATAAATAAAAAAAGGAAAAGAAGATTAAATGTAACTTGATTTTAGAAAAAAAAATGACGCATTTCTATGGTGGGTCAAGTTGATGGCTCATCTGAGACTCACTCAGCTCTTTTGGGAGGCAGTTTTCTTGGAAGGTAGGGTATTTCTGTGCCAGTTGTTAATAAAATCAGGCAACAATGTATCATCTTGTGAGCACTTTTTTTTGATAGCCAGTCCACTGGTCTGGCAATATTCAAGTTCTCTTCTCATGGTCAGTTGCTTATCAGCGTTGCTGGAATGAGACTGAAGCTCTGCCAGTCAGCCAAAACTTGTTACTGGTCTTATAGCTGAGTGGTAAAAATACAGTCAGCTCTTTCTGGAAAATAAATGCGCAAATGGAGAACCTTGGAGAAAATCTTGTCACACAACTTGCGCTCTTTCTTGGTAGTCTCCATATGCACTCACATGTACTTCCACTTTCATTTCCTTTAGGGAACAAACGCTGGGATAACTTCTTTGCCCACACAATTCTCAGTAATATTTTATGCTAAGCATTTTACTTCCTGCCTTTTGTCTGTTTTCTCTACATTGAGCCGCAATGTCTGCTTTCTCAGATAGTGTTTGCCTATTCTACTTCCCAGCTCCTTTACCTTGAACTTTTGTATTTGTTCTGCACTAATGGCTATTAATGTTTTGATCCTTTTCACTCTACAGCCTCATTCTGTATCAGGTCACAGTTCTCATCAGACACTTATTACCCATTCCAGTATTTGAGGAGTTATTCCTAGTAACAGCATCAATCATTTTATGTTCTTGCTTCTCAATGGGAAATTACAGAAAGAAAAAAAAAAAAAGAAAGAAAAAAAATAGAAAAAAAAAAAAGGAAAACAAGAACCCACCTATTTTATCTTCATTTTTTCATCATAATTTTCATGGTCAAGTCAGGTTATGGTAAGATTTAAATCTTGTTCTTTCTGGTCTGGATATCCAGGTGACCAGATGGCCTGCCTGTATGCGTTGCATTTTTTGTCTTGTTAATTGCATTTCCTGCCATGTTGTGGCATGAATCTGCTCAATGACACCAAATATCATCTAGGGAGTGCTGCATAGTAACAGCTTAAGCTTTAGAATCAAATTGTTCTTTTATATATTACTTACAGAAATCTTAGAACTGTGGCAAATGTCTGAGTCGTAGATATAGATTTTTGGTGTCTCATCTACACTCTTCTCTCTTGCAACTTGTACTTCTCATCTAAGTGCTATGAAATTCATTACTTGCATGAAAGACTACCTATATGAATCAGAAAAGCTTCAAATGCTGCAGGTTTTAAGTCATTATTGCTGCTCAACTTAAGTCATGTCTTCATGGCTTGCGCTAACACCATTCTTAATTTGCTTTCTTACAGGTAAGACACAACGGTCAGCAACAGCGTACAAACAGTCCCTATGCTTCTAAGGTTGCCTTAGAGCTAATTAAGGCTTTATGAACCAGCATACCATACTACATAACTGCAACTTTGCTATGAACTAAAATATTGTACTATGAGGAGCGCAGATTTTTCTCTTTCAACACTGTCCCTAACTGCTCCCCAGGAACCATTCTAGCAGTTCTATACACTGAAGTCCTGAGTTCAAGTCCTCAGAGGCATTCCTTATCCACACAAATGTGTTTGCACAAATCTCCACTCTTCTTGTACATTTTTTCTGAAAGCCCTGTTGCATATTTGTAGTCTATTTTCAGTGCACAGAGAGAAGAACAAGTAATATTGACCATTCAGTAACTGAAATATTCTGATAAAGTGGCTAACAATGTAAAACACCGTTTCCTATTTATTTCAAAGAAATATATTGATAGACTTATCTTTTTAAATAAGCCAACAGAAACACAATGTCACCATCCACATTTTTCATAGGTAAATGTATTTGTCACTGATAAGGAACTCTTATAAGATAATTGCTCTTCAACTTTCTTTTGTGATTGTTCATTTAGGTAGAAAAGAGCCAAATTCCCAAGCTTGAGTAAAAGTGTTTGAGACAAGGTGCACATGGTTATAAGACCTATCCACCTCCATGCACATAAGTAGTCAAGGAACTAGAAGCAAGGGAAAGATAATACGAACTGAGATAAGCAGTTGGCAAGTACAAGGGAATTCTTTCTCTTCGCTGGAAAAGAGACCATGCTGTTAATAGCAGGGATTCACTACTGAAAACAAGTCTTGGAAATTATTTATCTTCATCATATCTTGGATGATTATTTAAAGTTTGCCTAGAATAAGCCTTCATGTCAGATATTTTGAAAGTCAATTTACTTGACACAGATAGTACTGGTGGAGTAAAAGCACAGTTAGTCCTCTGCTAACTACAGGGCTTAGTGTTAACAGTCCTTCCTTGGGCTGGAGGAAGACAGTTCAGAGCTCACAAGCGTAGCAGCTAGGGATGCCACACAGTGAGTTCAGATAGGTCCCCATCTAGAAAACTAGTAGTTAGAAGTATTCTGAGGGTGTGGGTCCTTCTGTTCCACATGAGAATGTGAGAGCTTACATATTTTCACTAAAGGCAAGAGTAGATTCTTTATAACAGCACTGTTTCCTAGAGAGCTGGCTTTTTGCAGATGCATATGCACACATTCCTTAAAACAATGTGGGCAAACCTTTATTTAAAACATGTTAAAACCCATTACAGCATTCATTCTGGCACCAGCTCAAATTTCTCTTGATATTGAACTTCTTCCTATATTAACGGTTTGTCTTCACTGCCTAAAAATGTTCTTTATCCGCACATGTGTACGTGTATAGTACACCTGGTAAAAAAGTCTTGTCATTAGCTTTAGGTTTTCTTTAGGATTTCTGCTTTCTCAGAAACATCTATGGAAGTTATTTCTATAGACAAAGATTTATTTTCTCTCATTTTCTATGCAGCTATTTTGACAAAGGTATCATACCAACACAAAATTTCCCCTACTGTTCTAGGCTTTGAGTTAGCCTGTAACTCCAAGGCTTTAATGTATGTGAAGGGTCTTTTCCTCACATAAAATCTTTGAAATAAAAACTGATGCGTTTATTAACAATACATGATTTTGGTGAAGTGTTACTAAGTTTAACAGGAGACTTATATAATGAAATTCTGTAGCCTGCATTCTGCAGGTTAATCCTATTTATTTCTTTTTTTTCTTAACTTAGATACACAATTTCTTGTCTCAAGACCAGAAATAACATTTTGGAAAGCATCTGCTGTTGTAAGTTTCTTTATATTAATCAAAACATGCCAGGATAAACTGTTTTCACCATAGGTGACAGACCTCTTAAATTGTAGATGGGAGGTTTTCCTTCAGTATGTTTTGAGCTTCTTGTTTTGCTTTTTTTCTACCTATTGATGCAAACTAACCACTTTCATACAAGTGCTCAAGAGGTCTCAGAGAAGCCACACTGATGATAGCATGTAGAAAAATATTAATCTCAGTAATGGTTGATGAAGCTTTGTGAACAAAGACTGACCAAAGTACTAAACTTAAATCATTCTCTATCCAAATGTTATGGAATTCATAGACACCTTCAGAGTACTGGATGTAAAATTAGAACAGATTTCCAGAAAAACAGAATACCAAAGCCACAAAAGAAAAGTATTTCAAAGGCACTTTGATTAAGTGCACTGAAGTTATGTATTGTGCCAATTGATCTCTGTTTCTTTCCTGACTTGTATTGTTTCTTGCCTCTCAAAATAAACTGACTGTATTCAGTCAATATCATTAGGGAGATACGACTCAGAGACCCTTGGATAGCCTCAAACTATTCTATGTTTATGAGATCACAGCTTCCTT
>JAOTQQ010000079.1:6413703-6441804 GCA_026546715.1 Gallinago undulata | reverse complement strand
TATCATTAGGGAGATACGACTCAGAGACCCTTGGATAGCCTCAAACTATTCTATGTTTATGAGATCACAGCTTCCTTTGAATCTCTTCATTTTGAGGAGATGCTGCTGTTGTTTTCTGTTATCTTAAAACTTGCAGGACCAAACAGCTGTCTTCGATGACAAATCTGATATTTGACTGGTGCTTTTAGAAGAGATTTTTTGGAGCTTCAGTCATGATCGCCAATGACCTTGAGATAACACACTTCAACTTAAAGTTTCTATTGGCACTCAAAGACAATTCAAGGTAGTTATCCAGCATGAAAAAAATTTAACTTTTTTTTTTAATTAACTGCCATATATGCTTGTAAAACTACCTTGATATACTAAAATTCAAAAGACTTGTAACATTCCAGTTCTTAATTATGCAACAACTGAAGTTCAAGATATCTGTCAGGTCTGGTAGCTATCTAGTCTTTATCATTAGGACTCACTAGGGAACTATTCTTTACATTTTCTGAATTTAAATACAATATATTGCAATTATTCCACTACTTTCTGGATATGACCATTACTGAACCAGCTTCTATACCACTATGGACGATTCTCTTGAAATCAAGAGATACTCAAGCATAAAACAGCCACATGAAAAGATCAGATTCTAAACTTCAAGTATTTAATGTAGTCAAGGTATAAAAGAAGAAAGAGTCAGGAGAAATTAAGCAACTCAACTCTGAGTTGCAAGAAAATTAGGCTTTCAATATATGTATGGGAAAACTATGAAAAATTCTTTTTTAATAAACAGATACAGAATGAAAACCACATGCAAATATGCTGTATCATGATATATAATTACAGAAAGTCTCTCATCTTTCTAAATCAATGGTGTCAATAGACTTTATTAAAAAAAAAGAAGCTACTTTCACCTTTTGATAAAAGTGGGATTTTGACCTTGTCTAAGTGTAATGTGCATGAGAGTTTACTGTATAATTTTCTTCACCAATTAGCATTTGTGTTATGTAAATTTGGTAAAGCAGTTGAAAACTAAAATCTCAAATGAAGTTTGCAACCAATTAGAGTATTGCAAAATGATTCTAATGCTGTTTTATCACTGTACATTTCTTATGACAGAGAAAATCTGACTCAGAAGACCATTATCTGCCTTAATCTACCTTTTCCGGACCTGCAGTTTTAAGGTATGTACACAGGCAGAATATTTCCATCACTGAGTGATACACTCTAGTCATACTACATTATTCATCTGAGCTTTTGCTCTAGGAATAGGATACTTCCATGCCGGTCTCTGAAATCCCAGAGCAAAAGGAAGCTTTCAGTTTATGAATCATAATATGTCTTGAGACACAAAATGCTTGCCAGCAAGGAGAAATGAACTAGATGAAAACATCAACAGAGCAAAATCTGTGCTAATGAGAACTACAGTACTTAAAGAACACAGTGATATGTAAAATGGTGTTAAATCTAAAGAGATGCCGAAATAAATAAAAAAAGATAAGAAACCCCTGTATTGTCTCAAAATGATAAATTTGCCTACATCGAAATTTCAAATATCAAGCATAACTCCATTAGAATTTATCATGGGGCTGTTCTGTGTTCCCAGCTTGGTAGTTAGCATTTGTATTGGTATCCTCCCCATAATCCTGAAAGGTGTTTGATTTTTTTTTTCTTTTTTCTGGTATTCAGGATATGCCATATATCCTTACTTCTATTCATAACGAACAGCAAATCTCTTATTATACAAATCTCCAATATTTCTTAGAGATGAAATTTAGTGAGCCAATATCTTTTCAGAAAAACTCAGGAACCATTCTGCTTAGAAGATTTTCAAATAGAAACTCGTACTTATTGCACAGGTTATGTTATTTTGACTACTATTATACACATGTATTATTTCATACATATATATGTAAGTATTGCTTATTTCATTTCCATGGTTCAGTACATATTTAAATTACCTTTATTTGGAGGAAAGCTGCACCCTTACATTTTAATGACTCAAATGTTATAAAGACCAGATCAATTATAGCTAATGGTGGTGAATAAAATTGTGTAAGTTATGATTTTGGGGGAATGGTGAAATTTGAAAAATTCGAAAAAAACAACACAGACAGTGCTGGTTTCTTTTACTTATTACTAAAGTTATATATATAATGCTCCATGCTAAAAATGTTAGGTTTGCAAAGTATGGCAGAAGAGCTCAGTTCTATAAAATGCTAAGCTGGAAGAAACATTTAGCTTTCACTACGTGTAGAGAAAACTGAGCCAAGTCCTGTCATGTAACTCAACAGAATTTGGGGAATACTGATGTTGAAAATTACTCTTATGAGCAATATAATTAAGGATTTTGTTTATCAGCTAGGAAGCAGGAGGCCATTTCAAGAGGCAACACCACAGGAATCTCAAAAACAAAAAGACTAATAAAGTTCAAAAGAAGTTGCCTCCCTTATGTTCTGAACTAAGGTGGTGTTTTTCCCTTCAAAATGTGCCTTAGTAACTTGATCTTCATTCAGCGAAGAAACTATTGATTCTTCTGTGAATCTATTTGTATTCTCTCTGAGCCAACTGAATTATGTTCAGATGCTGGCTTTATCTGAATTTATAAATGATGATGTTTGGGACCCACATGAAATTCAGAAATTCATGCTTGTTCTTCCCTCTATGAAAGTGACTTTTAAAGACATTTTAAAAGTTACTTGGTACTGAAATAAGTGAAAAACTATGCATTTGGCCTCATTATAAAATTTATGAGTATAAGCCACAAAGAAAAATTTGCTTTTTATTGTTGCTTTCTGGTATAAAAAGAAGTTTCCACACTCTGAAACAAAAAGTCTGTAGAAGGGTATGCCCCTTTGTGTTTCATTGCTTTTTGGAGAGCAGATGGGAGAAGGAAAGATTAAGTGTTACATTTAAAAATATAGGGTTTGATTTTACTTTTCTTTGGGAGAGGAGAGGAATGCTGATTTGCAAGGAACTTAAAAGAGGCTTTCTCATCCTTTAGCAAGATCTGAAAAGAATCTATTAAAGTCACACACAAAAAAAACCCTCTGTCCCACTAGATACTATTATAAAAATTTTACCACATCTAGGAATGTATTTAGTTTCCAAGTTACAGCCTGGGAAACTATATTTCTAAAGAGATATGAACAAAGAACAACGGCTGTTGTAGTTCTTGCTTTTAATTGTGTACACAACCAGAAGTCCTGTTTCCTTTTTTCAGACTGCCTATCACTTCTCATTATGAAAAAACATTTCATTGTACAAGTGTGTGGGGCAGGGGGAAGAGGGAAGTGTTGTTTCGTTTGAAAGACCTGTAAACATGTCATGATTGCAGCAGGAACAGGAACTTGGAAGCAGTAGCAGCTGTCAGTTATGTGTCTTATTGAGCACATCAAATAATACCACCGGTTTGCTATATAATTTGTGATTCTCAATGGCACTGCAATGGCAGTGATGAGAGACTAAAGTAGAAAGAACCTGGGACACAGCACACAGTTATACAGTCGTAGCTGTGGAGTTCTAACAAATATGAATGAATTCAACAACTTAGATGTGCATGGAGGAAAAAATAAGGAAAAAGGTAGAAGATTTGTAAGGGCGAGTGACTGAAAGGAATCTGGGAATTTTTTGGACAAGAAACTGGTGATAACATGTTAGAGGAACTAACCACTGATGGTCAGCACTTTGCAGCTTGCCATTCTGCAGAAAAATTAATGTCTGGTAGTGCTGCAACCAGTCTCCAGTGAGTTTTCCCCCACCATGCATGCAAGAAATATACATAGGAAGGTATGATAACTGCTTTGAAGTCCTTAATATCTATTTTAAGATGTAACAGTGGATAGAGCAAACACAAAAAGAGGAACTGAGGGAAAGGAACATGTCAATACAAAGCATATTCTATTTAATAGTTCTTTTTTTAACACTATTACCATATAAGCTTCCCTTGAACCAAACTGTGTTGCAAAGCTAACTAAAACTGTGTGGGAAACATTTGCCTGTCTTGGGAAAGTTCGAAAACTCATATGTTTTCACATTTCACATTTAGCATAAAAATCTTTAAAGTGTTTATTTATTTATTTTTTTAATGAAAGAAGAAAGGGAAGCTCACACAGACCAGCTGCTGAGCTCAGGCAAAGACTGGAAGTCCCAAGTTCAAGTCTCTGCTAAAATTAATGTTTGTTTATACAAGGTACAAACAGGGAAGAACAGGGAAGATTCTAATTGCATATAGGTCAGTAGTAGCTTGGTGGTTAAGGTTTTATCAGTGATGTGAAAGAGAGGAGATCAAAACTCTCACTGAATAAGGAAAAACAGAGACTTGAATCTGACTCACCCAGCACTGGTAGGCTTTTTGCTACAGACGCTGGAACACTGTTTACTCCTACAATCTCACCCTCCTCCTTCAGAAGAAATTGTGTTTTTGCTAAAACCTTTCTACCAAGACTAGCATATATTTTACAGTGAAGAGTGATAGTTTCAAAACATTGACCTTTCCAAGTGAAGAGCCATTCTGTTGAAACATTAGTGAATAATTTTAGAGCTGTAACTTGTAAGAAATGAGGTGTTTGTTGCAGCTTAACAGGTTTTATTATTTTCCTTTTCAGGAAGAAAATCTAGAAGGAAAATATAAAAAGAGGCTAAGGTGCAAAAGTCATTCTAAATTGGGTAATGACTTAATACCCTGGAATTTTAAATTCCTCCAAGGCGCAATCCAAATTCTGAAGCCACCATATTATAAAAAGACTAAAACTTCCCTGATGAAGTTTTATACACATTTAAAACTGTCCATAAAATTGTGACTCATATCAGCTAGATCAGGCTTTGCATTTACTTAATGCAAAATCACCCATACATCTTGGCAGTGTGTTCGCAATGTTGTCTGCTTGCTCTTTTGAATAAGATATTACCTATTTATCATGATTCCTCCAGAAAGTGCTCTCATTTGGATAACAGACAAAAGGAAAACAGAAAACATGTGACACTAACACTATCTTGGGTTGCTTGCTGTTTATTTTTCTAGCATGTCAATAAAAATAATTAAATTGATTTAAAAAAATAAATTAAATTAAATTAATATTCTTGTCTTTAATTTCTTTCAAAAAGCTTATTTCAATGATATAATCCTGTTGTGAATCTTGAAAACATATTGGAGCAATGTGCATGTGTATGTGTATATAGTGCTTCCTTTCACCAAAAAGATCTCAAAGAGCTTTATAATGAATCTGTAATTAGAATACGTAATTTCACCATTGAAATGTGGCTACCTATTGGGCAGAGAACGACTTCCAATTGTAACTTCATCTTGCAAATTGTTTAAATGCATGTTTACATATGCAACTACTTCCCTTAAATCTGTGGGACTGCTCACATGCCTAATATTGAAAACAATCTATTTTACATAGTCCAAGAATTATCATCATCGTGTACAACAGCTGAACTTGCACAGTTTTCCTCATATCATAAAACAAGAGTGAGGAAATCTGGTCAATAACCTACAACATATTCTCTTTTTCAAATAGAAGCACGGGAAATCTGATGTTTAATATACAGAAGACAGGATTTGTATTTTGAAGGGTTTATTTAAGGTGAAAGTCCCAACAGCCTTAAACTTGATCACCTTGGAAAGAGGAAAGGCTGTGGCCTGCCCAGACTAGAGAACTGTAAATCTCCAAATACTAATCCTTTTATAACTGTGTAGCCTTATAAACTGTATTTGTAATTAATCCTTTTATAACTATATGTATGACTATATTCTTTCTAGGAGCATTCTTAAGTAAAAATACTCTATAAGGAAACGCCCAAGAATTGTTAGGTAAGGTGCTTGAAAAAGCCAGCGCTCAAGGAGGGATCCAGATTGACTGTAGTAGAGGGATGTCGTCAGTTGGACTAGATCATCGTTGTAGGTCCCTTCCAACTGAAATACATATCGTCTATTCTACTCTATTCTATATATGAAGACTTTCAAGTGAAGGATGGCACCACCACAGTGCAGTGGACACATTGCCCTGTCCCAATGGAAGCTGGAAAAACATCTACAACAGTGATTTTCCTCTTTTGGCTTTAATATCTTTTTAGACGGTAAGGTAACATAGCACCTTGCCCTGAAAATCTTTGAAAAGTATAAATACACTCAGGTTTCTGCCAGAAAGTAGTGTATATTGTGAGCATATATTCCTGTGGGGCCTCCTGCAGGGTTTGAGAAAGTACAATCTAGGGTGTTCACTCTGGATGCAGGAAAGTTGGGTCTTCCCTCTGATCTCTGCCAGAATTTTTGTTCTGTAAGTGCACTTAATCATTTCATCCTCTTGGTTTTTTCTACCATTTTCTGTCCTGACTAATTAGATTACAAACTCTGTGTTTGTCTAATATGTTTTGTAAAATGTCTGGCTTAAAGGGCCACTTATCTCAATTGACCCACTAAGTGCTGCCCTAATGCAAATAATACTGGTGCATCCTGATGTGACAGTATCTCACCTTAATGTGACACAAGAGGCTGCTACAATATGGTGCACTTTAATTTAGCACTGAGAGGACAAACAAACTCAGGATAGGAAAATGTAAATCTAAGAGGGAATGGCAGGGAACAGGACTCAGCAGTGGATGAGAACTACAGGGAAATAAATTAAACTTCTGTTAAAAACAACTGGAGACTCCAGATCTGGAAAGTGGTAGTTGCTTTGCTTGGTAATGCCCTTCAGTGGCATTTGCCCTCCCCACCAAGAATATTATATATCGGAGGGAAAGCAAAAGAACTTTTCAGACCAAGGGGTGCATGAGCTGTAATCTCACCTTTTGTATGCTGACAAATACATATGTGTTTTTCAAAACTTCTGCCAACGATCCATCTGTGCAGACTTTCTCTAGAGCGGGATTTAAGGGAGACGGCAATTAGTTACTATACACAAAGATTAACTTGGTTCACTGCTTTCCTATGTGCTAAGTTACTCGATACAAGATTCCCACTGCAGACTCTTCAGATAGAACTAGGAATGCACCCCTCATTTCCAACAGCAGAGACTGAGTGCTGTCTTGTGAAAAAAAGTGGATATTTTTTACTTCCCATTTGCAACAGCATCTCCAAGCACTGAACTATTCAGCTCACAACATCAAGAATCCTGATAAGTGTGTGTTTTACTTATGTCTCATACAACTGACAAAGGTATACTGCATTTTCTTCTAAGTAACAGGCCATACGAAAGCTAACAGCCCAGTCCTCCTCCAAGTATCCTGTTCAGCTAAATGGAGTAAGTCCATTTAAAAAAAAAAAAATCAAACAAAAAGCCTGACCCATCTGAAAATATAGTGTAATGTTGGATGAGTTCCTGAAATAGTTCCGAGTGAACTAGTAATACCAAAAGCAGTATGGTCCTGTCAGTGCAGTTCTTCTTTGCAGGATGAATTATCCAGGGCACTGTGCCTCACTAATGCAGTTGTATTGATTTTGAGACCTTGCTAGCTTAGGTATCCTTATGCAGCACAATGCTGTGTGTATGCATTCTCAGTGCTCATTCTCAAGGAAGGTAATTAAGGTGTCACAGAAAGTCTTAACTGTCGCCACAGATGATATTTTCCTTAAACCCTTGGCCCTCAGAAAAGCAAAACAAACTGCCTATGCTTTAGTTCCAATCCTCTACAAGGAAGTTTGCAGTACTGTCAATGGAACTTACAATTATAACATCGTTTATTTTTAGAAGCAACTAGGAAGATACGTCAGTGACTTCTTAGAGAAATTCATTCCACCTGGACTAAAGGAAAGAGATCTGACCGACAGCTCTCAGCACTGTCGGTTTGTGAGCGCATGTGGGAGGGAGGAGAAGCTCCCGGCCAGAGATCTGTTCAGTGAAGGACTGGAAGCCCACGCCTGTGGCAGCGAGGAGCGGATCTGTGCATCGGGTAAGGTGCTGAGAGCCCAAGACTGGCAGTGTACGTGGGGGAGCAGAGTTAGGGAGGGCTGGCTCTCCTCAGCTCCCAATACCTGGTAGCAGATGGAGCTCAGGAATGTCATTTTCGGTATTAATTTCATCTGAAACAAAAACAAAACAAAACAAAATTAAAAAAGAAGTCCTCAGAAGCTCCCAAGTCTGCCCCGCAGCATGAGCCAGTCGGTAAGCGGGGGGTGACCACGGGGCGCTTGCTTCAGGAGAGCACTCCCCACCTCACGGCAAACCCCTGGGGCTCCCCCGCCCCGGCACCGCCCGGCCCCTTCCTCGCTCGGAGGCTTCCCGGAGGCACGCGGCCGCCGCCTCCTCTGCCGCCCGCCCCGCTCCCCCTCCCGGTCCCAGTCCCTGAACGGGACGGTGAGGTGCTGCCACCCACCCCTCCGCCCCGGCCACCGCCTCACCCACCCCTCAGCCGGACCGCCCAACGGCCGGCCTCGCGCCCCGCCCAGCGGCCGGCCTCGCGCCCCGCCCAACGGCCCTCCGCGGGGGAGGGGGCGGGGCCGCCCGCCAGGGCCCGGATGGAAGCGGCGGGGCGCGAGGCTGCGTGACCCCTCCCTGCCCGGAAGTCCGGCGGCGGCAGGAGCGGCGGCGGCGGGGCCGTACGGGAGCTGGGGGGGGCCGAGCGCGGTTGAGGGGCGGTGTCAGCGGCAGCAGCGGGTGTCAGCGGCGGGAGCGGCAAGCAGCAGCGATGCGGCTCCGCCACCCCCCGGCCTTGCCGCTTCTGCCTGCCGCCGGGCACCGGTGACCGCCACACCTTTCCTCCCCATTTCCCCCCCCCCCCTCCTCTATCCGCCGCCCCGGCAGTATGAGACCCGCCGCGCCGCCCAGCCAGTGCCGCGCTCCGGTACGTGCCGCCCCGGGCTGGGGTGAGGGAGGGGGGTGGTGGTGGTGGTGATGGTGGTGGTTGGGGTGATGGTGATGGTGGTGGTGGTGGTGGGGAGGCCTTTGTTGTCCTCTCCCCGGCCCGTCGCCCCGCGGGGCCCTGCCCGGCAGCTACGGGCCGCGGTGTTGCCGTGAGGGCCGTTCCCCCAGCTCCCTCAGCCCCTCGCCTATGCCCACGGAGAAGCCTCCCCGTCCTTCTCTCCGGGGGCCGGCCCCGGCCCGGCAGAGGCTTGTGGTTGGTGTTGTTTGGACGTATGTAATCCATACCTTGGGCAGGACGCGCTTCGCAATGGGGCTCCTGCAGGCCCTGGCATGAGCGCTCGCAGCTGCAGGGCTGAAGGCGTTCATTCCTGCACAACAGTCTCCTCGGCGGTTTATTACCTCCTGTGATCCTTAAACCGCCCTGTGACACTGTGTTCTGGGAAGTTCTCATCTTGTAAGGGGCGGGGGAGGGGGGGGGTGTGTGTAAATAAAAATAATGGGGGCTCTGGCTCCCCGCTTTGGGCTGTGGCAAACTTTCGGGGACGCTGTCGCAGCAAAGTGAATAATGTTTAAAAGCTGAGGCTTGATTCATCCCTGCTGCGTGCACCATTTTATACGTGGTCAGGAAGTGGAGTTGACTGACCCGGGTTTTCACCTGATGATGTCATCTGCTGAAATTTGCTGGAGTCCGGCAAAATTTACATCATATTGTGACTTTTTTTGCGAGTGGTCTAGTTGAGGAGGAGCATGAAGAACGAAAAGAAAAAAAGCAAAACAAAGAAAGCAACATGAGTGCTATTGATGAGTTCGCAATAATTTGAAGTGCAGCATACTAAAATCAACAGTTTGTTTTAAAAACGTAGCTTTGCTTTGTGAAGATATTCTTAACTTGTTTTCTAAAATGATGTTAAGAGTTATAAAAATAGTATTTGAACAAAAAGAATTGTTTCTAACCTCCTGCCAGGAAGAACAATCTGTGAGAGTCAAGCTGGGTCATTCCTTATTCTTATCAGTTCTGCAGAATGCATTATTTTGATAGATATCCCATATGGTTAGAGGAATTTGTACCACAGTGGTGCTGAAGCTGAGCCATTTGTTTGCCTGCCAAGGCATTTTGTTTAACTGCTAAAAAAAAAAAAATTTTTGTTCCTTTTTCTGTTTTCACTGAATTTTTTATTATTTCGGGGAGTAAAAAATCCCTTCTTAGAGGGACTCTTAGCAGTCACTGTCACTGCTGAAAGTATTTTACCTGGCTTCTCTTATCTGGGCCTCCTGGGATGTGTGACTAGGACAAACAGAAATGTTTGTGAAGGATTTCCAGTGTGTGTCTGCTGCATAGTATTTTTCCCCTGGCTCTGTAAGTGGATATTTGCTCGGGGAAAGGGAAAATAATTTTAAAACAATATGCCTTTTGTAGAAAAAGCTGTGAACATGTCAGGGTTTGGTACATCACCAGAAACTCCTTTTAACTCTCTTCTGGAAACCTGAGATTTTAAATATCCAGAAATATCCTTGGTGTTATATTGCCTTGAAAAAGCTTTCTGCCAAACTCTTAACTTCAGTACTTTGCAGTCTGCTTTTCAACTGTTAGGGAAAATAAAGAATTACATTCTGAACTTGCATAGGCGTTGTGAGCTACTTGTTGCTATTAAAAACTTTTATATGCTGTGGATAAAGATAAAATGAATTTGAAAAGCCACCACGTTTTCTTTCTGGCCTAATCACTGTTTTCAGCTGTCAGTGCCTGCTGTTTACAGTTCTTGGATGTTCTATTGAAATCACATATCATAAAATTACTTGTTCTTTCTTTATTTCTTTCCAATATGTTGTGTTAATATGTAAATTTTTGTGGCTTCGAAAGCACCTAAATATAATGAAACCAGTTGTCATTAATAGCACAAGTTAAAGTGGAAAAGAAACGGCTGAGGACAGTAATAAGTAGTGTAGTTCAGACTTGCACGTAGATCTCATTGACTTCTGTTTTTATTTATTCCTCCTTAGTTTTCTGTCTGCACTTGTGGCTTTCCTACTCTTCCTACAGTCTCTTCACATCTCCATCTGTTCACTTTTTTCTTTTTACATTTTATACTCTCGTAGGAATTATTTTAGTTACAAATTTGCGCTGTTGAATTTTTTCCAGGTTCTGACGTATGCATTTGTTTTGCATTACAAAAAAGAAAAATACCCTATCTTTTTTGTTAGTTTTTTTCCTCTGTTGATCACAAGTAGATATTTGCGGTGTTTTTTCTGTCATTTTTTTCTGACAAGTGTCAGAATGCCTCTTTATAGGCATTTTTTTCTTTTTGTAAAAAGCAGTCTACAGCATGCTGACCTTTCTGCTTCCTGTGTATTTGGCAAAACATGGTGAAGAGTCAGGAAATCTAAATGACATTGTTACATTCATTAAAAGAAGTAACCTGACACTCGTAACCATAAAATCCTGTGATCCTCAAAATACTGTGCTCTGGACCAAAACAAAAAGACTTTGAAAAGTGTCAGTGTCATTCCCTTCGCACTTCTTTTTTTAGGTCCTCCCTCGCTACTTATATTAAAACACTTTGATTTCTTAAAAATGACTGGTTAGTGCTTCTTTAACCATCTCCGTCGAATCATCTAAAATGTCACACAGTCAGCTAATGATAGGGCAGTGAAATGATGGACATGAAGCCTTCTCCTGGCTCCGCAGGTCACCAGACTGAGGAGGAAGAGCAGTTGGGTTCTGTGTCTTGTCATGTATGTCCTGGGCCCTGCGTTTTTAGGACAGAATAGAAGGCCCTTTGCTTTGGTGGTGATTGTCTGCTCCATCGTGTCAGAGATGTCCTCTTCAGGAGGCTTTCATACCTTAGCTCTTGGTTCCCATGCCCTCTGCAAAATACTTGCCTGTTGACAAGAAATTTCTTCTTTGCTTTGATTCCTTGAGAAACTTCCCGGTTTTGGTCCTTATGGCTCTTTGTTTCTGTTTCTTCTTGTCCCACCCATATCAAAAGGACTCAAGTTGGAATTGTCCTTTCAAATGGAAGTAGGAAATCTCTCCTTCAGTTTGTGCTAAGTGCTTAGGGGACAATTGCTGCAATTGTGTCAGGGGTGAAGGTATTTTCATAGTGGCAATTTAGATGTTGTGGTAGTTGTTACTAAGAGAAGATGGTCACTTGTCCTAGTTCAGTAGGTTTCCTAAGTAGTGTGTAAACTATGTTACAGAGTTTATTGTTTTGTGTAAATATTTAATTTCTCTGGTAATGTTTCAGGTGTTCAATTTGTGTGGTGGGGCTGAATTTTGATATGACTGTATGTTCAGTATTTGAGGGATTCAACAGAAAAATCCTCAACTTTCATGAATTGTTTTTCCCAAGTTTAATAGCTTTCTAATGTGTTTTTTAGTAACCTGGTTTAAAATTATTCTTTGTCAGCTATAAAGGCTTTTGATGTTCTTTGCAAGGAATCACTTTGCAAGTAAGCATGTATCTGTCAACATTTTTGTGATCAGTGTTTGCAAATAGTGTCTAGGAAATGTAGTGGAAAGTGAGACACTCTTTTAGCTGATTCAGAAACTCATTGGCATGGAATAATCTAGAGAGCTCACATGTACAAATTCCCTGAATTAGATTACTTGTCTTTGATACTGCCTTGTGTCTTCCAAAAGCCTTTTAGCACTTCATTTTTTTGGTGAAAAATATTACACTTTCATGGGTTACTTATCTCTTTCTTGCCATGGAACTTATCAAAAATAGGTGATATAAAAAACCAAGTGAAACATGTTATTTCCAGAATTCGATGGTTATTTTAGTGAAAAATACCTAATTTCTTTTCCATGGTGCTTCTTCAGAGATTGAAGATGGACTAAGGGATTTCAAAGTAGACTGTGGAATGCTAGGTGAACAGGGAGAAGAAATTCTATGTTGAGTTCTCACCTCTGTTAAAAGGCTGCTGTATGTATTTGTAACTTTTTTTTTTTTAAAGCATTAGAAATGTCTAGTGTGCTCTCCCTTGATTTCATTGCCAGATACATGGAATGAAGCTGGTGGGTTTGTGAGCACTTGCAAGATGGTAATTTGCTTCTTGTGTGTCTGTGAATGTTTAATTAAAAAAATTGTCTCAATAAACCCCAACTTTAGATCTCAACTCGCTTAGCTGATAAGCATTATTTGAGGCTCTAGTTTGATTGTACTCTCGCTGTAGGATTACTTTAGAATAGGCAGCTGCTTAGCCTTTAATTAGCGGCACTTTATCAATTGAGTACTGAACAGTTTGAGTCTGTTCCATCAACCTTCCTTTGTGTGACATTTGCTCTTTGCGCGTTATTGTGACCTGAGTAGTTCAAAGGTGCGTTGTCATTTGGCATGTAATTTAATTGGCTGTCTTATAGAAAGAAGAAGCAAGTGTTTGCCAGGGAGAATGCAACAGGGTAGCTCTTGGCATGGGCAGTGTTGCTGCTCATGGAGTAAGTGTCTCCAGCAGTTGGGAAACTTCCAAAGTTCACGGGGTGGGAACCTCTTGTTGTGGTACCTGCCTCTGTTGTGCAGGGGAGAGCATCACTGGGTGAAACCTGGGAGCCAAGCTTTCTCTTGGCCTCCTTCCTGATCGTTCCTTTAATGTTTTTCCCCTCCCAGGAGCTCACTTACCAGTTGGTCAATTCACTTGCGAAATCAATTTATGAGAGGAGTTAGGAATGGAGAGGAAGGGGAATGGGGGGAGCGATGACTTGCTCTTGACTTCTTTCAAATAGCTTGTTTTCTTACATATGTAATGTTTGGAAAATTAATTAGATTTGGGTGTCCCTAAAAGCGTTTGGGGTTAGTGGCGTCAGCTGTTGTTTCCTGAACAACTGAAATTACGTGTGGAGAACTCGTTCTGGCCTGAGGAATAGCTGGTATAACTTTCTCCTCTGGTGACATACTTTCTAGTTGTGTTTCATGTCAGCTTTTTCTTTGGAAAACTACTTTTCCCAAAAGTTTCAATTTTCCTGGCTTTCTTTATTCATATTCAGTTTCTAATTGATGGATCTGTTTTCTCCATCAGCATGGCCTGTAGCCTGTGAAGAACAGCCGTTTTCAATATACTGAGTTTAAGTTGAAATAAAATCTAAATACATGTCATTTGTTGCTTGAGTGCTTAATATATTAATCTAATGATTCAGATTAGTTAGCGACTACTTTCTTAAAATCTTTTAGAGGCATTGTATGAAGGATTTAGTACAACAGGGCTATGAATTAATCTTGTAGACGTTACCTCAGCAGCAGAATAGCACTCTTTGGTTGCAATTTTTCTTAAATTTTAAAACGGATGGATTCCTTGTTAACTGAGTTTAATTTCAGAGTTTGTAATCGAAACTGTTGAAGATAAAATCAGAACTGTTTTGTAATGAATTTAGATAACGAGGGCTTTATATAGTTTGCTTCAGCTTCTGGGATAGAGCAATGTATAATGAAAATATTAAACTTTAATTCCTTTTTATGAGCATCATTTGTACCAGTGGTCACACTGATATTTACATATCAAATTGAATAACTGTTCTTGTAACTGAGGACAAAATACAGTAATTTCAACTAATGTGTTCTGTGTTGTGTGTGTAAAGTTAATTGCAGCAATTACTTGCATACATCTGGATTTGTACCTATTTTTAGGTGTGTTTTTCATGCAGTTGGAAAGTTCTGCTGACAGTCTGTATGAACTGATTTAAAGACTTGAGTTGTACTACTTTACTTCTGGAAACGTTATGGTAGAAACCAAATTGAAATCTCTGGCTTCTTTGGGTAGTTGTAGGTTAATGTAATACATTTCTGTACTGACTACTGAAGATGGTGTGAACTATTAAGTCTGGTATTGTGTTTGGCATATGGTGGTTTCAGAGGAATAAAATGTATGTAACCTAGTTTCTTTTTTTTTTAATCTCCCTGCAGAATATGCCAAGGTAGATTTTGCTTGTTACTTATGTGCATATAGTAAAAAAGGTTTTAAAATACAAAGTGGCAGCAGAATAATATTTCTGTTGCAATGGGTGATACAGTTTATATGAAAATGAAGTTTCTTATACAGAAGAAGTTTGCAGAAATACGCTTTTGCAAGTTTTGCAAAATACACAGGGCAGGTGGGGGAACTGAGAGGGGGGAAAAATAAATATGGTAACTATATCTGAAAGACTTGAATTAATACTATTATATCCCTTGAATAGCTTCTGATTATGGGAGTTCCTGTCTTGCTTATGGCAAAAGATGCCTTATCAATAATGTTCTCCTGAAGTGTGGTTTTTCTCATTAAATAATGAAAGGGGGGAAAGGAAAGCAAAGCATGGTAAAAACAGAAGTGGAAGAAAAGCTTTACATAGGCAGTCGCTCACTCAAAATTTACATGTGGTAAATTTTGTATCCAGAGTTAGTTGCTATGATTAGTTATATTAATAAGATTATCAAGCAAAATTAACCTTTATATTGTAGTCAGTAGTTTTGAATGCTGTTTTACAGGCCAGGCATCATTTTTAATAATTTATATACCAATTGCATTTGGAAATGTGCCATCCCCTCCAACAATTATGGGACTCTGCTCTCTTGAGTAGCGGAAGGAAAAATATATGGCAGTAGCATCATCAAATGTTAGTCTGGGTAACTAATAAATTAGGGTGTCTAAGCCTTAACAGAGGTTTTCAGAGTCACTTGTAAAGATGGGCTCATCACTTGGTGTTAGCTGACTTCTTGATATCCTGATATTAAATTGCAATTTTTTTTTCCTTCTGTTATTCTTTTTTGTGGAAGGAATTTTCTGTGGCTGCACCACAGGCATTGCACTGTGCTGTGTGTTGTCTCGCACGCAAATCTTATTTCCTAGCCAGAGCCAGTGGAGGATTTTGCCAGCCCAATGGTGCTAGGAGATCAGCAAAGTGAGGAAGGATGTTTGGTTTATTCAAGTGTAGATGGCGATGGGCGATTGCCTGAGTGATCTGCAGCCCATGCAAGATGCTTTCTGGTCACAGGACACCTGATTGAAGTAGTAGTTCACGGTGTGGTTGTTTGTGGAGTATCTTGGCAGCAAGAACCTCTTAAAGGCAGGTTCTTATGGGGAAAAAAAAAAAAAGACCTTGATCTGATAGAACTTACTGCATTTTCTCAACCCTCCCTGATGCTTTGTTCAAACTGAAATCTGCTTAACTGCACCCTGTTCAGCTGGCCCACCCCAATACCAGCCCGTTTGCCTTGTGTTTGCCCTGCTGTTGTTGTTAAAATTTAGTAAAACAACCTACCTGGAGAGGAACAAACTTGTAGCATAAGGAGGCTGTGCATGGGGGGAAAAGTGAGCAAACATCCTGCTCAACCAGGTGTGAGTAAGATTTTACACGTTCACACTTTGGTAGCTAGGGCTTTTTGCAAGACAGCACTTTTCCTATAGTTTTGAGTATTGTCTTAGGCCTCAATTTAGAGTCATAGAATCACATTTAATTTTTTTTTTTTTTTAATTTAACCCTCAAAGAGGGTTTGCCTAGGTTTTGTCAAGTGAAAAGGTGGTATGTTAGCCTTTTGGAGAAAGACCTGGAGGGGAGTAGCCTGATGTGAACGGCACCATCTCCTGCTCCGTTTCCCTCTTGCCCACAGATAAGCAATCTGAGGTTGCAAATTGGAGCCATGAGTTCTCCAATCTCAACTGCTGGCAAAGCAGCAGGGCTTGGTGTTGTAAAGCACAGTAATCTTCTGTTGTGAGGCATCAAAAAATTCCATGGAAATTGAAAGCTGTAGAAATCCTTTAAAGCTCCGAGCTAATTTTAAAGAAATAACCCTTGTGAAGAAAGAATGTGAATCCTGCTTTTGGTCTCTGGATTTACTCTTTCTAGTCCTTAATTTTAAAAGTGTGTGGATGCCAAGTTTCCTCGGCTTGTCCGTCTAAAGAGTTAAGAGATACTTTTAAAACTTTATTCTGTTTTGAGCAAATAGGACTGTGCTTTAAGTGGGAAAAGTTGTAGGAAACTGTAAAGGTTTGAATTGCTTTTGTTGTGGAAAAATGGAGCTTAAGCAGATTATTTTGGAATTGTTCTTAAATCCAAAAGTATAAGCAAAACAACTAATATCTGGATGTGCTTGAAACAGTAGAACAGGAGAAATTGTGTACTGGTCTTTGAACATCAGAAGTTGGACTTGATGATCTTGAGGGTCTTTTCCAACCTAAATCATTCTGTGATTCTATAAACCAGTCTCTACTGGACGGACCTCTTGAGGGTTTTCTTTTTTTCCTCTCTGTGTGTGAACCTGTTTAGTTGCGGTCCAAGACTGAGATGTCAAGTTTTGCTTGTCTTGATGGCTTTCAACAGGTCTTCATACAACTACACTTTCAGAGGTTCCTACTTCATATTCACCAAAGCGAGTGAGTGAGCATTTTTACATCTTGAGCTGCCTGTCTTTCCTAGGATGTTGCCTAATCAACTGTTGTGGATGAAACTTAATACCCAATCCAATGAAATTAATTCAGTTTCAAGTCCGTCTGGGAGAAGTAGCATCAAGCGCAGTTTGGTCCTCTGGCAGAGTTGAGTTTTGGGGTTTGGAAATTATGCGTAGGTTTTCTGGTGTTTCTTAGCATATAGGTATCAGTTGTTTTGGTTTTTTTTTTTTGCACAAAGTGTAATGCTCTTTGTGACTGGTTTGGTAAGAGGCATAGACCAGGCCAGAGATGAGCTGTACCTCTCAACATTTCCATGAAGGTGCAGCTGCATGCACAAATTTGTCTGCTGCTTTGCTGTGATAGGCAATAAGGCACCAAATGAATGAAAACCTCTCCTGATAACATCTGTGAGTATGAACTTTTGGCTGCTGAAAGCAGTTGTGCCATTTCGATGTGAACTTTCCAGGTGATAACAATCTGCAGAGGTTAACGAGGAGAGCATTATGCTGCTGTTGCTCTGAACAACTTCTCTGCAGCAAATGAAAGCGCCTGACTGGCATAGAGACTATTTATGTGGTGCTTTTCACAAATCTTTTGAATTCAAAAACAAAGATTAAAAAAGACCAAAGCACCCCAAAATTAGTGTGAATACACAGGGGAAAGATATTTTTTGGTACGATTGATGTCAACTTTCTGTTGGCTAATACAGACATTTGTTTCATGTGCAGAAATGAAAGTCGAGATTAGCATTTTCAATTTGGTGTAACTGAAGTATTTAGGAAAAAAATGTCTTCATCAAATGTACTTTCACATGCCAATGACTTGTTTGAGTAAGAGTAATGGAGTGAAACTAAGGAGGGGAAGAGATCGCTTTGGCTGTATACCAGGAAAAAACCCAATAGTAATAGATTATTCGAATACAATAGCTTCCCAAGAGGAATTGTGGTGGAAATACCCATCTTGTGGGTCCCATAAAAATAGACCGGGCAATGAAACTGAAATATGCTTTAAGAAATAATCTTGCATTTCTTCTCCAGGGAAATACATAGATGACTCCTGTAGGGAACGGTCTAAGTTACCTAGTAAAGGAGCACAATGGGTTTCTTATACTACAGAACAGGGTATATGCAAGGCTAATGGTGAGGGATTTTTATTAATAAGCTTGGATGATATAAACTAGACAGTTACAATTCAAGCTCTGCTGGGCATGAGATCTTCTCTCAGCTGAGGTAAAATTATTTATTTTTTAGAGGCTTCAGATAGAAAAGAAAAAGCATGAAAATTACATGTACTCAGCTGTACAGTTTTTATAACTAGTAGTATAATCTTGCTAATTTGAGCTGCTCACCTTGGTGTTACCAGTTATAGCTAGACCACCATTCTACTGAAAAGTTGGGCATTTCCCACATGTGGGTTTTGCCTCCCTGGGGCTCTTCTGCTGGAACCACCTCGAGGATGTGCTTTTAAATTCTGGAGTCTTAGTTACAGCTATTTTAAGATGTCTCTGACCCCAGCTGCCTCTCCTGTCCCCGCTGGGGTTTACTGTCTCTGGAGCAGGGGTGACAGGGGATGTATATGTAGTTTCTCAGCTGTCATGGTCCAGCCCAGTGCAGTATTATTTTTCTCACTGGAGGGAGAGGGTTATGAACTGGCTTGTGGTGTGGGTGGCTTCTCCTGGCTGGGCTGTAGCTGGTGGATGGCAAGGGATCTTAAGCTTGAAGCACGTAGGAGGAGCCAGAGCTTATGATCTAAGCCCCAAAGCTGGTTTAGGTTTGTGTAAACTTGGTTGCTGTTGTGTGATTCCAAAGCAAACATATATTTAAATAAGCATTTTTAATATTATGTTAAAAAAAATGCCCACCCACCTTCCTTTTAACTATTGTGGAACTCTCATGTCTTCATTAAGTGTCATAGGGTTTTCCTGTGCGTAGCCCAACTACTATTCTGTTCTGCTTGCCCTGAAAAGGAGACATTTTGTATGTTAGAAGTACTACAAATAATGTAAAGTGTAGTATATCTTCAACTTACAGTTTTTCTAACTTAGTGGAGTGGATATACATGACTGCAATTGCTTAAGTATTGGTAATACTGTTCACTCAAATGTTGCAGTGATAGGTAGAGATTAAATTCAATAAATACTAAACACCGTACTTAAATTTTCTAGGTATGTCTTGAGTCTGTTTTCAGAGAAGCAAATGATGATACTGAACAAATTGGAAAACTGCCTGTGCTTAATAGACCTTTCAAATGTCTGTTATTGTGTTGTGTATCATCCAGCAGAAAATTCAGTTTAATAGTTAGCTATATAGGAAATGTGCAGCAGTTCTTTCAAAAAGATCAATTGTGAAGAGATGCAACTCCTGCTAATTAAGAAACAATCCTATATTTTACAAAGTTCATGTTGTTTTTCTATTAGTAATTCTTATGAATTTTTTGAAGCATAACTCTTCAATAGAAAAAAAAGGGTAAATTTCTCTCTTCAACTGGATGTTATTTTTAAGGCTCTGAGATTTGATGAGAAACATCATGTCTCTTGTGTGGATTTGAGCAGCATCCAAGCCAGTTTAATCGGACACAGGAGTTTCATGCTACTGGGTAAGCGTGGCCCAGGTGACGGGTGGCTGTTCCAGAAGTCCTTCTGAGACCGAGAAAAGGGCTTTCTTGGCTCTCAAACGTTTGCCCTTTGTAAGTTGCACAAGGTAACTGGCGCATTGTTTCAGATCCAAGGGGTGCAGAAGTAAGTTAGCCTTGGGCCTTAAAATGTCTTTTATTGCAGACAACCATTTTAATCTGGGTTGTTTCCCCTGTCTTTAGCTGCACATATGTGCGTCTGTCACCTAAGAACTAATAAGACAATGAACTTTAAAGCAATTAAATATTTTTCCCAAGAATTTGTCGTCTCAGTAGTTTAAAAAACAAAGCTGATTTCTTGAATTAAAAATACTGATAGTATTTTACATAATACTTAGATATTACTTGTAATATATAATGCTATTTAATACTTCATTCAATGGTGATTGTTTAATGAGAGGAAATGAAATCAGTATCTCTGTAGCTAGAGCATGTTTATTTTGAATGGGGGTTTGGAAACTGATTTTATTGAATTATTACTACTGATTTACCTCAGATTTTTTAAAAAACAAAAAGTTTTGGCTGTACAACTGTATTTGTTTTCTGAGTTAGAGATTTACTACGAATAAAAAGTTGGAGGAACAGGATGTTATTTGCCAGTTAACCTTCAGAAGATGATCTTTTTTTTTTCAGTCAGTGATGAAATATCAGTATTTCCAAAGGGAAAAAAAAGTTAATTCATAATGGCTTTGTATTTCTTGAAGTGTTCAGCCCTGGTCAGGAAAAGACTGTCACCATTCAAATGGAATATGCAATATGCACATGGGATTTGTTGATATGGTCATTTATTAGGCTTTCTCTAGAGACTACTAAATGTTGTTAATATCTGTCACTTTCAGACAGTAAGTTACTCTTACATTAGCTGTTAAATGCTGACAGTAGTTCGTTGGGTAGAGATGTTTGGTGTTTGAGTCGGGGCAGGGCCCATAGCCTCTCTGGGGAATTGTGGAGACTCTCTGCTGTAGTGGTTTGGAAGTGCACCATGACATTGCTGTCAAATGGTGCTTTGTTACTCACTTTACAGACAGGACTCGAGAATAAGGGCATGCTGTGCTTTACTCACTCATGTGCAGTTATAGCATGTGATCAGATGTTGGAGGTCCTATGATATGCCAAAATGCGGCCAGCCCGGGAGGCAAACACTTTGATCCTGGAGGCTGAAGCCCTGGAAAAAAAAGGGAGAGCAGAGAGAAGAGGGTCAGGAGGACCTGATCATCCGTTTCACATTGTGCTTTCCTCCTTGCTGTTGATGTTACAGGACAAGGTGACTGATTTGCTTGAACTGATCTGCAGGTTAGGCTCTGTCAGGCTGCGTTTGACTTTCGGGGTGTGTTGGGTACCCTGCAGAAGGTGGTTTATCTAGCCTTTCCTGCCAGTAGTTTGTTGACTAAATACCTTATTGAAATACAAAGACAAGACATTGCTATAGTCACTGGTTAACGTGCACACCTGCTTGTGGGCACCTGTTACACTACTATTACTCTAAAAGAACTATTGGGATATAGTTATGTGGAGCTTCTTCTCTAGGACATGAGAACTGGCAAAAGATCATGTTAACACTTAGAGAAATTCTTCAAATAGGTTTATAATGTGTTTTGCGGGTTTATTATTGGAGGAGTAAAAAATCCCTCTGTGTCTTTATGTGTACATGGTAGTTTTTTAATGAACTAGTAATTTTTTCGGTGAAGAAGTTGTTGAGATGATTTCAACACAAGATGTAAGAGATTAGGAATATGTTCTTCTCTAGCTGTAAGAGGTTGAAAAGTAACTTTATCTGGAATAATGTTGACAGATATTCAGTTTCTCGGAAGGAAAACAATATGTTTGTCTGAAATTCACATGATATTGGTATATGAAGTAGCTTTGGATCTTAAGAGCTTTTCTTTCCTCTTTTGAAATAAGACAATGAAAGCAAACTCTCAGGGTAGAATCATCATAAACTCTTGCACTGCATTCAGTATGGTTTTATCGCTTCATTACAAAAACCATTACAAAACCCAAACAAAAACACTCTTTAAAACTACATCTCTAATTTCCTTTTTGGAAGCCAGAAACTTCTTTTACCCTCATCCATCAAAACTTGTTTTGGTGTTCCCAGGATTTCCTATGATGGTTAGAGGCTTCTGCCTGGCAAAAAGACCGCACTGTCTGGTTTGTTAAGCCATGTCCAGACAGGCACTGCCTGAAAACTCTGAGTGGTGTATTACCCGATAATGTCCTGTCACCTCTGATGCTTTATTCATGATACCTGGCAATGCCTGAAAACTCTGGGTGGTATTACCTGATAATGTCCTGTCACCTCTGATGCTTTGTCCTTGATAGCCTACAGAGGAGTAAATGCAGGTTCTAGCATTAAAATAGTCCCTCTTAAGTTGTTTTGTCCTACTGATAACAGGTCTTCCTGCTCTTCCTTGATTTAATTCTGCCCAGTCATTTTCCAGCTGGTTTTGGGAACTGCAGCTCCCTCTGTTCCCGACTGTTTGACCTAATGGGCTGTGATGAGGTTTTGATACTTGAAAAACCTTTTTGTTGGAGCTGACGACAGTGGGTAATCAATGATTCATAAACACTTTCTTCAAAGTAGTATTTAGTCTTATCTCCAGTACAGTACGTTAAATAAAGGGTGAACATGTAGGTGCATCTTTCTTCTCACCTTTAGTCTGCCCGTGTGAGGTCCACTTGGTGGACCATCTGTGTGGCCATGCAAAGAGGGTAGGGCATGCAATGGCCCACTTGGTCTGGGTGTCACCCTGGGGACTGGAAAAATTCTTCCTTGCCCATACACCTCTACACTTCATGATAACATCTTTGAAACTTGTTCTCTTTTGCTTTGTAGTTTTGATAAATATCCCCATGTCCCCCACCCAAATCCTGATTAATGGATGCAGTGAGGGGCAGATGAGCAGCACTGCTAAACTGTTTCCCTGCTGTTCTCTGGCAGTCTTTCCACATGTCTTAACAGAGCTTCTGATGCTCTGTTCAGTTTGTTGATGCTTGGTTTCTTTTTTTCTAATTTTTTAAAATTAAGCATCCAGGCATATTTAAAAAAATAAAAGATTGCTCCTCAGCGCAGGCTCCAAGTTTATCAAACTGTTCAAAGTTACTGCTTTCTCCCAGTTTTTTCACTCTAAATATTTGATTGGCTTAATAAATCAATATTTAAAAAAAAAAAGATGCAAATCTGTGCCTCAAAGATGTTTCAGGAGCTCATAAAAATCAGTTGTTTGGTTCTAATGCTGTAATGGGAAACTTTGTAAAAAAGAAAAAAGAAACTGAAGCTATTTGGAAAGGTGTGAAAAATGTAGTTATGTAAAATCATGGCTTCTATCAGAACCCCAAATAAATAATAGAAGCCATGCAGCAGGTGGAAGCAGCCTCTGAAGTACAAATGTCCTGGTGCAGGTACAGAGACAAGGCAGCAGACAGACCTGAAAGTAATTGAAAATTACCACCCTAGTTTAGAGTTAAATTCTCACTGAATTCATCTGATTTAGCTGTGAGACAGGAGGGGGCAGATAACTACTGGCAGCTGGCATAAGGTCACTGAACAGTCTCTAAAGAGGAAACTATACAGCAGTTATTTTTCAGCCTTTTTCAATGTAGAAACCCCTTTAGAGCAAACTTGGCTCAGATCTGCTTCTCCTTCATGGTTCCTGGGAGCTGAGTGGTCTAACGGACTGTAAGAACTGAGGAGCAGATCAGAGCTGAGACAGTCCTTTGCATCTCATGCAAATAACAGAACAAGGAACGGGGCTGTATTTCTCCTTGGTTTTAATTTTGGAGAATTGAAGAAGAGCAGACAGGTTCACTAAGGCTGAGGTCAGCTCTTCTAACACTTCAAGATATAGTTCTATATAAAATGCATCGTGTACTTGGGTTTCCCTTCAGTTGTTACCATTGAATAGGATCTACTTCCAGAAATAATGGTAATATAAGTCCCGATATTTGCTTTATGAAAGAGGTGTGTTCATATGTATCCTTCCCAGGAACTTTACTCTGGGTGGCTCTGTACAGAGAATCAAAACGAATTAGGAACTTCACTCTGGGTGGTTCTGTACAGGGAATCAAAACAAATTGTAAACCTGTAAATGAAACTTATGTAAACAGAGCTTTCACAATACATGTGATTCCTGCTTAAAAAAAATATGGGTCAAACAAGTTCCATTATCTTAAATTTAAGGTGGTGGTTTATGGAAAGTGCTAATTAAGTACTGAAGATTGCCATAAATAAACACAAGTTTTGTTTGGAAAGAAAGGTCATTTATGAGAGGCAGCTGAATTGTATTTGTGATTACACTTGAGTGTCTCAGTAATCCGTATCTCACGGGAGAGCTTAATAATTTTTTAAATTTTTTTTTTATCTTGTCACAGTAGATCTCTTAGTAGAGACCCATTAAGGGATCTGTTTATATAGCATCTGCTTCCTTGATTAAAACCTGAGAATTAGTTTTGTTTTCAAGATTTTATACATTCGTGATTTGGAGCGATTCCCATGTCAGCAGCTTTAATGGGGAAGGGCTAATTCATATTGCAAGCGAGTAAGAAGAGATGCCAGAAAGGCAGGAGGGAAAGCATCCACCGAGGATCGTAGCGATTCGCAGAGAGTTCTTCTTCCTGTAGGAATAATAAACTCCTTCACATCATGGCTGAATTGCACATCATGACTGAATTGCACGCGGTCTTGCAGTGTCTTTTTACCAGTGTTTGCATAAACCCTTGTTTCTAAGTGTTGCCCATCCCTGAAGGAAGAGTTCCAACATGGTTAGTGATGTGCAATTACATCTTTTGAGTAAGACAGTTAATGCTGTTTTGTTACAAGTAAAAAGTCCTATATGGTGAAGCACCCAAATTGTGCAGGAAGATTGTTGCCTTCTGACCTTGCTTTGGTGCTAGCAGCATATGTTTAAAGAAACTTTCTGCGCTAGGAGAGAAAATGTTTTGTGGCAGAAACCCCAGTGACTTTCATCTGATTTGATCAGGGTTCATTTCACTTCTTTTTAGCGGCTTAATGGAGCTGTTTAAGTGGGAAGCTGTGCTTCTGGCAGGAATCTGTCTCGAGAGCAATCTCTACCTAAAGGAGAGTCAGCCCAGTAACCCAGAGCTCCCCTCTGCCAGACCTGCCTTCTTTCATTAGCTATGCACAAAGGCTAGTGCAAGTAGGCTGACTAATTACATGGTTGAAGCTAGATGTGGTGAATCTGGGCATATGACTCAACTTCTGATGGGCAGGAGAAATTGTAGTGCTCTGGTAGGTGATAATCCATAACAAAATAGCTTTATTTGCTATTAGAAAGTTCTTTAGAGTTGGTGGGTTGACTGTGAGCTCACTGTGGTGAGTTAAACTGTTTCTCAGCTTCGTGCTTCAATAGGGAATGAGCATGTGGTTCTGGTGATTATTGTTCGTCAGTAGAATCTGTTGGAATGAAGATACAAGGCAACCATGACAGTTGTGAAGAAAAAACTTCAATTTAAAAAGTAGTATTAACTTATTGCCCTCCCTTGAGAAATCCCAGGATTGTTTAGAACCTGTTCTACTTCTAGGTAGCAAGATGCTCTTTCAGAACTGAATTATGCCTGTGTGGGCAACTAAGGCATAGGTACTAATAACTGGGTGCTCACAGGGCCCTAAGTACTCTCCAAATCAAAGGAAAAGATCCTCAGGAAAGTTCTAACATGACTGGAGTGATCAAGGTAGTAATTTGCAGAGGTGATGTTGAAATAATGCCATTAGTAGTACTGTATGATGCACAGGTGCTTGCTTTTGTGTTGCATGAGGATTCAGCCTGTAGATTTTGAGTACCAGGGGTCATTAATATGTGACACCTACCTTTTCTCAATCGCAATGCCATGGTCCAGTTTTCAAACTTAATCTTCAGATGCATCATTTAGTAAATACTGTAATGTGGATATCAAAATATGGACTTTTTCACACTTTAAAAGTAATTCATAGCTTTTGTTCACCCTTTTTAGGAGAATTACTGAAGTTTGGATTGCTATCTTGATACTATAAACCTGCAATAAGTGGCAATGTCAAGGGTTCCCACCCCACCTCCTCCTGGGGAGATGTCCAGTGGACCTGTGGCTGAAAGCTGGTGTTATACACAGGTAATCTACCCAAATTCCAATGGCATTATTTTCTAGACATAATTTCAATTTAAAAAAACCACCTAAAATTACTGACTTGTGCTGACAGTCTAACTAGTTCTCATAGTTAATGTTTGATATGTAAGTAAAATTTTATTGAAATTTTCTACATCTTTTGTTCAGGTTAAAGTAGTAAAATTTTCCTACATGTGGACCATTAATAACTTCAGCTTTTGCCGAGAAGAAATGGGTGAAGTCTTAAAGAGTTCAACCTTTTCATCAGGGCCAAATGACAAAATGAAGTGGTAAGGATTTTATTCTAGTAACTGCTTTGAGTTTGGTTGTTTGTGTTGGTGTTTTTTTTTTTTTCCCCGCTTGCAAAGGTTGCAAAGTTAAATTGCAAATAAATTTTAACACTCGGACATCTCTTGAAATGTCACTGTAGGTACGTATTCGTTCTAATTTTAAAGTTTCAACAGTCATAAGGGAAACGTTTGTTTTGGTATCATATAAAAATTACTTCTGAATTTATTCTGGGTACGATTTCAAAATGTACATTTTTCTTTTTCTTTCAGGTGCCTGAGAGTGAATCCAAAGGGATTAGATGATGAAAGCAAAGACTACCTGTCGTTATATTTACTTTTAGTCAGTTGTCCAAAAAGTGAAGTCAGAGCAAAATTCAAATTTTCCCTGCTGAATGCTAAAAGAGAAGAAACAAAAGCAATGGGTAAGGGATTCTTAATGTATTGCATGTGGATTTGTAAGAACATCCCAAAGCAAATCAGTGTTGTAGTTTTGGGTGTTTTTTTTTCTGTTGAGAACAGAATTTAATACCGAGAAACTTCTAAAATATCTTTTTTTTTTAAATATCCTTTTTGAAACTTAATTAAAAATCTTAGTCATGTCTCACACATTTCTGATCACTGAGCTATGTTAATTCTATCTTGAGCAGTATAAATTACAGTGCATTACTAACTGCCATCACTCCAGATTCTTGTCACTTAGGTTTTCTAGCAGATTATTCTTGCTTCCTGTTAGTGGGGATGTATTTGCTTGTTTCTAGGTACAGTGGAAGAAGTTTTTGATTTCCATAGTTAATTAGGATAAACATGCATGGTTGCTCTTTCAGACACTCCTTTACAATGTTTTGGTCTATTTCCTCTGATTTACACTGTAATCAGTTTAAAAACATGAGCCCCATACCCAAGGAATTAGAAGACTTTGAAATAATCGGTGATTTGATTTAATTGCCTTCTTGATATGAAAAATGTATAGCTCTTCATTTCAAACTTTTAAGCACATCCTTCATTGGAAACTTTTTTGGGAAAGCTGGAATTCTCATGAAAATGTGTAATTTAATGTTGGTGCATTGAGTTTGTGCTGTTGCTCATCTTGGATATGAGGAATCTGCCTACTTTTCCTCCCTTCTCCTGCTCCAGGAGTTAACAGAACAGACCCTTCAAGATCTTTTGCAAGTTCTGAATTTCTTGGAAAAATGTTCTTCAGACTCATACCCAAAATTCATGCTACTTTCTCCTTATGTAACTGGGCCTACTTGCAATCTTTTAAAGAAAATCCAAAAAACTGAGTTCAAATCTAAAAATTAAATGATTGGACTTTTTTAGAAGGAAAGGAAATGTATATATTTCACTTTGTTTATCCTCTTACACTGATAGAGTTGGTTGCTTCAGTCCCTACAAACCTACTGGTTCTGGAGCTGCACTTCTGTACATTTTGGGGATCATGGCTTTTGGCTTGAGACAGTCTCCAGCCCAGTAGTGGATTGGTATGTCCAATTAAATGAAACTGCGGTGTGTGACACACCATCAAAAAATATTTTGAGAGAATCATAGAATCACAGAATTGTTGAGGTTAGAAGGCATCTTTAGAGGTTGTCTAGTCCAAACCTCCTCCTGAAAGCCAGGTCTACTAAGCACAGTTTTCTTGGGACCTCCCATGCTTTGAATATGTCCAAGAATGGATAATCCATAGCTTACCTGGGCAACCAAGTCTAGTGTTTAACTAGATGCTGCTGGTCCTTTTTTTGCCTTAGGGCTTCATCGCTGGCTCCTGTTCATTTGCTGTCCATCAGGACCCCTGTTGCCAGTCATCCTTTTCTTCTGGACCAGTAGGCTTGTGGCAGACACTGAGCAGGACATTGCTCCATGCATTCCTGTGGTCCTCATGTAAAGGGCAGCTCTTTTGCCTCGCCTCTTTTGCTTCACCTTCCTGG
>JAOTQQ010000079.1:6402706-6413603 GCA_026546715.1 Gallinago undulata | reverse complement strand
CATTGCTCCATGCATTCCTGTGGTCCTCATGTAAAGGGCAGCTCTTTTGCCTCGCCTCTTTTGCTTCACCTTCCTGGCCTGGCCTCCATAAGGAGCCTGTACCCATCCACTCCAGTTGCTTGAGCTGTCCCACCATGTTTCTGTGAGACCAAGGAGATTGTAGCCCAGACCCCTAATTCCTCCTCTTTCTTCCTCATGCTCGGGCACATGAGTTTACAGGAGATTCAGAGAGAGACTTAGTTGTACTGATTTCTTAGAAAATATGAGAGCTTTCTTTGTAATGCTGTCCTAAATGAGGGACACGTAACATAGGATGGAAGGATTTTTGAGAATCTAAAGATTATGTGCCAAGTGGTACTTTAAATACCAATAATCATAGGGTGCTAAAACCCTAAAATCCTATGAGTATACGAGTCTTCAGTTTCTGTAATAGCTGTCCTGTAGTTGGCAGTACAGGAATTATAAACATCTTTTAATTTTGGAAAATTACCAATAGAAATCTTATTTCTTGGACTTTCCAGCCATTTGCCATCTGCTTCTGGAGATACTGTTTTTATTTATACAGTATAATGATGCTTGACTGTCTTTTGTAAATTGGTAATTCATGCATAGACTGCTGCTTCAAGTGATGAAGCTGTGTATAAAATAGGTAACGAACTAACGTTTTAACTTTATTAGAAAGAAAAAAATACATTTACACTTTTATGCTGCTTTATTTTGGTAGTTCTGTGTACTTGAATTGCTACTGATCATTTAATTCCAGAGAGTTAACTCTGTTTCTTGCTGATAACAGTAAAAGGTACCAAGTTAACTGATGCAGAGAAGTCACTTTCCTCATGTCTTTATTTTGGACATTATAGAAGAATACTATCTATATGTATATATAAAATTAGCAAATCTGATAGATTTAAAAAAGAACTCGTAGCGATGGCTAAAAGGTAAATAAATTATATTTTTATGTCCAAATAAATAGTTTGTTACTTGAAAGAATTTATTTTTGTTTAGCTTTAATGCTTTTACTGTATTTCGAAATAATTTCAACCTGTGAAACGAGATTTTTCATTTCAGGAAGAAGTCAAAACAGAGTATGACAACTGCTGAAGTGTTGTCAGAATGCATTTGTGATGACAAATTCATTGTAATGGTACTTCCCTGTGAAGAGTTTCTGTTTTAACACATTGGCATTTTTAAACATTAGCTGAAAAACTCTCTTGCCTAAGATAACATCTAAGGAAATTATATGGTTTGAATTGCAAATTGTGCTCTACTAAGGTTTATTGAGTGTTTTATAAAATAACACTATTACAACATTAAGTTTTAATCATTTGTGGATTTCCTAAAAATGTGACATGTATGATCCAAATGGGTTAAGTTGGTTCATTTTGGGGTTAACACTTAGCCTTAATATAGAATTTTTAGGTGTTATTATTTCTTAATATTTTTATTTAACTTGCTTTATTTGTACATACTGTTTTTTATCAGAAAGCCAAAGAGCATATCGATTTGTGCAAGGCAAGGACTGGGGTTTTAAGAAATTTATCCGAAGAGATTTTTTACTAGATGAAGCTAATGGTCTTCTCCCAGATGACAAGCTTACGTTATTTTGTGAGGTGAGTATAGTTTAAGTGGTTAACTTTTAAATCAAATGTCTTCTGCTCTAATAACTAAATGTTTATGTTGATTTAAAGTAATAGTCTATAAAAGTCATCTTCTGTAAACTGTATTTATAGTAAGATGTGCATGTACTTGCTTTATCTGCATTGTTTTGTTTTTTGATACATGTCTCCTGAAGTACAGAAGAAGTCTGAATTAATTGATTGTAAACTCTTGGTATTCTCCATGGATTTGTCAGGATTACATTAGAATTGACTATAGAATTATTTACGCAAAAGGTTGCTGATACGTGCTGTCTATAGAGTTAGTATTATTTGGAGGTCACTTATTTAAAGAAGTTCTATTTGGAATTATAGGATTGTTTTTCACTGGATAAGCAAAAGGAAATTTCTGCATGCTGGTTTGCATTATACAAAAAGTCAACTCATGGTCAGAATCTATATTCATGTAATATCGTAATTGATGGCTTTAACCAATGAACCGGTCTTTCAAATTAATTAAACACTTATTTTTGTAGCAATTGTTACCTGCACTTGTTGAGAAAATCAAATGTATCTTGTAGAGGGACTGCTTAATACTGAGAATTAATATTGAGAGCTGTGGTATAAATTTAACTTCATGGTAGATTATAGGTAATTTTTATAATATCAGTTATGTTGATAACCTAAATTGTCACATGAAAATTTGGTAAAATGCTTACTCAATGTTAAAAATGGAAACTAGAGAAAGTTGCAATATAAGTACAGTGTATGTTAAATATATATTGGCCAGTTATCTTTGCTGCCATAAAGTGATTAGTGGCTTAGGAGGATGATAGATGCTCTAACTGCTAATAAGTTTACTTTGATCTGTGTATTTACAGAAAATGTGTAAAATTGCCTTGGCAAGATTACAATTTAATTATATGTCATTATGCTGTGTAGGAAGAATAATTGAAATGTGGCCCCTGAGACTAGATATTGCGAATATAGTGCATCTTATTTTCACTTAGACAAGTTAAATTAGCTGCATGATAAATTTGTTATGAATACAATTATTTGGGTGATAAAAGCAGATGTAACAAGTGTTTTATGGTTCTCTAAAGATACTTTTGAGTATTTTCTCACTTGAAGTTTTCCTGGTAATGAATACTTTGATGTAAATGAACAGCTCTTAAAAATAGTGTTTTGTTTTGGAAATAGGTCACTACCTAATTTTAGAGATAAAGTTTGATTAAAAAAAAAACAAACACAAATATTTTCCAGAGAGAAGCATTGTTATTTAAATTTTGATGTTAATCTTTAAATATGCCTGTTTCCCTATAAAACTTCTCAATGTTTTAATGTGAGTGGCTTTTGTGAAGTGTTTGACCTACCCTGGTTATAAATGCTGAATGAAGTACAACATCTAGTTGTACTAGAGCACAACAGTGGGCAGTTTCCAGCCACAGTTGGAAATAAAAATTGGAGTAATTGGAAACCGAAATATTTTAAAAATCTGTTTATTCGGATGTATTCTTCTAGCTCGTCAGCTGTCACTAGAAATAACAGTTGTTGTTTAAAGGACCTGTTTCTATAGAAAAATCTGAAGTTTTTGCCCTTTTAAAACGTAACTGTAAATTCTGATTCCTGTGTTTGCCTTCCTACTTGTATCCTAGTCAGAAGACTGACTTGTCACTTCTTAAAACTGTATTGCTCTTGACCAGATAAAACGTACCAGATCTAGCAGGTATTTAGTCAAGGTCACTCAGTATCGACTGTGCCGATTGCCTCTTCTTTACTCCCTGTTGGGCTGCAGAAGAACTATTTGGTCTTCTGGGCAGGCAAGATACTCCTTCTGTGTTGCAAATGTTCTTAAGATCAGTTGGGTATATCCTTGGATTGGAAACCCCGGAGGGTTATTAGGTTAAATACTTTGTGAAGTCCAGTGCTGCCATTGGCAAATGACCTATTGATTAAATACAATTTCAGTATTTTATTTTTCTGAGCAGACTGATCTGTTTCACTCAATTCTCACTTTTTGTATAATCTCAAACTACTGAAATCTTGCAAATATTTTCATTTGCTAATAGAACAGTAAATTCTCTGCAGGGAGGTTTTTCCTCGTGAGTGCTTTTATAGATCTCTCACCTAGCTGTCATTGAGAGAGTAGTCCCTTGCCTACTGTAAGACCACAACAGATTCAAAACCAAGAATATGATACACTTTATCTACATTAACTGTCATCGCACACAGAACTTGTTCAAGTCCTAGTTCATACATTTTAATATATTCTCATATATGAGACTGCAATGCAAACAGGTCCTGCACCCCTCATGTATGTATGCACAGCTTCCTAAGAAATAAAGTAAATCAGACTTTGTGGAGTACCTGGAAATCCTGGCTAGATTGGTACTTAGATAAATTGTACTTAGAAATAAACAACTTATTATTTAGCATCTCCTTGTCATCCTGCAGTTTAGTGAAGAAATACCTTCACTTCTGCAAGTGATTTTTGTAAACACAACTCTAAGGTGCCTCTAGAAAGCATTTGGTATCAGGTGTTGAGACAATCGTGAAACAGCTGCTTTTAACATAAGATGAGTTATGTGGGATTGACTTGATTGGATTTCAGGTTCACTTACATATTTTACTTTATTTTTTTAAAAAAAGAATGTGCTTGATTTTAAGCATACCGTCTGGAAAAGTGACATAGGAATTATCAGACCCTTTTTTGATTTAGGATCTTTAGAAATTGTTGCAACCTATAACCAATACACGCCAGGCCATTCAGATGTAGGAGACTTGAATTAAAATTTTGCTTGGGCTATAGCTAAAAAGGATGGGTCATAGCAAATTGTTGTGTTGCACAACTATCGATATATATTAGAAACCACTCTAAAATAGCAGAAGCTTGGAACACCAGAGATGAGCTTAAGTGAGAGTGAAGAATGTGTAGACCACCTTTCTGGACACTGTCTATAGCTCACAAGAGGATGCTGTGTGGACAACTCGGATCATGAACTTTAAGCTGAATCAAGTCTCTGGAGAAGCAGAACTTTTGACAGGAGAAGACTGGCTTTGCTAAGCTAAAACTCCATTTGTGTGTATGTATATCTCCTGAAAGCACTCTGTGTGTATGGAAACTGTAAAATAGAGTCTACAATACCTCTAGAGAAAATTCAGTGTTGTACATGGATAGTCTTACTGTGAAAGAGGAGTTTTGCAGTGCTTTGGGGTATTTTTTTTTTCACTTTTAAAAGGTGGAAGAATATAAAGGAATTTCTTCTAATCAGAAAACGGTATGGGATGAAACAGAGAATTAAGCAATGATTCAAATCCCCTAGCTTGCTCTCTTAATTGGATCATCCTCCTCTTCTGATCTGAAGTTTGGTTTGCAGTGCTCTCACTTTCTGTGAAGCTTAGCTGTGCTATTTTTGCATTATGCCAGATTTATTCCAGATGCTGTGCCTCTAGAAATCAAACAAAGCACTGATCTTAACAGTATCAGCATTTTCTCTTGATATATAATCCTAATTTTCTGTATTTGGGAGGTGTAATGATGAAGATCTTGTATGGCTCTCTTTATGAAGATTTTATTCTCAGGTGTGTGCTCTCAGACAACAGAAGTAAAACCTGCTGAGCTCTTCTGTTTTCCTAATACACTGATTAAAACAGTTTAGCATGTAAAGATATCTGAAAAAAAGCAAGTAAGAATGCTACTGTCCTGTTTACTGCTTATGTGAAAGACTTAAACATGAGGAATAATGGCAATATATTCAGATCAGGTACATATATTTCACGGTTTTATTAATTATGTAAAAAAATTACATCCTGTGAGTATGTTTTGTTACTGAAGTTACTTATCTACTAAATTTTAAATTTCATTGAATTATATTTTGAAAATAATGACTTTTAATCTTGTTTGGAGGATAATCACTTGTGATTCCTGCTTCAACTGTACACAGTAAAATGAAATAACGAAGGAGCTATGTTACTTGCGCTTAGTTTGCATTATGACATTGCAGGTTGAGTACGGATTTACTGTGATTAAATTAGGAATATCGTACTGTTCAAAACTTGTATAGAATACTCTTATGAAACTTCTGTGATCTTGAGGATCTGTTTAGAATTTTGTATTGTATATATTGTACTTCAGTGTATGGAGAACATTGAACTCTTAATTTATCCCTGAGTAGCGTTAATATTTTTTCTCTCCTTGACTTACTTCGGCACTTCTGTCAGGTGGCATGTGCTATTATACTCTTTCTTTTTGTTTTGGTTGGATAAATGCACGATGTTAAGAGTCTCTAAGTAAAGTCCTATTTATGTTATTTTAGAGTAAACTGTAAAGCATTGGTTTACGGTTCTGGCCTAATGCCATAAAAAACACTGTTGGGTGTTTTTTTTTTGCTTTGCTTTGGAATTGCTGAAATTCTAGCAATAGGTACTGTAATTTAATTATTATTGGCATTCAGTTATGAAGGAGTTGTCTTGCTGTGATTTTCTGTTAGGTAAGCGTGGTCCAAGACTCAGTAAATATATCAGGACAGTCTAATACAAACACTTTGAAGGTACCTGAATGTCGACTAGCAGAAGATTTAGGGAATCTCTGGGAAACAACAAGATTTACTGATTGCAGTTTTTATGTAGGAGGACAAGAATTCAAAGCTCATAAATCTGTCCTTGCAGGTACTTTCTACTTTTGTATTGCTATTATTTTGTAATTAAAATTGCTAAAAGTTTAAAATTTGATTATATTTATTTAGTATTACTTTTCTTGCTACAGCACGATCTCCAGTTTTTAATGCAATGTTTGAACACGAAATGGAGGAAAGCAAAAAGGTAAGACTTACTGAAAAGTTTTACATGTAAATATTTTATACTGTGAAAAAGGCAAAAATTGCGGAAAACTTGAAGTGTTGCAAATTGAGGAAGATGAGCACTGCATGATGATGCATGAGTGAATGAGGTGCTACTCCTGAACACTTTCTTGGTGAGTACTGCAGGAGCTTCTTTATGCAGACAGGACAGGAAGAGCCAATGCTGGAAAGATTCTTGAGGATTTGTACTTTCAAGTTCTTCTGTCTTCCTTAGATCTGTGTTTTGTTGGTTGGTTGTTGGTTTTTTTTTTAATATTAGCTACTGATTCAGTTGGCCTAGTAACTGTTGCCACTTCTTGCTTTAGTTTAAACCCTCACACAAGCTGATTGACTTGATTAAGGTTTCACTATATTGTATTAAAACATTTTACGTGGTAGCTAGGACACAAAGAAACAACAGGTGAATAATGACTCGGACAGTTTCTGGCCTGTGTGTTTTGAATGGATAGTCACTTAATCAGCAGAGAAAGCTGCTTCTGCTTTTTTGCACTTGATATCTCCCTCAGTGAGGAGTTGTTTGTGTCTTCCATGAAGAAGAATATCTAAAATGGGTCAGCTGTAGACAAAATCCATGAAAAGGCAAGGAAGTGATCAGCTCTCTAAAAGATTGTAATAGATGATCATCGCTGCAGCGATGCCGCTTGTGTGAATAAATCCATCAGACGAACACGGGGCTGTAGTATAGCTGAGTCTTACAAATATGGCCTTTTTCTTCCCTGAACTTCTCCAATCTGGGAACTTTCACAGGTAGAAATGGAATATTGGAGACACTTTGTTGGGATTTCTGTAGTGAAAGAAATCTGTCTTAGCTTCAGTAACGTGTTGTCCTGGGGACCTTTGCCTTTATGTTAGCAGTAAATCTTCAGTACAGCCCTACTCATAAATACCGTATGTAGTTCAGAGGATAAGAAACCAGAATATGTACATTTTGTGTGTTGACAGCCTGTGCTTTTTGTACTCCATTCAGAAGTCTGGTTCCTGCCTCTACATCTTTGACATAATTTTCTCCTTTGTTAATTGCCTGTAGGGGATGCTATTAGGGGATGGGGTCAAGCTTGTAATGCCACAGATTTGTTAGGAAGGTCTTTAGCAACATAATGTGCTTCTTTGCTTTTTGGATTCTGATGGGAAAAAACATAGGCTGTGTTGAATCAAATTGAGTCAAGCCAAAAATGGCTCCCTTTGTTCCATTTGCTGCTCTGACTTCGGATATTCCAAGCACGTCATTGTCAGGTTGAAAACTCAGCAGCATTTTTAAATATTCCTGAAGCTGTGCCTTGATTTTAATGTACAGTCTGTGCGATAAGAGTCTAGATTTAGACATTCCTAGAAAAAAAACTGCAATTACTTTTCATTGCCAGAGGTTTTCCAGCGATTTCTACTTGACTTTAGGAGCTACTGATTTTGATTTCTTCTTAATATTGTTGTATGTTACCTTAAATTCATAAGGATTTTATATGATGGATGGCAAATGAGAACTTGTAGCGTGAATGCAGATATTTGATATCCTTATTTTAATGTAGCTTAATTCCAGAGGTTTTTATTGATTCTTCTTCTCTACCAGAATCGTGTAGAAATAAATGATGTAGACCCTGAAGTTTTTAAAGAAATGATGAGATTCATTTACACGGGAAAAGCACCAAACCTTGAAAAAATGGCTGACAACTTGTTGGCCGCTGCAGACAAAGTAAGTACTTGACTACTAAGTTCTCAAACCTGATATTTCCTAGTAGAATGTTCTTCTACAAAGAAAGTATCTTTTTTCACATTGATATATATTTTGATTTTTTTTAAAGACGAAAAATGTCAGAAAAGGAAGAAGATAGGAAAGAATAGACTTTTACTAGTAGAAAGCTGCGAAATATTTCTTGACCAGAAATGTTTCAGATATTAAGTATATTTACTATCCAAAGTTTTTCTAGAAATGGGGAACCATTAATATGATTTGGAAAATGGGTCTTGAATAAAATGTATCCTAGGTCTTTGTATTCTTGAAGAGGATTTATACAAGTCTTGGAATTAAGTGTGCTCTCTAAAGTACTGTTACTTCTGAACTTTCATCTTTTTGTCTTCCCAACAAACTTACTAGTTCTAATCTTTCATCTCTTCTGTATTGGGATTTTTGTCTACTCTTTAAATTGTTGTTCTGTGAAACACTTTTTCTACTATGATTTTTGAGATGAGGGGATTTAGAACAGCACAGCAATTCAGGTGTGATTATTCCCTTTTGTATCATAACTCACACTTCTTAAAATCTTGACCCAATAGCTTGTTTTTGCTTCACCATGTTACAGCTTGACTTGAAATTTTAGTTATCCTCAGAGGAGAGACAGTTGTCTTTCCCTGAGGAGGCATAAGTAGTTTAGAATACAGAAAATACTCACTTCAGTGTGTGTATTCTGAAACTTATTCACTCTCAGCTGAGTGTGGCAATTTCTTAAACTTTCTGAATTGCTTGTGCAATCATATCTGTAAAACATCACAAGAAGGCAGTTTTCACCACTGATCAATCCTAGTATAAGTTCTATAAGTCACCCCAGTAGCTGATTCCAAGAAACAATCATAATTTTTTTCCTGGCAACTTGATGTGGTCTAATTTTTAAAGATCTCTTGACCTGGCACTGCCCTGGCTTTGGGGACTTACCTGTCATTGCCATCTTCTCGTGTTCTAAAACGATAGTATTTGTCAAGTTTCAGTACACCCAAGCAGGAAGGTGAAATGGGGTTCTCTTATGAAAGCTGGCCTTTATTTAGAGCATAATTGATAAATGTAGAGAATATTACAAGGTAGAGTTATATGATTGTCTGCAATAACAGGAAATAAAAATAGTGAGCTAGGAGGTCCCTATAGCTTTTTTTGTAACAGTTACAAAATGCGAGGAACTTTCTGCTGTTACTTCTGAATGTGAAATAATCTAAAAATGAGTCTTCTGTGTATTACCAAAGGCATTTTCACTGCGGTATTACCTGGTAGGTACAGATTTGTTATAACTGATACCTCAGTTTAGGTTAAGTATCCAGAGGAGTAGTATAGTAATAAAATGGAAGTAAAACCGCATAGGTCTCAAAATGTAGAAGTTAAACTGATAACGTCACTTCTCTTCAGTGGCGTTTTTGTTGAATAGAACAGTTGGTAATAGAAATGTGTGAGTGGCAACTTGAATATATGCTGCTTATACGTCTAAAATTCTTTTCAAACTTGAAAACTGTATCTGAAGGACGCTCAACTGAATGGAATGGGTAAGATCTCAGTAGAAACGTATCCAGCTGAGGGAAACCTGCTCAGGCTATCACATCCTTCAAAAAAGCAGCTCGGTTTATTCATGCAAAATATAATATGGGAGTGTAATTATTTTACATCTGTTTTCTGGTAGGCTGTGTCAAAGGTATGGAAGAAATTAAGAAGTTCAGAGATGGGGGTGGGGGCAAACCTGGAACAAGCTAGTTTCAAACAGGCTGATGTATTTTTACCTTGGGCAGTAACTGTAGAGATAACGGTAGAAAGAATGAGTTTGAAGAATGATTAGTGTAGTTTTTTCTTTTGTCAGTATGCACTGGAACGGCTGAAGGTCATGTGTGAGGAAGCACTCTGTAGTAACCTCTCGGTAGAAAATGTTGCTGACATTCTTATCCTCGCAGATTTGCACAGCGCTGAACAGTTAAAAGCACAAGCAATAGACTTTATTAACAGGCAAGTAATATTTATGAGACTCTAAATATATTTGTATTTATGCTTTGTGTACCTTTTCAATATTAGCACAGTTCTCTCTTACAGGTGCAGTGTTCTTAGACAACTTGGGTGTAAAGATGGGAAAAACTGGAATAGCAAGTAAGTTTCCCTGCCTCGTGATGTTCTGTACAAACACTGCTAAATAGACTGCAGATCTTAAGATACGTTGCTTCACTTCTACACTACTGAGGCCAGTCACTGACTGTAAGTAAAGTGGGATTCAGCAGGTGCCACCCCAGTTACGATTGTGGCTTTCCCTTTCAATAATGGGGAGAGTTAACCGCCCTCCAGTTTGAGATCATAACAGCTAGTTCTCATTCCCCTCTTAGGGATATCGGTGCTGTGGGGTGGTGGCAGTAGCCACCCCAAGAGAAAGGAAGCCATTCTCCTGACTAACTAGGCTTGTGCCTGGAGGAGTGGCAACCCCGGTGTGGTTTCAAGGCTTGCTTAGGTCAATCTGAGCCTGCAGGATTTCTAAAGAAAGGAGGGCTGTTGATCTTTTTGCCTTCAGCAACGTGTTTGTGCACCTTCCCACATGTCAGCACTAGTATTGTGGAGGCCACGCAACTAGTCAGTCAGGTCCCCCTGATCTGGCTGACTCTGTAAGTGCTCATGCCTTCACTGGAAGTAGGTTGAGAAAATGTAGTTCAGGCTGTAGGACTGATTGCAGTATAGAACAGCTCGAGTGAATCATGGACTAGAAGACAGCCAGC
>JAOTQQ010000079.1:6383172-6402606 GCA_026546715.1 Gallinago undulata | reverse complement strand
TTGGCAGGGGAGTTGGACTAGATGATCTCTATGGTCCCTTCCAACTCCAAAAATTCAGTGAAATTCAGTGAAAATGTAGTTCAGGCTGTAGGACTGATTGCAGTATAGAACAGCTCGAGTGAATCATGGACTAGAAGACAGCCAGCTTCAGAATAGGCAGAGGTAGGCTGAAGGACTGAAAGGACAGTAGAGGTCTTATTTCTTACCATCAGAATCTTCAGAGAAGTTAAAAGCTGTGTTATACCAGTTACTTTAAAGCGTTTGTTTTCTTTTTTTAAGGAGTGTTTCTCCTTTAAGAAAAAAAGTCTTCACAGGCCTAGGGATTGAGCATGATGTGAAAAAGGAAGAAGATGGTAGAAGGGAAATAGTAAAACACCAGTAGAAAAACCAATAAAGATGTCAAAACACATAACAATGTAAACAAGTTGATGTGTTCCTTCTCAAGTGATTTGGAACTTACTGAGTTAACTTCCGTCTTGGATAACTGCTAGTTAAGATGCTGGTCATCTTTGCTGCAACTAAAACATCTACAATAAATCAAGGAAATCGTGTGAGAAGGCCTGGCTTAATTTACTGACTCTGGGCACCAGGGAGTCTGAACTTCAGTGTTGTTTCTCAAGGCACTTAATCTTCTGCTGGAAGTCAGTAAAGGTAAAGGCTTGCATTAGAAATCTGCAGAAGGTTTTTGAGAGATCATATAGTGTAGAGGTCAGCTGCCAGCTTTGTGCCTGACAGTGTTCCTGAGGGAATGAGCGTGCTCCCGAGAGGCTTTTGAAAATGAAAGGCAATGGAAAATTGGGATTGATGTGTAAGCTGTTGGTTCCAAATTACAAATTTATCCTCTGTCAATGTGGCATGCATCCCTGCTGGTGTAGTGCTCTTTGTGTGCAGAGTGAACTCTATGCTTCTGTTTTATTATTTCACAAAACCAGTAAATATATACATTGAGAAATACATTGTTTTTAATCTCCTGGATGTCAGTGTGATACTTGCTGAAATCTGTTGTTGCTTTTCTATTAGTTAAAAATCAACAGTGGCTATAGAAAACCATTCTGAATGTAATCCATGGTCTTGTACTGAAGAAAAAGTGAATATTCTCAAGTATGCTCCACTGGTACTCACACTGCGAGCTCCCAGTGAAGAGTTCTGTAGGCAGCCAGCTAATCCGTCTTCGTGGCTTTTTCTAATATATGAACTACATCATTTTTGCTGCAGTTTCAGCTGATTCATCCTTCTTCCTCTTCAAATTGAGCATGCCCTTCCATGTAATGAGATTATCATGTCTTCCCTTGCTTTTCTTCTCTGCACTAGACCTCATTTTCCTTTAGTTTTCCTCATTGTTTTTCCTGAGCAATTCCAAGGCAGTTTTCTTAACACAGGGCCTGGTATTGGATGCAGTTCTCTAGCTGAGGTGTTGCCGATACTGAGGAGAGCAGAGTAAATGCCCTGTGTCCTACATATGGTGATATTAATGTCCCCAAATTGTAATTTGCTACTTCTTTTCAATGGCATCCTTAGTGGCATTTGTGAAGCTTGTTGTCTCATCACGCTCAGCTGCTCTTCGGCAGTATTTCTGCCTTGTCCGCTCTTCTCCACTGTGCGTTTTGTGCGTTTGGTTTGTAAAATTGTGACTGTTCTTAATACTTCTGTTTTCAGCCAAGCAACAGACATAATGGAAACAGCAGGCTGGAAGTCCATGATCCACTCCCACCCTCACTTAGTAGCAGAGGCCTTTCGTGCACTAGCATCTGCACAGTGTCCACAGTTTGGCATTCCACGCAAACGGCTAAAACAGTCATGAAATCTTCCATGAACTTTAGAAAAATTGAATTGACTCTACTCCTCCATGTCCAGAGGTGTTTTCACAAACCATAACAAGAGTTTTTGTTATCCTTGTCCACAGAACAGAAGCTGAAAAAGCCTATTGTTTGCTTTTCAGATGGATAATTTATGGTTTAATCCTCAGCTTTAAATTAGACTGATTACTCTAATTCACTGAAAGGCCTTAAATTATCTTCAATGACTCTCTAGTCCATATAGTCTAATGTATCTTGATTTTTTTTTATTATTATTTTTTAATGTGCCTTGTCTTTTTGACTAGGCTCTGCAGGATTGCACTAGCTCCATAATGCAGTAAAGTTGGTAACTGAAGATTAATTTTTTTGAAAGGGATCTTCCATTATTTTCAGAAGAAAAAAAAAAAAGATTATAGTTTGGTCCTGTGCTAACTGGAAGGTTTTAACTAGCCTCTCGTTAAAAGCGCTTGAGGCAGAGGCACACAATGTACCTTAGACAAGTGCTAAATATAGAGAGAGCTTGTTTACCTTCAGCGAACGCCTACAGGCTATTTATGGCAATATACTGCTTTGAACATAATTTATTTTTCATTGTGGGGGCAAATATGCAATGGTTTGGCCCAAAAATGTATTTTCATTACAGTTTGTAATGCTTATTGTGTGTGTGTCAAAGCTGTCCAAACGGTAAAAAGAAACACAGAAGAAACCTCTTGTGTTTCTTTATGGTCCATCATTAGTTTACATTTAATGCAGAACTGAACGAGAGGTAAAGACTTCAATGTGAAAACAGAATAATATTGTATATGGAAAAAAAAAAATCCAATATGTATGGTTACATAGAAAAGTAAAGGATGCATAGAATGACCAAATGTAAATTGAAGAAATGGGCCAAATGGATTCCGAATATGCACTTTTAATGTGTAACTTTTGTATGTTATGTGGTACATATATATTTTGCTTTTGATGAATTAATGAGGTACAGGTAATTGTGGCTTAACTTTTTAGATACATTTTGAGATGCCCACAGCCACATGGGATTTAGTTTTGTTAGAAAAGAAAGGCATGTCTTTTTAAGACTCAAATCGAAGGTGGCTATTGCAAGCTTTCATATTTAAGTAACAGAATATTTTTTGCTTATTGGAAAAAGGCATGTGAATGGTAAAACTTGGAAGGGATTTTTCTCATCTTGACATGTGCGTGCAGCTTCCATTAACACCTGAGGAGGTTATGTACACGTCAAGAGGAATATTTCCCTGAAATGTCAGATGGTATTTGCAAGCAGAGACTTGCTCGCTCTTGCATTTCAGTTATTGTACTAGCATTGTGGATGGTATTGAAATTCTGCATAATGTGAAAAGGATGAAACATTTGTAAACTGCTTGTCATGGGCCAGTTCTTTATTATATGAACCTTAGCTTTAATATCAACATCCTCAGTGTTTGATAGCTTTGTTTACAATTGGGAGGAAAAGTCTGCAGTAGTGCACACTCTTAATGTTTCCTGAGTTATTGCATTGAGTTTACTGTAATAGTGATAATATGCTATATTTCTTTTTTGGGAAGACTTGGGTTTAGCAGTGGGGAATGGGAGGGAATCTCACCTAATTTATAAACCTATTTACATAAGGGTTTTTAGTTTGCCTATTAAAAAAAAAATTATCTGGGGATGAGAGAGGAAGAATTTCAGATTGTTTACTATCTTAAAAAACTGTCTCCATCCTCATTTCATTGAGATTCATCTGAATTGCTCTGAAAGAAATTTTTAGACGAAAGAATATATAGTTTTATACTTCGGCGTCTAGTAAACCATTAGCAAAGATAAATTGGAAAAAATGCCCAGTCCAATTTTGAAGAATAAAATAACCTCTAAAAATGCATTTTCTTCTTACCTTCTAACTAAATCTTTATGATGGATAAAGTGTAAAATCAGAAACTTTAATAGTACATAAAGCATCAAATTATATATTTACAGAGATTTATCCTTTTCTCAATTTTTAAATATTTATCTAAAAGAAGGTGTCATAGGCATTCTTCACAATAAGAAAGATGTGAAGGTAATTGGTCCCTCCAAAATAGTGACGTTTTTGCTGCACTGTGTAATGCGTTAGGTCTATATATCCTCATCCTCATCACTGGTAAAACTTGCAGCTCTAACATGCGAAGTGACTTGAATATTTAATGCTGTAATGATTGTCCAGTTCAGCTTGTTCTAAAGTATAACAACATACAGTCAGAGAATGGAAAGCTTAAGGACTTTTATCAAAACTTTTTTTTTTTTAGAAGTTTAATAGCACACTTTTACCAAAAAAATGTCAGACACTGTGCTGAAACATTATGTACATCATAGAGTGTCCACTTTTCAGGTCAGGCAGTGTATACCATACATTACACTAACAGGAAAAAAAAAATCAAACCACCATGATAATTGATCTGTTCAGATTTGATTTTATTTATTGTATATGTTTTCAAGGTTTGTCAGCTCTTAGGAAAAAATCAGTTGCTGTATTCTTAAGTGAGTGCACTAATTATTCACCTCTTCTTTAATTAACTACATGCAGTGTTCTCACTGGAATGGGGTAGCTGGTAATTCCAACCTCCTTCTTTGGATTCAGTTTTTATTCCCCACATCTCAAGAGCTTGCCCTTGGAAACCTCAGTCATCAGTTCTAAGTGCAGCAGATAGAAACGTATCTAGTACTATGGACAGGTTCTTTTCAGGCTGAAATCATAGGACTTTTTTCTTAGTTTTATATCCAGATTAGGAATATAATGTATGAAGGTGCCATGTTTTGGCTTGCCAACACTACTCCCTCGGATATATGTGAACCACCGCTTCCATACTCTTCTGGGGAGAACCCTGCATGTGTCCTGTGTGTGCGTGCGTGTGTGTGTATGACTGTGTGGTGTTTTTTGTCAAGAATGACTTTCTAAAAATAAGGACTCAATTTGCTGTCAAAATGCTTTTATGTATTATATATATTGTTTTTTGTTTTGTTTTGTTTTTTTCCATTTGAACCTCTCCTAAGGAGATGCTTTGGGTGGAAGATGCTTCAATAAATAATCTTTATTTCCTAGTCCATTTACTGCATGCAGAAGTATGAACACATTGTGCCTTTTTTAGGAAACTGTTGTAATGAAGGGAAGATTTAACAGGATACAAGGTCTTTTTAAAAGGTATTTTTAAAGGTGAAGGAGAGTGCTATTTGATACACGATTGAGATGGAAAAGTTACAAATTACCCATTTGAGCTCTGTTGCATGTTGATTCTTGCTTCCTCAATTCAGTTTCACTGGGATAGAAACAACACAAAAAATGTCGAATAAGTATTGCAGATACAAGTTGAGTAATGGTATATTTTTGTGAAAATGTGAAAATATTTGCTGTTACAAGATACGTGAATGTCAAAATGTGATAGTCATGGACACAAAGTGAGTTTTAGCGGTTGCTCTAGTTCTGATGTTTTTCTGAACACTGAGTATAAAATTCACCTTTGCATAGGAGGTCAGTAGAAGACCTACACAGAGATTATGTTCTTTTTAAATTCTCATGGAAAGGTTTCTCCCTTGGGAGAATAAAACCACGTGCAGTATTTGAAACTGTGTTTCATAAAAGACAGTGAATTGCAAATGTGAGGTATTGCTACCTGAAATAGTTGCATTTTGTTGAATTTTACAGTTGGTTAAAATTCCTAAGCTTAATTGATTTATTACTTTTTTTGGTAATTGAGAAATGGAATGTTAACTGTCCTCTTTGTCTGGTGTTGATAGCATATTTTGTGCCGAGCTCAGCTCCTTGGCGAGCGAGACACACTGACTTAGTGTCATAACTTGGCTTCTGCTTCCAGTAAATGGACTACATTTGTAAAGGGAATTCACTATTTCAAGTGTTTTGCAAGGAACTTCACCGTATTTGTAACCTGGTTTTTGAAGGCTTGAAGATCAATGAGTCCTCTTTTAGAAATTAAACCAGTGAAATGACTTAGACCTGTTTTGGGGTGGAAATGATTAAGAGAATTCAGATGTGTAAACAGTTGTATCAAACCATCCAGCCTTTTTTTATCAGCTGATGTTAATGGTGAAATACTTTTTGTACCTTGTTGCTGAAAATATTTTTGCGTTTCAGCACATCAAGTTACAATAAAGTTGTTACTTATACAGAATGTGTCTGTGTGGCTTGTATTTGTTTGGTGTTTTTTTTCTGTATATGTTCACAATGGCTACCTTTCCTTCTCTCCTTTGAGAAAAGTATTTTACCAGCACTGTCAATCAGTCTAGTGTAAAATATACTGCTGCCCTTGTGGAATCCCCTTTTTTGGGGGGGGGAGAATCACATTAGTCCTGCTCCTATTTCCACTAACTTAGTTATTTTTGCATTTTGACACTTCCAAATAACTTAAAGCTCCAAATACATAACTTGCCTATCTGAGAAATGACTGCCTTTACAAAGACTCTGTCAGAACCAGTTCTCGGTGGGAATAAAAGTTGATCCTGTGGTAATGAAGATGGGCTCCATGGTTTCTAGGAGATTTGGTTTCTTTTTCCACCTACCATTGAAAACTATCTTTTTTTTTTTTTTCCTGTCAAGCATTATGGGCTCGTAACGACTATGTACAAAAGGAATGCTGCTTGTGTTAGTTACGGGAGAAGTGGTATGTAAGAATAACCTATAGAGGTAGTTGATGGGGTTTAATATGTTTATAGATGTTTTGCACAGATTTGTGGGACTTTGATGTGCTGCACTGTGTGTATTTGATTTTTGGATGTACTGAACTTTGGAAAACCATGAAGTCAAGGTAAGTTACTTTACAAAAAGTGACACACAAGCCTTTTGAACAAATGCAGTTACCTGTCTTGTCCTGTCTGGGCTACGGTGAGGATGTGGCACAGTCACTCATTGCGTTTCTTCCAAAGATGGCTTGGATGTGACAAGTAAGGGTACGGAGCTGTCATCCCAGGGCTGTCTTGGGTGTCTTAGCGTAGCACATCACTGTTTGGTGTGGAGATACATGCAAAATTCTCCGTGTTTGCTTAAAACATACAGCTTAAATTGCTGTGCAGTGTTTCAGCTTAAAGTTGCTCATGGGGCTTGTATCACCTACAGCATAAGTGATGCCTGCACAGGCACCTTTCAGTGACCTCCACGGTAAATGTGACTCGTTACTGCTGTGAATGGTAATGAAAATGATTTGTTTAAGTCCAGATTCTTAAACTGATCTTCAATTTTTTGGCAAAGAGTATTAAATTTCAGTGATAGGACAAGAGGAAAGGGCTTCAAGTTGCGCCCAAGGAGGTTCAGATTGGGTATCAGAATTTTTACACTGAAAAGTTTATTAAGCCTTGGAATGGGCTGCCCAGGGAAGTGGTTGAGGCACCATACCTGGAGGTATTTAAAAGATGGGTTGTCACAGTGCTTAGAGACATGGTTTAGTGATGTTTATTTTTCAGAGTTAGGTTGATGGTTGGACTAGGTGATCTTAAAGGTCCCTTCCAACCTAGACAATTCTATGATTCTATTTTTTTTTTCAGAAGACTATATTTTTATCCGTAGTCTTTCTGAAGTAGTTTTTCTTCTGAGAAGTTTACCGTGTCATTATACAAAAGTATTCATTATTCAGCTAAGCGGATTAAATTAGCATTGATTTTAAAAAGCACCTGTTTTCCTTCTAAAATGAATTCTAATAGTCTTTTTGTGCAGAAACTGGGCATATAAAGTTTTTCCTCTTTTTAGTTGAGTGCTTCTGTTAAAAAAAAATAATAAATATAGTGTCAATTTCTCTGAATCTTGGTTTAACTGAAATACTACTAGTATAACTTTTTTTCTTTAGCAGCTTTCTGGGAGTTCTCATGTGAAGTCCAGTGAATGCCCTTTCCTTTCTATAAAAGGGGAAAGCTTCACTAGTGAACTCGATCGGTAAGATAACGCTCTTAGAGTAAAAAGCATCTCTTTGGCATCATCTTTTTGGCAGCCCGGCCGCATGCTGGAGGTGTAGCTGGATGTCCTGCTGAGTAGCCCCAGCTTAAGCTGTCCCCATTACTGCCACTAGAAGAATTTCAAAGTGCAGCCTGAGCAGTCACTTCAGGTGAGAAGTACCCATTAAAATGTGTCTTTGTGCCACCTCAAAATTTATCGTTGTTATTGACTAAACGTGACAGCTTGCATCTTCCCTTCACCGTGAGAAATTCTGATTTATTCTAGGGTCTTACCTTAACTCACTGTTTTAATTAATAAAGAAAACAGTAAGTTTAGCTGTGTTCTACATGGAAGAATATAATCTTTTCATATGAATGTTTTTCTATGTTTCAAATGACTTCTGTTACAATTACTATTTAAGTGAGAGTATTACCCATTCCACTGCAAATTTAACTTGCCATGTTTACTACCTAAATTGTATTAATGATCAAACTACTTCTGTTATACACAAATAACTTTGTACTTAAGATTATGACAGTATGGCAATAGAGAAAATACCATTAATTACTGTTAAAATCAGGGTAGTTTTGAACCGTTTATCTTTCTGCCAACTTCTTGGTAATTTTTCGCTAGGGGAACACGGTTTTTCTTGTCATCAGTTTTGAAGATTCCTTCTTTGTTCTCTCAGAGAAAGCTGGAAGAAATAGAAGTGCAGAAGTCGAACGAAGCATTTCAGACATATGATGGAAAGGACTTGCTTTTTCCACTACAAGCGCTGCATCTAGGCAGAAAAAAACAACCCAGACTCAGCTTGACAATTCATGAGTGCTTGGGAAAAGAGATAGCATTCCAGTGGTTGTTAAACAAGTAACATTTTAAACAGTATGTGGAGTTGATGCTTTAAGTGTAAAATTGGGTTTCTTGTAAGTCAAGTACAAATAACAGAAATGAGCTTGTGATTCGAGGCTCAGGAGGGGGAAAAAATAATTTTGCAGAGTTTGCGTGGCCTTGGCTTAGAGAGAAACTACCCGAGAGCATTTTGAGTTCTTGGTTAAAGTATTTCGAAGGAGACTTGGAGCTGTAGCAATTTGTGGTGATCGTTCTGCAAAGCAGAACGTGGATTTGAATTCTTTTGAAAAACCTTACCAGGCATTAACAGTTCTGTTCTTAGCCAAGTTTAGAGGAGAATGATATTTTTGTGCAGGTACAGTATTTCAATCAAGGCTACGTATATAATGAGTGGAAAGACCTGTGCTTTGCCAAACTTATGCATGTTTCATGTGTTGGTAGCGATCGTCGTGTAGAAAATAAATTGCACAATGTCAAACTTTGCGTTGCTGATGAGAATGGTGGCAATTTGTGCTGCATTTTAAGCAGTTCTGGGTTTTGACTTCCCACGTTTCTCGCTGCATAGTCGACTGAGCCATTTCGGTTAAGAAAGGTAAATTTTGAAGCATATGCAAAAAACTCTAGTCGGGTGACTTCTTAGAGCATAGAAGCTTTAACAGCAGGTTAACCTCCTATCTTAATCTTAACTGCTCAGTGAACTGTTTGAGTTTTTAATTTTGAAGTCGGTAACTTTCTGTAAGCTTTAAAATTAATATTCTGTGTTATGTACACATAATTTTCTAACGCAGCTGTGTTTATAAAGTCTTGAAATTTTAAAACAAGCCACCTACTTGCTACTGAAGTATGCAACTAAAATGTTTACTTACTGTGATTAGCAAAGACTAAATCTTGCTAGGGTAATTGTGCCATCCCCAGATTAAGAGCTGTGATGTTCTCCATAAAACCCACACCACATTTTAAAAGGGGGGAAGGAAAAGTCTCAAATTTTTGCATCTTTTCCCTGTCGGATCTTGCAGATGGGCTGTCCTTTCAGATAACATGTCGGAGCTCTTAAACTACCAAGACTTCATTTCTCCCTTTCTCCTAAATAAAAGAAATGAAGATACAACTTTTCTGTCTAACAGTGCCTTTGAACAAAAAATGTATCACATCAGATGTAGTTAGTCTCAGCACAAACTATCAGAAGGGTTAAATTGTGTACTAGATTAGGAAAATATGAAGTGTTTTACTGCTTATGCTGGAAAAGCAGGCATCTGCTTTTGACAAGCTGACAGACCAGAGAATTGAAACTTAATGAATCTTAATTCTTTGTCATGTACTTCAATTTTCTCAAATTATTTCTCCAATTAGTTCTAGTCTTTGTGAAGGAATGATTAATGATAATTAATACATTCTTATAATTTGCATATTCAGACTGCAGTGTTTCTAAAAAAAAGTGTAGATTTGTGTATGTGGGTGAGTTTTGTCTGTTATTTCTTTGGCGTGTTGGGGATTTTCAGTTCGTATTTTGAGTTGAACGGGGAGGATATTGTAGAAGCATTAGATAATTTAATGTGCTACTTCCATAAGAACCGATTTGTGCGTAACCCAGGTCGTGGGGCTTTTCTGTAAAGCGTTTTTTTCCCACCTATTCTTTAGGGAATGTAGGGATGCAGGTCTGTCGTCGGGAGCCTTAACTCAGCCTTGAGTCTACATCAGCTTTGGAAAACATGTAGATCTGCAAGATGGTGAAAACGAGTAAATCCTACTGTAGGGCATCTGCTCTTCAGAGTTGTTTTGGTTTGTGTGTTTTTTTTGATTTTTTTTAGTGCCTCCTTTGTGTTGTCAGTCAGTTTTGTTCTATTCCTAACATGCACACATGGAGGGAGGGATTTATTCAAATATATCATCATATGAGTTTTTTGTTTAAAATTAGTTGCATAACGGGATTTTTGTAGCTGTTGGGGCTTGGTTTTGGGTTTTTTTTTTGGAATAGGAGCCCAATGCTGGGCCATGCTGCTCTGCAGGTAAACTTTGGCCTTTTTAAAAAAAAAATATTTGATTTCTGCTTAATTAGTCTTGCCTCTTCAGATACAAATATTTTTTCAGTAGTAGAAAAAAAAAGGGCAGTAGGATAAAACATGGTAATAGATGGGCAGGAAACAGTTGGTAGAACTTGTAGAAGTTTTGTGGTGTATACACCAGGATGGGTTCTGCTTGTAACTGGTTCAGAACTCCTCAGCTGGTGGTGCTGATGAAGGTGACCACAGGAGTGGGCAGGAGGGTATTTTATGACTAGTTTATGTTAATATGAGGTTTCAGTTTAATGTTGAGGAATGTTAAAAGTCTGGTTTTGGGTTTTTTTTTCATTTATAAAATAATCATCTGTTGAGTGTATTCCATGTGGTATAAAACTGAGTGTTTCTAAAGTTGGGTTCATTTTGTGTAAATAATCATCTCTATATTCTTTGTCATAGTCATTCTGTGAACAGTCATTGTATTTGCTCTAAGTCAGTGCTATCAGCAAGTCCATAATCTTCCCTCATTGCTTGTTTGCAGAGAGAAAACTAAACATTTGTTCCTGATTCCTCCAAATAAAAAAGTGTAGGGGATAGTACTGCTGCACTTGAGACTGTCTTTAACAATAATCCTTGTTTGTGTTTTAGCATGAATTACAAAGATGGAAAGAAGTTTTTCCTGGTATCAATATTTTTCTTATTTCATTCTTCAAAAGCAAATACAAAACCCAGGGCTGGCTGAGCAATGTTCAGTGCCACCGAGACCACATCAGTAATAAAAATAAGCAGCTTATTTAGCTGTGTGTAAAGATTCCTATCACAGAACCATCGATAGTGCGGGCATAGTTTTGTAATCTTTACTTGCTTCTTACAAAGCTAAACCTTGAGTATCAGAACTGGCTTCTGTTCCTGCAGATAAATGGAGTTTAAACATCTATAAAGGAAATGCCAGTTCCCCCGGAGGAACCGTGCTGCCTAGGAGGGAAGCAAAGAGCAAGGGCTGAGGCATCACTGCTCATCTAGTGGTTAAAAGTCTTATACGTGCTTGTCAAAGCTATTTATTATGCAATTTTAGTTAAATTGTGAAGTTGAGGGTAAAGTGAAGGAGGGCATCTGTGTTGTCCACACCAATGTTCTCCAGCGGGGCAGCAGGAACCAAGATTAAACCCTGATCACGACGGTTATTCCCACGGTGAAGGTACACCTTGCATTCAGCTGTCACATCAGTACTTTTTTCCACCAGTAGAAATGCTTAATGCACACTCAACTCCTGGTTCCATGGGCACACGCACCCAGCAGAAATGTCCACTAGGATTCATTAGGGGGTCGTACACGATTTTTGTGTGTAGGCTGTTGTAGGTGGGAAGGTCTTCTGCAAACCGGAAAAGTGAAGGGACAATTGCAGTTTGCTTTTGTTGTGGAATTATTCTTTTTTTGTCTTAAGCAAATATTTGAAGTGGAGGGTTCATCAAATAATCGATAAATAAGAGTAGGCACAGGTGATGAGTGCTTCTGTTTCCAGTGACTTTGAGCTGGAAGGACAAGTTATAAAATCTGTCCCTTAGATTTGCCTTCACTTGAAAAATCATTTAAAAAGAACCATTTTTCCTTTTTTTTTTTTTAAAAAAAAAAGCACCAGTAGTAAATGTTTGAAAATGTAGATGTGAGAAACTCCAAAACTCAATCAGCTTTGGGGGATTGTTTAATAAAGAAAATTAGTATGTGCAAAATGAAGGAAAGAAACTCTTAAAACTTTGCACTTAGAGCTGTTAGTACCAGCTCCTAATTTGTGACACTCATTAAAGCTTTGTTAAACACTTCATTCAAACATCTGAAGTATAGGAAAACAATGATTTGGGCAACCTCAAATTTGAGGGCTGTGTCCAACTTTTTAAGTTGAGAGCCTTAACCTGCTTGCTTTCTCACATCTCCTCCCTCGTGGTGGCAACACCCCATTTCCTACCTCTACCCTTTGGGTGGGGAGCGCTTCTCTAAGGACGTAGAAGGAAAACTATGCATTATATCTGCTACTAAGATCTCTCTAACTTTATACGTTGGTCTGATGAAACGCCTGCAAAGCATGTTTTCTCCTCTGTCTGCTCTTGTAAAGTATATCCCACTCGTTGGGTGGCATCTCGTTTTCTGTGATCACCTGAAGGTCTACGTTTCTTGTAGGGGATTCTACACGCTGCTGGGAAATCACCTTAAAATGGTTAGTTACAAAGGTTTTTGAATTGCTAACATAAGGCACTGCTGGTTTGGTTGACTCAGTTATCACTGGGGATAATTCAGTGAGGGATTATCAGGGGATTCGGAGAGGAAAAGGCAGGTGTCATGTGACAGTACAATTTGTTTTCTAAAAATGTTAGTTTAGGAGTATATTTCCCTTAATACAAAAATACATTAGCCGAATAGACTGGCATGTTTTGAGCTTCAATATTATGCTTTTGTATCCTGCGGTAGATTAAAATGTCAGTCATATTGTCCATATTTCATAGTCCCCTAGAAGCCCCAGGGAAGGTGCACGTCTCGTGTTACTTATGTCCCACCAATAAAACGACCCTCTAGAAGGAAATCTGTGCAGGCTGTACAGCAAGATGTCAAATTAATTGTACCGAAATAATGAGTTAGCACCAAATGCTAATTAAATATTGATGAAAGTCATACTTTCAATTATCTTCATTATGGTGCAATGTTTTATGTAGACATGAAATGCTGGGAATGTGGGCATGTATTATTATTACTCGTCATATAAAAATACTAGAGTTATTTCTCTTCTCTAAAATCCATTTTAAATGCGCTGGAGGTCCATGTATAGTATCATTTTGACATAGTAGATATTTTTTTTTAGTAGTTCTTTGTTTGTGTTCACCCTTTTTCTTTCTACCAAAAATCCTGTGAAGCAGGAGGTGAGGCTTTGTAGAGCCAGGTTCTGCTGCTCCTAGCCCATAGCTTGCTGTGGTCTGCCCCTGTGGCTTTTCTCTCTTCTCTTTTAACACACTGAAATCTGGTGACTCAAACCTGATGGGTCTTGCTATGATGTTTAGCAAGAGTTTGAGCTTCTTAGCTAAAGTCCTTTTGGTTCCTGAGGAATTAAGGGAGTCATCTTATCTACAGAAGGTTTCTGAGCATTTATTTTAATTGATGTCCTCCCTCTCTGTTGTTGTTGTCTTCACAAGGTTTTCCTTGCTTGGCTGAAGTGAGGTGGAGACCATGAGGGCTTGTGGCACGTATCTTGCTGCAGTTTGGCTACAGGAGCACAGCTGGTAGGGCCAACCTTGGGGTCAACGAGGAGAGCAGCTGTAGGACAGCACAGCGGAGAGGAATCCAGAAGTGTGAGCCTTACAAAATTGAGCTGAAGCAGAGGGGGTACCAGTAGGTAAGATGTTTGCCAGGATGCTGTGCCTTCAGGAGAATGGGATGGGCAAGAGCTGCTCCTCTCCTTGTGTGTTAGCACCAGGGAAAAGGTTTTTCAGCCTAAGAAATTAGACAGCTTTTTGGGAGGGACCTCATTACTCAAAAGCAAAGGTCCAGGACTATGTGTTGGTAGGACTTAATTGCTTAGAGACTAATTAGATAAATGATAAGAATCCCAAGAACAGTCCTACCAGAATATTATTTCACGTGCAGTTGCCTTTGGGGAAGATGGACAAACTTAGCACAGAATTCACAGGTCAAACACATGCAGTAGTGTGCAGTCTCATTGCTCTCAAGTTCCTTTGGGGTCTTCTAGAAAAACAGAAAAATTCCCTCCAAGACTTCCAAAGTCTTCCTGGAAAATGCTGTCCTAGAACTTTTTTTTTTTAAGTAGAAATTTCTTTTTAATCATCAAATAGAAGGCATAAACTGGGGTGAAAATGAATCCTTTCTGGAGACTTTGTGAAAGGAAAAAGCTTGTACAGGACTGCTTGGGTGGGCTTCTTTCCCAGGCTGGGCTGGAGAAGAAGACTGCTGCCATCTTTGAGTAAGGAGATGTTAAATTTGTGCTAGTTTGGGAAGGAAAAACAAGTTTTAATGCTGTTCTTTTGTCTCTTGGCCGTAATTGGCAATCTTTGCAGCAGGTGAATGTTAAGGATGCTTTCAGCAAAGCCTGTGTGGTGTACTGGTGTGTGGCTGTGCCTCCATTTGGTGGATGGGCACAAAAAAGCCCAATCCCCAAGAGCGTGAATGCTTTTTATTGCTTCTAAGAGCACTGAAAACTTAAGAATGGAGGCAGGTGGGAGATACACATTTAGAAAGGAGGGTTTAGAGCTATTTTTATGGTAGAAGGTGCAGCCTTAGTGCCATTGTCCACGTATAAACTGTGCTTAAAAGATAGCCCTGATATTATTCACTGTGGAATATATGTGAATCCAAGGAGAGGCATTTGAAAATTACCGGTGGTGAGGGATGGCAGAGCAAAAGGAGCACTTGAGCTGAAGAATAGATAATACCCAGTAGAGCAGAACTGCGGTACCAGCTGCTGAGAGGGTAATTCAGTGCTCAGAATGATTTTCAGCTCCACTCCAAAACTATCACTTTGGAAGTATCCCTCATCTAAAGTACAAAGTTTCCCCAGACCATCGGAACAGAATCTCTCCGCACCCCGAGCATGTGAAATTAATGACTGAATATTATGCTGAGAGCCATTTAATTAAAAACACTTTCATTAATAATGCAGTTGGAGAGTGTGTGTGTGTTATGTAATTAAAGATAGTACATCAGTAAATGATACTATGCAAAACCAATTCAAAAAATTCAAATGAGCTGGTGTAACATAAGGAACTTAATTCATGTGGGAATAAAAGTCAATGTGAAATAAGCTCCGAGTTTGTCCTGGAAGCTGCAATTAATCTGCTTCTGGCAACACAGTTCAATACTCGTATTTTAAATAAGGGGCTCTGCTTGTTTTAAAGATAACTGGTGTGGTGAATCAAAATGTATTTCTCTCTTTGCTCCTTTTGCCGAATAAAATATATATTCCTTAACGTCTCGACGCACCGCTGGCTGACCTAAGGGCTCTGGGCTGCCTGGCACACTATCCATCTGTGCTTTGAGCAGTCGGGTTGTGCTTGGCTGTGGCAAAACGCTGTGGGTCTAGTATTTATGGCATATTTACTTTAAAACCGAGGAAAAGAAGAGGGTATTGCCCTGCACGGCATCGCCTCCGGGGAGCTGGGGTGAGCAGGCATCTCGCTTCACTTTGGCTAATCCAAATCTTCAGTGATTGAAGTCAGAAATGCTACAGTTAAATATATCTGACACGAGAAGTGGATTGGAATTAAGTAGTCTTAAGTACTATATAATAAATAGGCTCGCTTATCATCTCTGGTATGGCACCTTGAAACAGTTTTAATCCTTTGGTGTACCTGCTCAGAAATCCGTGTTGAATATTCCGTGCCGGGGTCCCAAGGTTGGCAGTGCAAGCCTGCTCAGCATCCCGTGTGCCGCAGATACTCCTTGAAAGAAAAAGGTGGTGGGAGAATGGAAGGGCTATTGGCTTGGAATAGACTGAAGGCTCCTCACTGATGGGTTCTCATACGAAGCCAAAACACGTGTGCTCATGTTGAAGCTAAAGCAGCGTGACACGGTTTGAAAATCTGAACTAACTTTTTTTGTTATTACTATTTATTTTTTTTAGAACAGGCTAGAAGGAAATAATGCAAATTTTTAGGCAAGTAATTGTAATTGGTAACGCTGCTGTTGCCCTGTCCCTGGGTTAACCCAGAGCTTGGTCCTCCAGAGCTGGCACTGGCACAAGGGGGCTGGTAGCCCCTGGTGGGAACCGAGGTGGCTCCTGCAGCTGAGGTCTCCTTGTCTGCACCATCATCTCCTCCCTGCACCCCCCATGGGAGCAGCACCCAGCACCCACCCTGTGGGTCAGCAAGGGGTGTTTTGTCCGGGGTGGGAGAGCCCCAAATCCTCTCTAGCGAGGAGATGCTGTTGTCATTCTCTAGAAGAGCTTAGAGTGAGCTGCATTTCATCAGGGGCTTGGGATGGAAGGGGGTGCAATCACTGCCCACTCACCTGAAAAACCCATCATTGGGATGTGACCCTGGCTGTCGTGGCTGCTCAGGTGTTTATCACTTCATTCACAGGGATGAGAACAAGGGTTGCAAGAAACCTACTGTGATATTCCCAGTCCCAGCTGGGAGGAGGAGAGAGGTGGTTTTGAGCTTGCCTGGGACGGAGTGGTAGGCTCCAAAAAACTGTCGAGGTGTGTGTGTAGCGGGGACATCTATAGAGCCTGGGCACCTGAAATGTGCCCTGTGCCAGGCTTTGGCACCCCTGACCATGTCCCCTGAGGGGTCTGTGAGCTGGTGAGCAAACTGCAGCTACTCCATCCCCTGCAGCTGGGAGCTGGCAGCATCGCTCCTCTCTGTAGGATCTCTAGATCCCAAATCTTGTTTCCTGGGGATTAATACCGACTGCAACAGAGACACAAACCTGACCAGGACTAGAAGATCTAAGCAAATACCCCCATAACTTTAGGTTCTTTTTCTTTTTTTTTTTTTTTTTTTTATTTGGCCATTTTTAACTTCAGGGCTAATTCAAATAACCTCCGAGTCTCGTATTTCACTGTTCTCTTCCCTGCCAATTTGGAACCAATTATAAAGTATCACCTTTCAGGAAGATCACCAGCTTATTTGGAGCTGTTGAGATAAGGTAGCCAAAGCTTAATTGACTGCGTCGCTATGAAAGAGCCACGGACTGTCTGGGAATTGAGGGAGGAGAATAGAGAAGTGGAATTTTGGGTCTGAGGTGGCTAAAATATAGAGCTGCCAAGGGCAGATGCGCAGGACGGTGATTGAAAGGAGATGTTGGTCTGGGATCAGGCTGGTAATAAAACTGCCTTGTTTTCTGACAACACTTAAAGTGAGAGGGGAGCGGTGGGATGTCTGGGAGAACCTTTCAGAGGTGGATTTTGCAGAGCTTCTCCCCCGTTGCTGCAATCCAGCTGCGTCCCACAGTGTCCCGTGCCCTGCTCCAGTGGCCCAGCCCTGGGTGAGACCTCCCCCGAGTCCTGCCTGCTCCCAAACCACAGGAGACACCATCTCCCCATCTGCCAGCTCCCTGCTTCCCACATCACTCCACTCCTTGCAGTTAAAGGTGGTTGAGCCTTTGAGCAAAGGAATGCTCACCATCTCTGAACCCTCTGTATAATTTAGCTTCCCGTTATCTGGGTGAGGAATTATGGATGTGCCTTTCTCATAAGATAAAGAAAATACATTAAAAGGTCCCTAAACTAGTGGATTTTTCCTCTTTTCTGACTTCAGGACAAAATCAGAGAGCCGTGTCTGTTTGACCCACTTGGCTCCTTCACTGCTGTTGAATAGGAAGGTGCTGGCATTTCTTTTTGGAGTCTTGTTTTAGAGACATCCTGCCAATGTGATTCAGGCAGAATTTTTTTTCTTCCCTGAGCTAAAGTGTTTTCCCATGAACATAATTGCTTTTTAATTGGGCTGCAGCTGCTGCTGGATTTGTGCTGAGTTGGAGACTGAATTACCTCTTTGGAAAAGCATTATTTTTGTGGGTGCTTTTTTTTTTTTTTTTGCTTTCAAAATTTAGCCTAGGTGCCTGCGGCGTCTTTCTTGAGACTGCCAACAGCTGGAGGCTCGCTTCTGTCTGAAAATCCACTCGTATTTTGGGCTGGAGAGCTGTGTCGTGGTGGGTTGGAGCATGCTGTGCCGCGCTGCCGGCAGGGTCCAGCAGAACCCTCTCGCTTCACATCCCTCCCCGTGGCAGATCTCGGCAACCCTCCAAGTGAGGGGTGGTATGACTAAAGGGGGATGTTTCACAACATCTCACCTCTTCTTCTGGAGAACTAGTCCCTCAAATCCCCCTTCTGTGGGGCCGGTGTGTTCCTTGCATCTGCAGCAAGCTGGGCTTCGTAGGCAAAAGGGAGATTGTAGAATGGTTCAGGTTGGAAGGGACTTCTAAAGGTCATCTTCTCCAGCCCAATGATGCACTGAGCAAGGACATCTTCAACTACATCAGGTTGCTCAGAGCCCTGTCCAACCTGACCTCGAATGTTTCCAGGGATGGGGCATCTATCACCTCTCTGGGCAACCTGGGCCAGCGTCTCACCACCCTCATTATAAAAAAATCTCATCCTTCTTTCTGTCAAGTCTAAATCTTCCCTCTTTTAGTTTAAAGCCATTACCCCTTGTCCTGTCACAACAGGCTCTGCTAAAAAGTCTGTCCCCATCTGTCCTGTAGGGTATCTAGTGAGATGTGTTTTAACTTCTGTTCAGTGACTCCAGAGACCCGAGTTGTGTTTTTGTTAATCTGTGAGGGGGTTACACTAACTCCCTATTTTTATTTTTTTTTGGTCTACTCTAGTGCAGGCAGTATCCTCTAAGTGTACTCTGGTGCTGGTTGCCAATCTGTTAGAAATGTCATATTATTTGCTAATTTTAAAACAAAGAAGGAAGCTGCTTCGGTGCTTGTGTGTAAGAGATGCTCACCAGGGAGCTAGGAGTGGCAAAGTCTAGTTTTGTTGTGGTTTTTTTTTTCAACTGAGACACCCTACAGCTAAAAATCTACTTGATTGATGCGTGTTTCATTGAGCTACTTAGTTATATACGACATGTTATTGTCTTCTCAACTGTGCATATTTGAATAGGGACGGTGGTAATGACAAATCATTATTATACTATAAATAAAACATTATCCAGATTATGCTGGTCAACAGAGCGTAAAACAAATAGCAAATTCTCATGCCCTTGAATTATAATTAAGAAAGAAAAGAAAATAAAAACAAAAAAACCAAACCAAAAACCAGGGCAGCAGCCCAGGATTCTGATTTGCACTGAGCACCTTTGCCTGCTTGCTATGAGTTTTTCCGGTTGCTTTTTTCGCACTGCCTAGTAATTTCCCCTCAAAAAGAAAATGTAGCAAGCCC
>JAOTQQ010000079.1:6330553-6373888 GCA_026546715.1 Gallinago undulata | reverse complement strand
GGCATATAAAATTATTAATATGATTAATTATAAGGATTTAATATTCCTGTGTAAGGACAGCAATCACCAGTCCCTGCTCCGAGTCATTCCTTCCTCCTCCTCTTTGAAATAGTTTGTGGACCGTGGGATTCTCCGGTCTCTCGTTAATTCTAGACCATGCTTTGTCCCCCTGTTGTCCTGTTTCACTGGTTTCATTGTGGGAATGGGCTTGGGAGGCTGGCGGAGTTGCCAGCTGGGGGGGTTTGCAGGGAAGGGGGCTTTGCAGGCTGGGGGTTGTTCACGTGTCGTGTTTTGCAAACCTTCATTAAAAGGGTGTCTAACAAAGAAGCGCCGGGTTCTGCTCGGCGGGAGCAGGAATGAGGGTGCATTGTTCAGAAACACCAATAATATTTGTGCTCTTTTGATGCAAAACCTTCTTTGTGCGTGTGCAGATTTAAGGTTTGGGTTGGTTGTTGTGGTTTTCTTTTTCCCCTTATTTTGAATAAAGCTTTCTGCAACATAAGAGAAGGGAACTCTAATGCATCATTCTCCTCTATACATCGCGCCGGCCCTTCGTTTGCTGGCAGCTTTTTGCTCTTAGCAAAGATGGGATGATGCTCTTTGTTCAGCTCTTTATTCACGAAGGTTAGCAATTTCCGGGAAATAAAAAAAAAAAAGGGTATTAAAAGAATGCAGCACATGCTGGGAAAAAAAAAAAAAAGACTTCCTCAGCACATTCCCATTTCACTCTACTGCTTCTCTATAGAGGAAAATATTGCTAGTAGGGTATTTGAAAAATACTAGCTTTGGGAAGTTAGTGTATACATTTAAATAGATGGCTATTGCTGTGGTTCTCCTCTGCTGCACCTGCATTTTCCCATTCCCTCCAAACCATCAATTTCCAAATAGAAGAAATCGCCTAATCTTTTTCCATATTACACAGGCTGTAAAACGTCACCCAGTTACCCCAAAATTTCCATTAGACTGTAGATATTTTCCAGTAAGAAACATAATCTTGGACTCATAGAGATGCTCAGAATCCACCATGTGCCTTCGCTGTTTTCTTTTGCTGCACTGACCACAAGAACGGCCCGACCCAAACTACGATCTGGTTTATATTTATGTAGTTTTAAACTTCAAACCATTGGTTCTTCCTGCATGCTTGGGATTGCTCTTCAAAACCTTTCCCTTCCACAAATGATCCTGGCCATGGCAGAGCAGCACAGGCTTAATTAACGTTCCCTGTGTGCTGTTTTTTTTCGAGAATGGAGCCCGCGTTGGCGAGATGCTGGTACCAGTAAATGCTGTGTTTTCTCTATTTGCCCAAATAAATTTGGGTTCATCTGGAACTTGCTCCCACACCTTTCTCTGTGGGCAAGGCACTAAACACGAGCAGCTGTACCCAAGCAAGAGTTAATCCCTTTGATGCTTTGGGAATTTTATCCAGGTTATTCATCAATCACCAGCAATCATTTCTATAGCTTCGCCCCTGCCAGGAACCATTTAAAAAACTCTCGGCAATTAGCCGAAATAAATAGGTCTGTTGGGATAAACAGCTCTGAAGCAGCATTCGGGCCGCTGCCTGGTGCTGCTGTGAGCTTTTCATCCCACCAGTGGAGAGGAAGGGGTGGTAGGAGGGAGGTGGTACTCGGTAACCTCCTCCCACCCCCAGTTTCACCAGTGAAAAACTCATCCTGGGGGGTTTCCAGTGGCCTCCAGGCTCTCTCCCATCCCTGAGGCTGTATCCATCTCCTGGTTCGTGTTACGGCCACAACAGCACGGGATATTTCTCTGTTTTTCTCGTGCTGATTCCAAGTCCCTTGCAAGCCGTGTTGCTGCAGGGACAAGGCAGCATCACCCTGGGGCTGCACAAAACCCTCCGTTTGAAGGGAGTTTAGGGGGGAGAGGGGGGCAGAGAGAGAAATAGCTCTGCTTTGTCTGTTTGAAAATTCAATGATTTCAACACATTTATCAAATTTTAAATAATTTATGCCTTGACAGGCCTTATCAATTTTGCAAAGCACAGGCATTAACCAGATACAATGATCTCATATTAGCTTTTTCAGCATCTTACAGTGGAGCCCAAAAAGATTAATAAAAACTCAGCCCATCATCAATTAAATGGAAAAAACATAAAATTGTATTCCATTATAGGCTCTTTTTTTTTTTTTTTCAGGAAAAGGATGACGGGTTCTAATAATTCATCACAACAAGCTGAGCTTGAACTTTACTGATTATTAAATACGCTTTTCCCAAAGGCGGAGGCCGTGATGGGTTTTATGGCAGCAGATGTGATCGCTGTCAGGAATGCTTCAAGGAATTCAGGAATTAAGCAACATCTTTCAGTAGGACTGTACAAAAGAGCCGTGTTTGTTCCATCTAGCACAGCTTTATTTTTCAGGATGTTACAAGCCCGTGTGCTCTCATAATTGTAAGGTGGATTAACTTTCATTTACTACTGCAGCTTTTGCTGGGAATGAAAGCTGTGAATTAACAAGTTGGGTTACCATGCAGAAATATCCCTAAGGATGCCGGGATTTTCAGCTCCCCAAACGCATTGTCAGCTTTTTGCTTGGAAATTTCTTGATTTTTCATCCCTTCTCCCAGAAATTCTGCTGGGAAGCTTCTGGATTCCCCTTGAGAAAACCAAATCGCTCAGGCCAGCCTGCCCTGAGAAACAAGGAGTTGCTTTGCACTGAATCAAAAAAAATCTTTCATTTCCTGAAAGGTCATAAGATTTTTACTGATTCCTTCTCTTCCTCCTCCTCCCCCTGACTTTGCCATCAGCTCCAGCTCCCAGCCAAGTAGCCCCCGAACCAGCGGGAATTAGACAAGGGCAGCCGGAGCAAGTGAAAATGGAGTGTGCATCTGCTTTGTAGGATGCATGTAATTTTTTTGCCACCATTTAGGGCTTGTGTTTTTTTCTCAGAAGGTGTATTTTAAATTTGATAAGTATAGAGGAGTTGATATTAAGCTACTTGTTGATACAAGTTGATATTACGCTTGTGTAAGTTAAAAAGTGCCTGGGATTACCTGAGGGCCTGACAGCAAGGTGTGTGCCTCCCATACTGGGAAAATAACAAGAGAATACAGCTTACTTCTGTGTTTTATTTCAGTTGTGAAGAAAGTAAAAAGAAAGGGCTTGAAATATTTGAGATGAAGCAGCTGCTAAAACATGCCCTATGTATTTGGCTGCTTGTTTCACTGCCTGAGACACATTCTTCTGCTGGGGTTATGGTGCAGTTAATGAGGGACCCTGAGGTGCTCAGGGTGATTGTCCCATCCCCTGCGGGTGGCTGACACAGCTGGCCCAGGGGGTTGTGGGCTGTTGGTGGTGCTCCCCAGGTCCTGGTGATGGCAACTACCTGTCTGGTAGCGTGGTGATAGCAACTACCTCCTGGGGGCCCAGGAGCCATCCATGTCCCATATAGTCCTCCGAGCACTGGGCTGGTGGGAAAGAACAGAGTGAGCAGGGATGGGCTTTTATCAGAACCTCCAAAATCAAAAGAAATGACAAAAGACATCTCAGCTGGAGGCTGGGAGCGAGGTCTTTGTGTCCCCTGCAGCTCTGGAAGCAGCACTTGCAGTTTGCAGGCTGGAAGGGAGGAGAGGCGCGAGCAGCACACCAGCAAAAGCAGGACCCGAGTATTACTGAAGGTCCTGCCCGTTGCCTTGACCAGTTGAGCATCCCCAGTTTCGTTACGCATTTGTCCAAAGCTGGGAATTAGTTATTTCTCCATGTAAATGAAGAACTTGCCATCGCCCATACTAATGGGGGCGGTGGGACATGGATATTCAGAAGGGAGGCTGAACCTTGTAACCAAGGATGCACTTGCTCTCCAGGCACCCAAAACGCTTTCCTACGCTTGTACAACCTCTCCCTTGTTAAACTGGAAATAAATAAATACCAGGTAGTTGGTGTGAGTGCCTTTCTCTCTTTTGGGTGATGAGAAACTCTTTGAAACGCTCTGGTGCAAAGAGAAAATTAAGTCAGAAATTCAGAACTTGCCTGCTCGATTTCTGTCTCGTTTTAAAATGGACCAAAAAGAGGAACTATGGGGTTCACTGTGCTAATTTCAGCAAAGAAGGTAGCCTTTACGGTGGGAGGGGATGGCTGCAGAGCAAGAGGTGGATTGTCAGAAGTGCTGGAGGGCAGCAGAGTAGCCAGACTTCTCAAAAGTCCTCCAGCCCCAAGTAACAGGTGATAGGAAAAGAGGAAACGGCCTCAAGTTGTCCCAGGGAAGGTTTAGATGATTGGAGATTAGGAAAAAATTTCTACACCAGAAGGGTTGTCAAGCATTGGAACTGGCTGCCCAGGGAAGTGGTGGAATTGTCATCTCTGGAGGTATTTACAAAACAGGTAGACATTGTTCTGAGGGACATGGATTTGTCAGGGTTAGGTTGATGGTTGGACTCGGTGATCTGAAAGGTCCTTTCTGACCCGAGCGATTCTTCGATTCTGTGTTGGGAGGAGTGTTGCAATTTGGAAGCTTTTAAAGGCTAATGCAGCTATTGCTACTTTCACTCAGGCAAAGTGGGCAGAAATCCCCTGTTCAATAGCTAATATAATTGGATTGCTTTAACAATTTTGTCCTGTCTCCTGTAGTTAAAACTAAAATGACAGGCTGCTTCAGCAAGGCAAAAAAAAAAAAAAAAAAAAAAAGCACCTTCACGACCGAACCTTGCAGCCCATTAAATTTTCTGCTTGTGAATGAATCCTACAAAGAAATTCCACCCCCCACCCCCCCAAGCAGAGGGGTGCTGTACTAGCATCCCTGCCGACAGCCGGGAGCGATCCTCGCTGTACCACGTCCTGCTATCCGGGAGCGGGGACCGGGCTCCCTCCAAACCCGTCGCGCTTCAGCATCGCTGGGAAAGCGTCGGAGCGGTGTCGTAGGAAAGTGACAGAAAGAAAACGAGGAACGACAGACTAAAACGATATATCGCTGTATTAATTGTGAGCCTTAATACATTCCGGCATATCGTTGCCTGAAAGTCAGCTGATACTGCTAAACACAGGGACGCGCTTAAATACCTGGGAGAGACATGGTAGCGAGGGGAAGCCTGAAGCTCTCTCTCGCTTTTTAGGAAAGATGAAAGCCAACGTGGGACTCAGCATTATTTCTCCATCCTTCTAATACGGCGAGTCCCTCTCCCGCTCCGCCGGCAGGCGTGCGGGGAGCTAATGAAGCGCGGTTCGCGGCGCGCCGCTATTTCTCCTCCACAGATCTGAGAGCAAAGGAGCTCTATCTACATCTGTACGTACCTAAAGGCTAGGGAAGGTAACGGGTAGAAATCTTTGCTTTAATGAGGAGATGAGATGATGACATTCAAAGAACCCACGGACAAAAATATGAGTCTAAAACGGAGGGGTTTGTTGGGAGAAGTTCTGATCCAGGCTATGATTTCATTGCGTATTTTTAACCACAAACAGATACTTCAAACTCCGAATCATATTTTACAGAAAAAAAAAATCATCACTTTAAAATTCTCCAGTTTTTGTGAGAAAGCAAAATAGTATTCTCCTAATACCACACTTCAGTAAAGAGACAAAAATGAGAGAAAGAAGAAGCAGGAGAAAAAAAAAAAAAAAAAGAGTGAAAATTAAAAATGAAACCCGCAAGGATTTCCTGTTTTTGAAAATGTGTTTGTGGAAAGTACGTGCTGTCTTTCCCATAACCCTGTCAAGCAGGGTTAGGTTCCCTCCAGCCTCAGCTGGATAAATTGCTTATAGCACAGGTAGCTTTTAAATGATACCCATGCATTGACTTGATCTACCATTTTGCTGAAAGAACAGAAGAATTGTTCTGAGAAATGCTTCTTGCCAAAAAATGTGCACAAATTCTACCCTTGAAGACTTCACTTCTTTCTACTTGGTTGGTTTTTCTCCCCCTAAATCTAAAATAGGGATCTCTGAGGTAGAAAATGGGCATCTTATTTGTGTGTTTGTAGAGGAACGAGTCTTGTAACTTGGTCTGATATTACTCAGCAGCTTTTCTCTTTACTATATACGAAGCATCCTGTTGTTCTTGAAAGGTGGAGAAATAACATAAATGTAAACTATCCTGTGAATGAACTGAAAAAAAAAAGTCTTGTACAAAAAGTTCTAAATCAGTTTTGATAGATATGGAAAACTTAGATAATATCTATTTATAAATGCATTAAGCATTCAAGAAGAATTTTTGGTTCATAACAGGAGAGACAAGGAAACGGTGTCATGGAGTGGGTCAGTGATGCCCCTGACTGGCGACACGGTGTCTTGAACTGTGTTGGAGATTGACCGTCCTTCAGCAAATAAAATAAAAAGGTCATCGAGTCTATGACAAGCTAATGGAATAAACTAGCTAGGTGGGACTTCTGAAGGACTTCTGAAGATAGGCGGCTAAAAGATGAAAGTCTGACTTCAAAATTCAATGTGCATTTATTTCAAGAATAATTTCTGACACTGGTAACTGGAAGAGAGAAGATGAGAACTGAGTGTGTGGGCTCCCTTTCGGTGATGGCCTGTGTCTTCGGGCTGTCCGAGCGCATGTCAAGGCTGTGGTGAGGAGGACGTTTCTTTTGGTACCTCTCTACCTGTTTGCTCCTGCCTCTACGCAACCCTCTCCCTACACCGGGCATGACCATGGTGCCTGATGCAAACCAGTTCAAGGTACTTGTCCATCTTTAAGAAGAAAACACAATTCATACTGTGACAACATATAGAAAGGAAATGATTTTCAGGTGCTTTTTGGGTCACGGTGTTACATTTCCATGAAATTCAGGCTGCACTCTTGCAACCTATTTTGCACTGATCTTCACTGGCAATGTGAACACGTGAACAGTCGCATGGGACCGAAGTGTGCTTTTAGGATGAATCTGGCATCCAAAATAATATTTAGTCATTTTTAGAAGACATTTCTAGTCACCTGGAAAGCTTGTGAGATGCCCCAGATGTTTTCCATCCCCATGGAAGCCACTGTGCTGCTGGCAGATGCTGCTCAGCATCTTGCAGGACCAAAACCCAAACAAGCCTCCTCTTACCCCAAATTGCAATGGGAACACTCAACCTCTTTGCCGAGACAGAACCTGCTGACCATCTCGCTCTTGAACTTTGCAGTTAATAATTTTCCCTCCTGCTTATTTCTTTAATTCCTGGGAGATTTCGCTTTACATTTGCTGAGATCAGTTCATTAAAATACTAATTTCCAACTGTAATTATCTGTTGGTGCACGTTGCTGGTTGAACTGGTAGCATGGATACGCTCTCCACTTCAGGAGATGTCACGGATACTGGGGTCGCTGGAAGCTCCGAGCAGGAGTCACTGTGGCACTCAGACTGCAAGGGTTTTTTTCTGGGGGAAAATGCTTAAAGAATATTTAACCATTAAGATTATTTTATGGGGTGGGGAAAATGCATTAACGAAAAACTGCTGTATCTGTTAGAAATGAACCTGATTTTACTGAAGTTGTCATCGAGGTTCTGTATGCCTTGTAAATTCTAAATTAAAAATCAATTACGGAACAGCCCTTAATCTCATCTTCGGAGTTGATTCATATTTGGCCGTGAACTCTGAGAGCCCGAGTGACCTCCCTCGGCGCTAAGGACGGCACAGCAAAGGGTGATTTGCTATCTCGCCGCTCACGTGCCATTATTCCATTTTTTACTGCATTATGAGGAAGGGAGTTTTAATATTCGAGCCAGATTAAATGAATAAAAGGGATGCTTCTGACAAATCAGAAACCGAGAGAAGCCGCGCATTTCTAGCAGATTTCGAGCTCTGTATTATTGCACCACGTAAGAGATGATTTAACAAAGAAAAATATTACAGTTATCTACTGCCTTTGAGAGTCTGACTAATGAACCTCTAACAGCTGCTGTTGAAAAATCAGTAACACTATCGCTATCAATTCCAAGACAAAGCACAGCTGACAGATGTTGGAAGTGATAAATCAGGCTGCCCAAGGATTAAAATAACAAGCCCCAAATGGCCTTTGAAAGACAAAGGTGCTGCAGCAAACTATTTCCAGCCACTTTGGATACTGTCAAAAGTTGGATCACTGATACAATTATCTCGCAAAACAGTAATGACCAAAGTAATATGTTACGAAAAATCTAACAATGGTGATACTTGAGCCAAGTTTTTTGAAAAGAACAGGTTTTATAGTCATTTGTGCTTTTAATGGCAGAACAGAGAATGCTGCCCTGCCCCGAATGTTACTTCTGGGAATGAGTTATGAAAAGTATGCACGGGGCTGAAGCATAAAACGTAACTGAATTGCATCCTTGTACATTTTAATTAATCCTATTTTAAAGCAAGAAGTTACATTTTAATAGGCAGCGAACACCATTATTTAAATAAGGCATAAGATTCTTCTGTTGCCTCACTGCAGGCTGCATTTCCTAACAACCTGTCAGAGACGTGATAGAGATAATTAGAAGAGCCCGTTCCTGGAAGGCACGGCGAGCTCGCAAGCTCCGCTGCCTTTAATGGGAGACAACGGGAGCGAGGGCAGAAGGACCTGAAACAAATCCCAACCTTCTGAACTTCATTTTCCTGGCAATGCCCCTCTGCTGAAGAACCTGTTAACCGGGGTTATTCAGTGACTCTTGGCTGTTCCTCCTGCTCTTTGAAGAACGTTTGTGGATGTATCCCAAGAGTCCATCAGCCGGTCAGGGATGGGGAGGAATGACGTGTAATGTCAAGTTCAAAGCTTTCTTCCAGAAAACACATGTTTTTTCCTTCAAGCAAGATGTTCCTTACTGGAAATCCTACTTCCTGCGCGTTTTTTGGTTAATGCACCGAGGTGGGGAGAGTCAGACCGAAGCCACTGCAAACTCTGGGAGTTCTTGGCAGGTCCCTAAGAAAAATATTTCTGCTGAAAAGCTTTGTGATAGAAGCACATGGGAATTACGAGAGTTCGCTGGATCGCTACTGATACAGTGGGAAAAAGGCGATGTACAAGAAGGCATTTCTCAAGAAGAAATGCTCTGCGTTAGGGGTTTGGCTGCCAGGGGAGGGCAGGGGCAGAGGGAGATGTGAGGGTCACAAGCCCCTGAGAAGATCCTCCTTTTACATCTTGGAGGCCCTTTGGGAACAGCCTGGCTAATGCTGAGGTGTAGCCTTCCCAGGACTGCCCCAATCCCCCATCCCTTGCTGGGGGGGTACGGAGCAGCCCCTTCTCCCTTCCCTTCCCCACCTGCGCCAACAAGGATGACCCCATGGCAGTGATTTGGGATGAAGGCAGCACTGAGGTTTGTCTTCCTCCCCCACCATGCTGAGGTGGAAGGTGGAGTTGGGCTTGGAGCTGCCTGTCCTCACGCCTGCCGTGCCGTGCAGGCTCACAGCTTCTCTCCTCCCCGCAGTACACGTGAAAGACCACGGCGGTTTTCTAAATTAAATTAAAATCTTTTCCCTTTTCAAACCACTTAGCGTGAGGTAGCACGTTGGGGCACTTCAAGATATTTTATTGCTGCCTACACACACGCACGCACGCTGCTTTCCTAAATGAATTACTCTCTTAAAGAAGAGAAAAATCATTGACTGAAGCTGCCTTGTTATTAAGTTTTAAGGTGAAACAATATTAGCCTTTGCCTCGCAGCAGCCAGCCGTGCCTGCAGCCATTGTGGGCTGCAGAATGGCAGAGTAACAGTGACTTCGCACCGCAAGGTCCTAGCGGAGCCCAATTTTAATCCCCTTTAATTTATTCAGCCGTATTTTATATGTCCCCCAAGAAGAGGAAAAACAGAATTCCTTTCAGCCAGAGTTTGTTTGTTCTTTGAAGATTTGGGGAACAGTTTGAAATTGGTTGGTCAAATCCTTTCTACATGAAAAGCTTCTTAAAATAGAAACGATTTTCTTAGCGTTTTTTTAGCTACTTATCCATTTAAAAACTCAGCTTTTTTGACTAATTTTTTTAAGCAAACAAACAGATTACAATTATTCCTATTCAAGACTACTGCTAACTACATGAAGTCTTAATTCCAAACCAAAATGAGAGGTTTGAGACATTCGAAAACCTATGAGGTCCAAATCTGAAATCCAGTCACCATGTAAATTTTAACAGGGTTTAATTAGAAGTTGGTTAGTCACCTGTCCTTATATAATAAATCCATAAGTTGGTTTAAAAAAGGGAGAAGAGATGAATCTGACATCCAGTTCGACTGGAAGAATGTCACAACATGTGCCTGGTTTGTTCTCTTTCAGTAATTTACAGAGATATTTAATATCTTGGGTCTTTGTACATGCCATGGAAGAACAGAAAGAGGATCTGAAGAAAGGCAGGCTTACATCAGATGAAAATGTTACGTTCTAGCACAATAGGAGTTAATACAAATTGCTGTCATTTGCATATAAAAATATAATTTCGAATCTATTTGCTCCACATATGCTGTATCTGCATCAAACAAAAAGGGAACACATTCAGCACATCTTTACATCTTCCAATCCTTCTTTCTCTGTGAATTACTGCGCACATAACCCCAAGTATTAATTTGGTCTCGTCCCATGGTGCATTTGATGTATTTCAATTGGCACATAAAGAATAACATTTTCAGGTTGTATAAAAGAACTGTACTGGCAGGGTGCTTGCAGTTGGTGAAACAAGCACTAAAGGCAGATAAATCACCCGCTGGAGAGCTGGGGGTGGGGGAAATGGGACTCCAGCACATTGCTTTTAAGGCAGACACGGCTAAAACATATACCCTGGAAAACGTACAATCCTAGAAACAAGACAGCAGGAAGCATTCTCTTCGGATGCATACTAAAGGTGTTTTAGAGGAAAGGCTATATAAAAGCATAACCTTAAAAAGTCTTCCCTGTGCTATCATGAATAATGCAAATTGGAATGCAAATTTCAGTGGATCCATGTGCTGTAACAGCAAACAGCATCCCAAACCTTTGACTTCAAAACCTCCAAAGGCCTAAATAGGAGGTCAGCTTGGATAAGCATTCAATGAGAAATCTCAGCTCTGTTGACTTTATTGACTTCACTCACAGCAGACCTTTCCCCCCCAAAAAAAAGCTTAGATAATGCCTACATTATCCACATTCCTCTGTTAACCACCTCTCTGTCTCTCTTCCCCTCTCTTCCTGGACTTGATCACACACAATAACAAAACCAAAGGGTTCTTTTTCCATCTCAGTGTTCGAGTTTCTCTTGGGATTTTTCTTTTTCTTTTCATAGTCTTGAGCTCTCTGGCAGATGATAATGAATTTGCTTCCAAAATGGGAGCTTGCTAATTTAAGATTTACTCTGAAAATAGCCAGTGTACCGTAATGAGTTCCCACTACTTTTTAAAAAGCAGAACGAGCCAGTTCAGAAGAATCCATAATTTCCATAATTGCAAATAAAAGTTACAGGTCACTGCTTAATTCATGCACTGTCTAAAAGGGTTTAACACAAAATAAGGTCTTTTCATTAAATAAATAGCCAAATTCTAAGTCTGTATAAGAAATCTAACCACAATTTATGAATGGGTTTGGGAATGAATGTTAACAAGTGGTGTGAGTAACCCAAAATTAGGGTTGGGAAGAACAACTTTTTAGACATACGAGATGTGAGCTGATAAGCAGAAAGTACAAGGGCTGATGAAGTGTAAGCGAAGTCAGGCTTAAAAAAATCAGACATTCCTTCTTGTTTCTAATGCATTTCTAATTTTCATATAGATTTTGGAAATCAAAGAAGGAAACAAATCCAAATGCAACTGCTGCCTACACCAAAGCTGGTAATAAGCATATAACAGACAACGGAGCAACTCTGTTGTAAATGTTTTAAACTGCCTCCTGTGGATACAAAAGGTGGTTCTACAGGGACAACAAGTAATCCCTGCTATTAAGATCGAATGTGCTCCCCTACTTGATCAATTACAAAGATTTTCTAAACTCTATAGATATGCATGTGCATGACTGATTCGGGAATAAAAATACGATTTTATAAATCTGACTCTCCGTGATCAGGCCAATAAACTGCGTTACACCAAGTAAAATTACAACTTCTGGTATCTATGAAAGTGCCAGTGGCTTGTGATGAACCCTTTCAGGAAGGTCTGTCCTACCTGCCCATGCTGCTGCAGGGATAAGGATGAAGGGAGCAGAGTCCCCGTTCCCTGTGTGCCTGGATCACCCACCGCTACAGACTTAACCTGGACCAGGCACGACCATCAAACTAGGCAAAGTATATTCATACTAGTATGCTACAGGTTTTGGCTCAGAAATTTGTAAATAAATCTGGGTTTCCTGTCCATCCTGGCTGGAGTTGAAGCAGGGAACCTTGCAGCTTCTGTTGGAGGTGTAGCAGATTCTTCTGGCCACCAGATGGGCACAGAGGGGAGCAGGACAGAGGGGAGCAGGACGGCTGGATTCCTGGTGAGAAACAAGGATTGTTATCACCTACATTCAGAGAACAAGAAGCTTGAATATGGTACTTCACTGAACAGAGAGCTGGTATTTCCAAACCACGCTCCAGAAAAGAAAATCTTGGCAGCAAAGGGTCAGCAAAGGGCAACACCTCATTAGTGTAGATAAGAGGTATGGGGCTGGAGTTCAGCTTTGCTTAGGGCTCAGCTGAATTTCAGCCAAAATTCTGATAGCTGAATATGGATCAAAGTGTCTAAAAAATTTTGATTCGCACTTCATTGCTGCTCAACACTCGGGAGGAGATGGTTTCTCCAGGGTGCCGACAGCATGCTTCACTTAGCTGTTTTTTCTCCCCTTGTCTTAGTGGTCGCCACACAGGATAAAGGTAGCACAGATTGGAGGGAGGAGGGGAGGTGGCTACGCTGCTGGTTTGCTCCTCTCTCTGCTTTGGGATGCTGCTTCCCTGGCCCCGTAGCCAGACCATGATGTTCCTCACCACCGTTCCTCTCTTCTCAAGGTGCAAAAGCTGCTCCCATTCAGGTCTGGGTTCAGGAACGGGGTTCGGCCACCTGCCAACAGCTTCCCTGCTTCTTGTGTTCCTCCCCGGTGCCTTCCCACCTGGTGCTGTACGTTGGGAGCATGTCACTAAATACCAGGCTTTGCATTAAAGACAGCCAGTCTCCACTTCTGTGTCCTGGGTCCTCATGGGAAACCCTCTCATTCCCCACCATCGGTGAATGGGCATTCAGGCACTCACACACAAAAATGAGAGAAAGCATTAACTACTAAAAGATCAGATGAAGTCTGACGTTCCTCATTTAGAGATGTACTTGCTTTCCTGTACGTTGTCCAAAGCTAGATGGACTACACGCAGGTCATTTTTTGTAATAAAAATCTTGTCTTTTCCATGACTGTATGAAGAAAACATCCCCTCCCAGAAGTGAGAGCCACGCAGCCATCCACGAGTTTCGGTAAGAAGTAGCTGGAAAGCAAGTTGGCTGCAGATTTAACTCCTCCTGTCTGATAGCTACGGGCTGGACTCATGCAAATAAATAACTGATAGTGGTGATGGTGACAAAAGTGAATTATAATACCAGGTAGTACTGAGAGAATATACGCTGTTGCAGGTCAAGAATGGCTAACCACTGCCTTTGGTTTTAATTATTCATATTACATGACAAATGACTGAACAAGATGAATGTGTTTTTTATTGCTCCACCCAGGGCTTCAACCGACCATCTCTTATTTTTGGCTGTGGCTAAGAATACAATTAAATCTTGGTATACAATCTGGGAATCCATAAAAAAAACCTTCTCCGCTGTGAGAATATTTCAGCTGAAATATTTCTTACAGAACCCTTCCTTTTCTGGTTTCCTTCATGCCTATATTATTTACCGAGCAAACAAATAGAGGGAATCAAATCACACAACCTACGAAAAAAGTGAAAAACGGGGCCTTACTTGCTCCCAGTAGTAAAGAAATGTAGCGTTAAGACTTGAAACTCATTTCCCATTTTGTGTGTTGGTAACACGGTCTCTAAACAGTGCATTATCTCACACACCAGATGTGCAGCAGTATCTAGGTACAACAGGGTACGATAAGTACGGAATTTCAGCCCTATTTCTTCTTTTATGTTCTAACTCAACTCCTTACTCTGATTTTAATTTAGGTTTTTGTCTTGTTTTCGGCGTGCTTTGCAGGATGGGAGAGAAGTGCGAAGTTTGATGTTCAAGTATAGAAATGGAAAAAGAAATCATCTGGGACTCAGAGTATCGTAAGTTAACAACTCGAGAGAAAACAACATCCAAAGCTCTAATTTTATTTAAACTGGTGCAAAACTAGAGTATAGAAAAAACTTATACTGACGTGATTAACTCCACTAAAGTGGAATTTGTCCCCCAAGACAGCAGTCTCTTGGCCGACACAACAAGCTGCATTTGGAACTGAAATAAAGTGGAGAGATCCCAAAAGTTATTTGAACCACCGTCACATGCTATTCTGAAAATGCTATTTGAATATTAAGCAATTTGAACACACTTCAATAAATAACTCCCTTACTTTTGTGTTACTAAGAGGTTCACTAATAATTAATAATAATAGCTCTAATGATGATGTTCTGTCTCAGCTGAGAGGTGGTAACCTTGTGAAGCAGCCAAATGGTGTTGCAAGAGCATCTTTTTCACGTGTAAGTAGTCATCTTGGAAAGAGAGAAAATAAAACTTTGCACCAGGATGCACATAAAACTTGGATACAGCACGCTAGCTTTCTGGTATGTTAATAGTATTTGGGAGTTGGAAGGTAGGAGTTTCAGCTCAAGGGAAAAGAAAGACCAAAGGGGGGGGGAAATGAGCTTTATTCTTCAAAGCACATTTTCATCTGGCTCTTTCTCCAGGAAGGCTCCTTTGCCTGCAAGGAGTCATTGAGTGCCCTTTGGATTCAAAGGAAACTTCTTACTGGTTTCTGTGGACTTCGACTGGGAACTAGTGCCTGAACATCAGCGTGGTGCTGATGGTTCTGAAGGTGTGAGGATGGTTCCTGTGGAAGCTGAGAAGTAGAAGTTGACTCCTTGCAGGATCAAAAGGCTGCACACCTTTAGAGAAGCCGAGCCTGACGTGCAGTGCTTCCAGTCATCCACAAATGAGTGAGCTAATTAAATTTTTTTTTTTTTTTTTTGCTCAGGTATACTGCATAGTCCAATTAAGTTGCTAAGCCAATCATCTTGAAATAAATCAACCATACTGTTACATAATTCTTTCTAATAAACAGAGATATCATTATATGAACTAGGTTCTAAGGGTGCCAGATGCTCCTCAACAGGGAGTCTAATTTATTTCATTGATTTCAAGAAACAACCCACTCATGTGTGATAGCTTTTATCATCCAAAATACTCGTTCTTATCTGAATTCAAAGTACATTTCTGCCTTTCTCATACATAAATGAGAGCACAGAAGAGCTAAATATGGACCTTCCTTAATTCTCCATCACACAGTCACATAAAACTGTTGTCCCAAAACACTGAATAAACATCTTTTTAAACACAATTATTAGGATTGCAATAGAAAAGAGGCCGAACGCTCCCCTCAAGATTATTACACGCAATATGAAGAAAAAACATACAATGTTTGAAAACAAAGGTTTTGGCGAAGAAAGAACACGTGCTAGAAGGTTAGTGCCCTGTAATGGGAAAAGGGGGATGAACTGGGTTTGTTGCCAGCCCGTGGTGCTGCCCGGTAATTGTGCTCAGCCCCAGAGCAGAGCAGGACACGCTGGCAGCCCACGAGGACAGACTGGGAAACCTAGTTCCCTCTGTAAAAAAAATAAAGATTACGTGCTTTAGTTTTGATTAACGTTTCAAGGATACTATTAAAGATGGGAAGCAGAGATGTTCCTTTCAAATACTTTCAAATACTGTCAGTGACGTAGGTTCCTTCAGAGGAGACCATAACGCGCGCATCTAACCCAGTCATCAAGCAATTTTATCCTTCTGCCCTTGGTTTTTGCTTTTTTTTCCTCCCATAAAGAAGATTATGCAAAGCAAAAAATTGTTTTGGTTGGTTTTTGTTAGCTTCATTGGAGGGCTGAATGAGTCATACAGAAGTCAAGGTATGCAAAGTAGCTTTAGTTGACAGTCCTCTTCTAACCCCCCAGCAAATGCTTCCTGAAGAAATTGCTACTGAACATTGATGATCTGCAGCCCTCAAAGATGCAGGCCATCAGAACATCACTGAGAAGAAATTATAATTACTGAATATTTTTGGTGCACCTGTGCCTACCACTCTAATTGGTTCCCGTTTATTTTGGAGACCTCAACAAACCCGCTTTATCTTTGTATTTTTACTTAGACAGCGATGATTGAAAGCTATTTCTCTGGATAAATGTTGAAGGAAAAACCCCTGTGGTTTCCATTTGGACATTGGAGGGTTGATGTGTTTTGCTGTCACGTTCTATTTTTAAATGCATGACACTGCACAGGTGTTCAGACTCCAAATCCTCAGCTGAATCTGTCATCTCTCCGCAGCTTGTCACCGCATCAGCTGACAAACCGAGGGGAGAATGAAGTTCCCGTATGGTAGAAAACGGCAAGTGCTTGACAATGGTTAACGAGAATTTCTTCCCATAGCTGAAAAAATAGCACTACACTTGATAAATTTTCCAGGTGTTATAATTGCTTTGAGGTTCATTTGCCTATTTAGATTTTCTCCGTTTAATAATTTATCTACAATCCTTTAATATGTTGTAGGACACAAACTGACGTGATTAAAGATGTAATTTGTTTTTGGAGGAGCAAAAGTTGTTGTTTCTGTCCATAAAACACTGGCTGAATTCAGAAAGATGAGATTGACAAAGAATTACAAATCATGTTCCTGGATCTACTTTAAGCATCCGTTATTTCTGTATCCGAGGGCACTCTAAAATGTAACCCAGCAAAGAATATAATAATCACTATTTTGAGTGAGCAAACTGGTCTTGAGTTTTACTCCAAAAATGGGACTAGCCCACAATAATGCTGTTCTTGAAATTTTTGCTGAATCTTATACACTGTCGAGGTAGGCATCAGGGAAAAATGAGTGTTCAAACTATATAGGGGTAGAGAAGGATGGGAAGGTGAAGCAGTTCTTATGGGGCAGGTGCTCCAGAGTCACCACGAGAATGCACGTTGCTGCTCCCCCCTGGAGCATCCTCATCCACAAGGAACACTTCCAATGGCCCAGAAGCACTTTTCCTCCTGCATCTACGCAGTCATTCTCTGATGCAATATTGGAAGACCAAAATCAAGACCTACCCTTTTAAGTAAAGCTTAGACCTCCTGAAGAGACTTGAACCATTATGTCTTTCCAGTTAATTTAGAGAAGAAATTGTGAATGACAAATATTTTCTTTGCAGACGATTATTTAAATTTTGGCTTAATGATGATTTAGCATCCATCACTAAACAAAACCAGTGGTGCTTATCTCAGCAATACAGTATCGAACTCCAAGGGATGCATTTGACTCTTGCACAACGAAGTGCAACTAATTCAAGTCCTCTGAAGTTTTGATTCTATTCCCTACATAATCCTTACTATCAATCACAGAAGAGAATTGAGTCAGGGACCCTCTGAGCAGCCTGAACCCATCCATAGTCCGTGGGGATGGATGGGTATCACTCAAGTGTGCTGAAAGAGCTGGCTGACGGTATTTTAGAGCTGTTCACTATCAAGTTTGACAGGTTTTGGAGATTGAGGGAGGTCCCCGATGACCAGGAAAAACCCAAATGTAGTGACCATTTGGAGAAAAAAAAAAAAAAGAAAAGGCTAAAAACAATCCAGGGGATTACCAGCTGCTCAGACTCACTTCAGCCCCTGGGGAAATCATGGAGCAAATCCTCTCTAAAGCCATATCTGGGAACATGAAGAGGAAGACGATGACTAGGAATAGCCAGCATAGATTTACCATGGATTTACTAAATTTACCACGCTTGACTAAACTGACTGCCAAATATTTATCAAAAGACTAGATCTGTGGGTGAGGAGAGAGCAGAGGAACGTCTTCTACTTTTTCAAGGTTTTTGACACAGTCTTCCAAGCATCTCCTTCTCCAAGTTGGGATGTTACTGCCTTGAGGAGCAGACTGCTGTTTGGGTGAAAAAGCAGCTGGATTCAGGCACAGAAAGCAGTGGTTAATGAGTCGTACTCTAACTGGAAGTCAGTAACAAATGGAGTCCCTTTCTTCTGTAAGACTATGGACTGAATTCACAGAGCCTTGTAGGCTTAAGTTTTCATAATCACTGTTGTTACTAAAAAGTTTTGACATAGCTTATTGGAAAACACGGTATAAATAAAATAAAACACCTGAAAACTAATCTTCCCAAAGAAGATGATTTAAACAATCTTGTTCGCTTCAAATTTTGTTATTGTTATTTTTAAAATATATTGTTGAAAGTTGTTGCTGTTGGGTTTGAAGAATCCGAAGGAGGGGTGTTATTAAACATGCAAAATTTCCATATTAATGAAAACGTAACTTTTAATTCAGACAGTAATGGGTGCTAAATATTTAAGTTAGCTTTCTCTTGTCGTTATGAGTAGTATGCTTTTACCCCTCAAGGCCCGTATTTATGCCAGCAGTGCAATATCACTAGGAAGGAGGACTTTCTTCACCAAGTGAAGCAAGTGTGGTTACCAGAAAAGGCACTGCCGCCGCTTTCCTCTTACTCTTCTTATACACTATCTTTCCTTCATCGGAGAAATGGTTGGACCAAATGATTCATTTAAAAAAAAAAAAATTAAAAAAAAATTTCCTAGCAGCTTCATTTTTTAAACATGATGACTCAGAGTTGATTATCTCAATGATAGCCTTTGAATGTCAGCATATAAATTAATCTAGCAATTTTTTTTTTCCTCCTCGTTTCTGATGTACACAGTCCTTAAAACACAAGTCATATTTGTATTGTGTGGTCGACTTGAAGGACAGTTTTCTTCTGCTGACTTCCCAAGATATTGTCTTACATAGATATACTGAATGTGTCATAGGATGATATGTTCTTCCTCACTTGTTAATATAGCTAGACTCGGACTGCTTCCTACCTGAATTGTCTGGAAGACAGTGCACTTCTTGAATAATTGGTTCAAAAGCAGTAAAACAGAGTATTTTTTTTCCCTAATAAACTTAAAAATACCCCAGTCCAAACATACTATTAGTACCATGTGAAAGAAGAATCGATCTCAAAAGTTACCTTTTGAGAATTGTGTTTATATTTACAAAGATAAAAAAAAGATTCATTGTGATCTACTGACCTCATCTTTCACCCTACACATGGATGCCGTATTGCAGACCCCATTGCTTCCAGGATGGTGACACACCATAGAGAGAGCTCAACCAGTTGGTCCCAGAATTGAGACAGCAATCAGAAAATGAACAACCAAATGAGAAAAAGAGACCCATTTGTGTACTTTTATGAGTTACATCAATCAGCTGTATTTATTTATACTGTCTCACAGAACATTAGTAAATGCATAGAACATTAATACACTTTTACAACAGTGTAATTTATAAAAGGAAAAAAATTTAGGAAAGGCTCTGATGCATCTACTATTAAATTTTTGCTGAGGAGGATGAGTGTTAAACTACTCCACGTGTAAACACTACTTAAAATTGACAAAGTACAGCATAGGAAGGTTATTCTGTATCTTATCCTCCAGGGTCAATAATTCTATACTTGGACCCTTCTCTGAACCGATTTATCTCTATCTCAGATAGGCATGCACCTTGATGTTTCTAGCCAAATTGATGAATTTCTCCCACACATTTATTGTTCTTATTTCTGACTACTCCAAGAAAAACTAACACCTTGTCTAGCTCTTAATGGAAAGTTTATCTATTAAAGATGATGACTGGTATGAGAAACAGGAGGTTGTTCCCGGTAAAAGGACTATTTTACCGACTGCTCCAAACATATTTCTTTCAAGAATAGGAAATTTCAACCAATATCAGCTTTATATCAACAGAATGTGAATTTTTTTTTATATAGAATCTTTCAACAGAAGCTTTTCTTACATAGACAGCTACAAAGGTTGTCACTGTTTGCAAATAAACATGTCCCTCAAGGAATTCATGGGATGTTTCTTTAATCAGAAATTACAGACTGAGCAAAATATTTAGATATACAATCTGTTCATGTGCAATTCCTGCTGCTATTTTTTTTTTTTTTCCAACCACCCTGCACACGAAGCAGAAAGCACCCCTGAAGAGCTTGCAATGGGAGTGATACATTCTGGCTAGATGAGTGTTCTCCTTGAGCTCTGAGCTGGTCAAAACCTCGTAACTGTACTTGTCCTACCTTTTGGTGTTGTGCTTGTTAATTTGTGCATAGTCCTAATATAGTCACGCAGTTCACATCTTCAGAATATACACATAGCCTGCATAGCATCCCCTCCTCATGGGCTGACTGCTGATGTCCAGACAAAAAAACCCAAATTACCTAAATAAACATGGTAGATGGACAAAGATGGACATCTTTGTCCAAGAGATGGACAAAAAAACATTGGTAGTGAAAGCAACGCAGTCTGAAGTAGAAAAAATATTCCAAGAGAATTATTCAGAACATAACACCTTCCTCCTGAAGCTAGCCCATTTTCTTCATTTGCAAAATTGCCAAATCCTCCAAAGAGTCCTCTATGCTTAGATGGTATCTTTTAACCCTACCAAGTTGGGTCAGCACTGTGGATATCCTTCCATGCTGAGTAAACCAACAGGAAAGAGGGAGGGAAGGAAAAAAAATAAAAAAGACCAAAAAAAAAAAGACTTGTTACTCCAAACAAGCATGATCAGTAGAAAAGATCAATAAAGAGGCAAAACTTGCTGTGACTCGCAATGTTAATTTTATAGCTCTTTGAGGAAGAAGTCACCAGGAACAGGGATATAATGCGGCCTAAAGTAAAGTGTCTCAAGAGTGATAGAAAAGAAGATAGCTAAGCATAACAGGGAGAAATTAGGAAAAATTTGTGTATGAGGAAAAACTTACTAAACAATATGATTCTGTCAGCTGTGAGACTTCCTAGGGATTATCATAGGACCTTAAAAAATAAAAGAACCTAAGGAAGAATACTAGGAAGCATTTAGTATGAGCAATCCTACATCAGAGGAAGATATCGAGTAGCTTTTCGTGCTATCCATCTGCTAAAGAAAACAACAAAAGAGCAGGGAGAGCTTGAGAGACAACAAGTACAGTTTTTACACAGGTTCATACCAGATGCCTAGGTCCTAAATCTGTAACCTCTAAAACCACACTGTAAGATACATAAGTAGTCCTTATGTTTTAAGAATGCAAATTCCCTTTGGTTTGGAACAAGCCTTGCTGAGCACCTGAGCTCCTAGTCCATGTACGGGCCCTCTCAGGATACAAGTCTAGGTGTTCCTTCATCGATTTCTGCTGAAGGATCCAATCCAGGAGGTCACACATCTTTGACTAAGGTCAAAGAAAGAGGAAAAAAAATCCTTATAATGATGCCTACATCATTTTTTGTTTTCACAGAATCACAGAATGACACAGGGTTGGAAGGGACCTCTGGAGATCATCTAGTCCAACCTCCCCAGCCAGAGCAGGTTGCACAGGAACTTGTCCAGGCAGGTCTTGAATGTCCCCTGTTTCAGTTTTTAGTTTTTTTTAATCCAATGTCTCCTTGCAGGACCAAGTACATCTTCTGGTAGGTGTGAGAGGAAAGCCCCTTTCCTGCTCTCACTGAATTTGAACATACGTATTCCACCTCAAAATAAATAAATAAACAAACAAGTACAAATTTGTACTCATTCTCTCTCATCTTCCAAAAGGTGGATCCAAGCAGTTTGAGGGCAGAGACTGAGCACCTGTAGAATGCCATCTACCTTGATAAATGTGATACTGCCTTGAGAGACACAGGCTCACTTTCCCTTCTGCTACCCTCATTAAGGCATAAGATCCCACTTATTTGCAAAGAGAGAATGGAGATATTATCACCTATTTACTCATTAGCCATCAAAAGCTGGTCTACCTTAGGCTAACCAGCTTCCCTTAAAAAGCCTCTAGTGGAAGTGAAAGAAGGCATCCTTGCAACCCAGAGGAAGGCTCTGAAGTTTCTAAAAAGGACACGTTTTAAGCTACTTCTCCTGTCTTCTCAGGACCTTGCAAGGTATTGCCCTTCCTTCTGTGGGGAGCTCGCTGAATCTCATTCTCAGGCACCGTATGCAAACTGCAGGGGTTTAATTCAAAGCTGTGATATAGATAACTTCTCTACAGTTTTTTAATGAATTTGAGTTTTCCAGAAATGTCAAAAAATTCCTGGCCACATTCAGTTGTTGTTCTCAAACTGAAGAAATGAGGAAAAAAAAGAAAACCCAACTTTATTTGTGTAGGTTTTCTTGCCACACTAAAATTGATTACACATTTTTTCACTTAGTATTTTGAAGAGGAGTCTGAACTAAATGAATTATATAGTAGCCCACGTTTTCATCACGCCTGAGGAAAGATTAACAAGTCTTTTGCAGCCTTTACTTGTCTATACAATAACAACCAAACCCCTGAAACGTGGCCACCCTAGGAATTCCTGGTGAAATTTTGATTGGGATGCAGGTCTGTTTCGGCTTTCGGACTCATTTCTGTTTCAAATATTGTTTTAACCCATTTCCTAAGAAAATTGAGCTTGCTGTGATGCTGTTGCCCATCAGCTGTACGTCAGACCCACTCAACTGCTCAACCATTCTGTGCACTTCAATTGGATCTGACAGAGATGGTGATCTCAAGGATAATTAGACTTCTATTAAAATAATTATAGTGGATAAGAGAAATTGCGACATAGGGCACACATCCATAGTAGAGCAGGTTTTATTAATACCTGCTCACAGACCAGTTTATCTCAATATTCCCTGGGTGCACAGAAGGATATTAGTATCACTGGTATGGGACAAGTCACTTAAGTGACTACTGGTTTGTGTTATCAGGACTGCAGCTTTAATACCTAAATAGAACATTAAGTTGAACCTCCTTCGCAGTAACCAGCTTTACTACCATCAATTAAAAATAAATCTAGTAGTTAATCTGAACTGAACAAGACAATCCAATCCATCAAAACTGAAGAAAGATACAATATCTATTATATTTGTATTTTTCACTATACTAATCTTGTTATTCCCCCAAAAATGTAAGCGTGCCGTCCGTTGAAAGAATATTGCAAACTCACCAGAAGGCAAATTTCTGCAGAATTGTATTCTCAGTCACTATAAATACAGAGTTAGCTATTTTAAATTAATTCCTTCCCCCATTGTTCAACATTAAGACCAGCAACACTGAACCTTCAGCCTAAGCAAGCAGAGTAACAGATCCCGTCCAATATCCACAGAAAGGTTTTCTTAAATAAAACACAGAGTTTAAATTCCCTCATCACAGCAGTGTTAGGCTGTCCATTGCTGATAATTCATAGGTCATGCATATCTGAATAAAAGGATTATGGGGTGAAAACCACAAAATGGATCTCGGTATGAGGTGTGTCATGTTTTTTCATTCTTACATTTAGAGGCACTTCATTTATTTTAAATCAAAGGGGTCTGAACTCTGCAATGAATTTATTCTCCTGTCAGACACTCAGCTACCTTGCTATTATTTTAAGCTTGTTTCAGTTCGGTGCCAGGAACTGGATACTGCATTTTAGCGAGAAGAAAAATAAGAAGAGGCTCAAAGACGGAGATGGATGAGAACAGCTCTCCCACTTTTTAGGAACTTTAAGGAAAAACAGCCGTGATTTCCCCAGAAATGCTGTGCGAAACAAAATATCCGGAATTATGTGTTCTAGGAGGAAAGAGACAAGGCGTAAAGAAATACAAAACCTTCTGTACCCTCAGAATGCAAATATGGTACAAATGCAGTTTGTTCTATCTCTTAGTCTTGATCTAAATTTTACACACCAGAGCTCACTGCCACAGCAACACCCGGATAGGGAAAGGCTTTCAGAAGGGGAAAATAGGATTTTTAGAGGAAGAGTGCAGTGTCTATAGCAGCTGCAGTTCTGTAAAACTTGCTTCTTAAAAAAACCCAAATAAATAAAAATTTGACAGCCCCCACATTGTGTTTCGGTATTTAGCTTGAGTAGTGGATATCCACTCAGATTTTGCCTTGTAACAATTGAGTTTAAAAATGGGCAATTTTAATTGGAAACCCTCTGGAAGTATTTTATACAACCTGACACTCAAAGCTGATAAAGCTTTTGGATTGATCTGCTACCAGAGATTTCAGGCAGAGAACTGTCAGTAAGGTGTGAGCTAGTGACCACTAACTAAGCCTGGAAAGTTTGCTCTATTTAATTTGTTTCCTGTACAAATACAGCATATTTTGCTTTAAAAAACAAAGTTGAAGTATATTTTTTTTCTCCTGGGCAGTAGAAAGGAAGGTTGTCTTTCTAACTGGTCCTGGCTACCACACCTTGGGTCAGGCAGGCATCTCCAGGAGGAAGAGAAAAGTGAGGAAGCTGCTGCTTCTCCCAGAGGAATGGAGCATCCTCTGCCTGGAAAAATATTCAGGAGGATGGAGCAGGGAGGGAGGGAGAACAAGAGGTGGCAAGGAGGGAGCTCACAGCAGGGTACAGGTTACAGGCTCTTTGAAGGGCCAGAGACTTTCTCACAGCAGAGAGCAGATCCAAGCCAGAGGAATGCAGAGAAGACCGATGGATTTGTCATTCTGCACAGAAGACCATGCAGTTTGATTCAAAATTAACTCAAAAATGGATGTTTCTAGTACTGGAAGACTAGTTCAATGACACTAATTCAATTACACATTGATTCAGCAGCGGGATGAAGCAGAGTCTGGCATCCAACTGCAACTGCATCACAGGACCTGTCCCAACCCGGCAAAGAGCTTAACATCAGTCTTTTCCTTGTCCTGAGTGGCCACAGAATTGAAATTAACCAATGGTCAAATTTTAATCTGTTTTAAAAGAAAGTGAGGTGCAATTTAGTGAGTGATTGTCAGGTATAAATGTTTAATTAAAAGTGGCCCAGGCTAACATACCCAATAATTCTTCAGTGATGCCACAGTGACAGAGGTAACATTATCTACTACGAATCTTGCCACAAAGCTGATTAGCATTTTGTTAGTTTAATAAGTGGAAAACAACCCAGACTTTAGCCTTCTCCCTGGCACAAGTTTGCACAAGAAACTGAAGAACTGGTCTTCGCTCCTCCCTTGCTTCACATTCTGTCACTTCAATAACATCCCCTTTGCTGGCCAATAAAGAGTCAAGATTCAGCGGTTCATTTCAGCTGCTATGGTGTTTCAATTTTTTTTTTTTATTTAAAAAAAAATTTAAGATTAAAGTTTCACCTTAAACTTATTTAAGATATTTCTTCCCAACTTTTTCTGTATTGTTGTTTCTGAACATCTTAGAGAGATTTTTACTGGCTTTTAAACCAAGGAGGCTCCAAACCAAAAGCATATTTTAAAAAATCCATAACAGAATAAAGTACAAGAGGAGGATTTTGTAATTATCCCCAAAGTAAACATTAAAATCCGTGAAATAAGAAGTTTAGTTTCTCACATGCAATACCCTTCCTGACACATGGGAACACACTGTCTACCACTAGCAGTTGTATACAGTTGTCTTTCCTGTATTTAAATCTGCATTTGTACCTGGAGGTTGCTTAGACATATTTAGGTTTGAACTTTGCTGCTCTGGCCTCTCAGCAAAATCCAGTGGCACTGACTTGTGCTACCAGATTTGACTTCCACGCTGGAGTTGGGCTGAACCCCATGGATCAAGGAGCACAGTGGAGTTTGTGTGCTCACATAGACCACAGTCCCATAAACCAACCTCTGCCCCACAATATGAAATAAATATAATTATACTTTGTCCTGAAATTATATTAAAACATATTGTAAAGATATTCGGGAGATTTTTCTCTGTTTTATGTTTTCCTCCTCAAAGTGCCACTTAAGGGTAGGGATGAAGCTATTTCTTTATGTCATTCACATGTTCTCTGTAGCACAAACCCTGGATTTACTCATTTTCCAAATACATGGCTCTAACTTGACTGTAACTCACTTACAGTTTATTGTACTTTAGATACACACTCTTAAATATACATTTTCTTGTCTTTTCGAGACAGAAAAATACCAAATTATTATGTTATTGTATTAAAAATGTAGGTATATTACAATAATATCTGAGAAAAGCATGTGGTAGAGCACTAAAATCCAGCTTGAAAAAATATGTGCAGTTTCATCTTAATTGTCACGGGTTAAAAATCCTAAGCAATAAATCACATTAATCAACCTATGGTCATTCATCATGGATGCAAATACAGCATAGAAGTCAGCTTCTCCTGTGACAAAGTTCATCCTTGCCTCTGTCTCCGTATCTAGATGGGCCAGTGAAGGAGAAGGTCTATCCACTCTGCAGAATATTCTTCTGGTCCACTGGAGGTGAAGCTGAGAAACATACCCTGAGGCTCTATTTCACTATGCTGAGCCAGACTTTGTTCCCTCAGTTTCCCAAAATGATGGCACACACGTAACACATCTTGACTATAAAGTACCATGAAGTCCAACTACAGAGTACTATAAAGCTACTGTAAGATACCTATTCCTGTACTACAAACTCTGAAGGTTTCTTCTTCTAAGAAGAAACCCAATTGCTTCTAGCAAGAAGAAAATTCAACTTAAGAACATGGTTAAGGCTGCCAGTGGTGGAGGAACACATTCATTAGGAATAGCTACAGCTGAACGCTGGAGAACTGGACCTTCAAGCCTCATGGGGAATGGCAGCTCCAACCTTCCAAGCCCATGTAATGTACAACAGAAACAACCAGAAAAGAGCCAATGAGCCTCAAAGGAAAAAAAAAATAAATAAAAAAAATCAAGGTCCCATATTTTATCCTCCTACTTTGTGATGCTAACCTTTGTGGTTCCCTATCCCCCTTCATAGGCTGAAAACAGCAATGGTCCCCAGAACCGCTCATGGCAACCACCCGATTCTTGTGCTTGTACAATCAAAGTGACGGACTAAGTCAGAGAGATCAAATCCTCCTTCTTTGCTTTGTCCTACTGAGGGGCAAATTCCAGTGCTTTTTTTACTTCAGTCAGCCTCAAGCACAGCCAGCTCCTTCTCCATCAGAACCATAAACTCCCCTTAAAACTACATAACAGAACAAATCTAGAAGCACTTCCATGCAAAGTGGTTTATTTTCATGTTATGGTAGCCATTATCTGGGAAACTAAGGTTGTTTATACTGGTGATGCATGGTATCAGAAATACTTGGTTATCACCGAAACCACGTATTAAAAAGTCAGAAAATTCTCAACTGATCACTGATCATAAACATAAACCAAAACATGCTGGATGTGGAGAAACAGATTTAGGGCATTCTAAGTAACCTCATCTCTGCACTGTAACGACACAATAACCATAATCGGTCCCAATGCACATAAAACCTGATTTTAAAGACATTAGATTCTTAGTTTTATTTTTTTATTTCTCCCCATTCTTTCATTTTCACCTCCCTGCTAATAATAGCTTCTATTACTACCAATCGTTTGGAACAAAGAGGAAACGTATCTCAAGAACTACAGCTCTTAAAGCTCTTTAATTCTATCTTAAATTACAATCAAGTCGTTCAAATTCTGTATTTACAGTAAGTGCTGCCATTCCAGGGAGAGCACAGCATCATACCAGCACTGAAATCTCTGCTGCAAGAAAAAAACTACTTAGTCTTAATTGTGGAACCATCTTCAAAGCCCTTTATTTCTCTCTCCACTCTTAATTTGTTTCCTTGAACCTCTTTGTTAACCATGAGTGAGCTTATAGCTGACACGGAACACCAGCCCACAAGGAGATTCCCTACAGGAAAAGGGATTAACATTGTTCTCCAAGCCCTGACGTGCAGACCTCAAAGCTTTTGTGTGAGATTCATCCAGAAACTCATCCACCCCCCTTCCCATCTCCTGCTCACCTGGCAGAGCGCTGGCAACTCCCATATGGCTGCACAGGACCCACAGCTTTTCCAGCATCCCAAGCGTGTGGAATCTGGGAGCTGATGAACGTTAGAGCTCCAGCCCGTGGTCCATGCTGTGAGGAGACCTGCAGACTCCTGGGCTGCAGCCCTTATGTTGAGGCTCTTCCATCGGTTCATTTAATGCAGGGAGTCTCCCAAGTGCGTGACTCAACGTGCGGGCACGACCGCGTTGCGTGACTCCACACGGACGTGAGCGAATTTGTGGTGCTACAACAGCCCAGTAATAGTTTCCTGGAGTATGAGCCACCAGGAAACAAATAACTGATAAATGGGATGAATATAGACCCGCAAGTGTGTGTGAAAAATGCTAAATTGTGGGAAAGGGTCTCTAAGAGAGTGAAACGTGACTCTCATGGACTTACTAATAGTAGTGATGCTCTGATGGAAGCATTAATTTCTTTAACTCCGATTGATTCTTTAACTACCTGAACAAACTACATAAACTACAGCTACAAACATGATGGGAAAATGAGCAAATGAAACCGGAATGGGGACGATGAATGGGGCTGGGGAAATATACATGAGCATATTTAAGATCTGAAGGGAAAGGCCAAAGCTGCCCCAAAATGTTTTTAAATCAAGTTCAGGACAAATTTATAATAGTCACATGAATGAGAACTTTCACTTTGCTCTTTCCCAGTTCTGCTAGATTTGATCCAGTTCTCCAAAGTTTGCTCTAGTAAAAATTTCAAGGCCAGTATTTCTCTTTGTAACAGGTAGACTGAAGTGGTGAGTTAAAAAGGTGGGGAAAACTTAGGAACAGAAAACAGATTAACAGAGCAAGTGCACCTTGCTGTGAAGTACATATGCTTTTAAACAGTCACTTATCACAGCAATTTTGTGAAAAAGGCAAAAAAAAAAAAAACCACAATTAAAAATTCCTTTCTCCTCACTGTATTTGGTTTTGATACACTGACGAGTACTCAAGGTGACAGTCTTCCCTGAGCACTGGATGCAGCCCGCATCTAAGAGATCACAGTTTTTGTCTTAAAACCATTCAGCATAGACTAGCACTGATCTTTTCTTCTTAACTCTGTTTACCAGAAATGCCCTGAAATTACCATGCCTTATTCAAGACTTGAGCCAAATACAGGTTAAGATGTCACCCAGAGATGACAGGCGATGAATGACAGTTACTGCCATGGCATTTCCCATGCCGTGCCAAGCAGCTCTTGCTTCTCCTCATACATTTTTGTTTGTGAACTGTTGATCAAGGGTAAAATCTTTAACAGTACAGGAGGAATTCAGTGCACCTAGAGCGGAGTTGCCACCTCTCTGGGTCTTGATGCCCTGGAAGTTCAGATCAGCGAGTGGTTTCTGCTGCTGCACCCTTTCAACACCCATGTGTGAGTTCCCTTCTTGCAGAAACCAAGGCTCAGGAAGCAAAACAGAAAGGTGGGATCAATCAGTGCATCCCAATTTAGCGTTTGGGCTCCACCGATCTTTCTCTTTCACGTCCCCATCGGTCACGCTGCGCTACCGGTGCCGAGAAGTACTTACAGCACTTCTCTGATGGGTAGCTCTCAAAGTCCTTTACAACGGCAGAAAAACCCTTTCCATGTTACAGACGGAAAGATTGAGACTTGGATTTTACGTGCTCTGGGTTAGGGAAGCCTGGGGTATCTTGAGGTCTAGTGGACATCGGTCAAACAGACTTGCTGTACAGATTTTAAACAGGATGTATAACCCTTCTGCGCCCCAGTCAACCTACAAATAAACTGAAAAATACCAGTCACCGATTCCACGGAACTAGGTCAAAAGACGTGACGTAAGGACAAGTCGAGTTGGGCATTGCATGTCAGCCTCCTGTGTAAACTAAACCTAGCCCCATCCACCTTACAGACCACAATACAGACCTCCTCGTCCAGGATAATAAATTCTCAAACCAGCAGCAGTTGAGCTGTCTTAAACCTCAAACTGCTTGCATTCCTTGGGTTACTTATATTCCTTTATTACACAAGAGTGAGACGTAGGCTTACGACGCCTACAGCATGGAGAAAAATACCAAAACAAACTAAATGAGATGTGGGGCCCAATATATTTCACGACAAAGATCTCCCTGAAATTAAGTGGGATGGAATTTCATCCGTGCTGCGCTTCAAGATGACCGGAGGGAAGCGTTTACCTTTCCGAACCAGAGTGGAGAGTTTTGCGCTGTGCCCACTGCTGATTCTCACTGCGAGGGCACGTTACGCAGACCACGGTCTGCAAGGCTACGGAGAGAAAATTAAAGTAGCCAGGAGGAACATACCTCTGTGTCTCTACGCCTCACGCGGTGGAGATAGTTTAAATGGAAATGCAGCTTTATCTCAGTTTTCAAGCTATTTCTGCCTATGAAGCAATGTCTCGTACTACAGCAAGCTATAAATGTTCTTTTCAGCTCAAGTTGTTAAACTCTGTTTTAAAAAAAAATAATTAAAAAAAAAATCTGTTCTGGCTAGGTTGCCTGGCAAATTGTTTTCCACTATAGGTAAAAATTCCAGCCCTTGAAAAGTCCAAGACAAACCTAATCTGTCATTGAATTTCACTCATACCAAATGCTATATTTCAATCTTGGCAGAGAATAAAACAAAAAAGAATCTTAAAATAACACACTTTGTCTTTTTTTTTTTCTAATTATTTCTCATGTATACAAACACCACTGGGAAAAATTAACTGCTTTTAAAGGTTTGTAAAACAATTGATTCCTAGGATTATAATATGGTGACAACTCTCCCCAATGATAATATTAGAAGACAGTTTGTTGATAGGAGTACTGATGCAACTTTAACTCTAGGCACTAGAAAATGCTTCTCTAATCCTTTTTTTATTATTATTTTTTCTTAATTTCACACTGCAAAAATGTAGGAATAAGCAAATAGTTAAGGTGCCCCATTACCCTACAGAACCACAGGACCTGTCTGTGAGTGTTTGCCTGTAACTACACCTTGCCAAGGCAACAGGAAAGTAGTGGCTATCCATAGCTAAAGCAAACTCTGGTTCTTGATTCAAAAACTATACACAGCCCTTATTTTTTTCCCTCCTCTTTCTTTCTTAAAGGAAAGTGGAAAATCTCATACATTTTGGAGAGCCCATATAAGCTATTATAAACCAGCTTATGAAACATGACATTTTAAAGGCACAAATTAATAATACGAAAAGAAAATATTGGATACTGGCAACATGTTTTATTTTTTAAAACAATATTTCTTTAAAATAATAAATAATATCTTCAAGGAAGTAGCAGAACCCTTTAAGACATTTAAAAGTTAACTTAACAAAACACTAGCAGGAGTACTATAAACCACCTAATCCTAATACTTCAGTCTTTTTAATCTCGAACATGTAGAACTCCATTATTTATAAAGAGATAACTAACAGGGCATTCAGCAATTATGTGACAATTGGAAAAGCTTACTACAAATTAGCAGTAAAGCAGGAGTACCTGCAAGTGATAATACAAAAACAATTTTTGGTCTTCTTATCAATAACAGCCCAGACTTACAGAGTGCGCATTGCAAATTATTGTTTTGAGTTATACTGACAACATAAGGCAAATCTGACTTAAAATGAACGGACTTACACAGAAGCAAGTTAGCACCTTAACCTGACTCGTTAACAGTCTTCCTTATTGTTTAATATACCCAAATATGCAAAGTAGTTTAAGAAATAAGTATGTGCACACATACTGGTACACCATCTATCAATCAAAATAATAATCCAAGAACATGCTGCAAAAATACATCCATACTCTATTAAGGAAGCACTAAACATAAGCTTCTGATTGAACAATATTAGATACAGCATATAAACAATCACCTAACTAATACTGCTTTCAGAAATTCAGACTGTCTTCCATGATGTTTAGTATCTTGTCAAATTTGTGAAGTTTTACATGGTTTTTATCCTACATTTTTACATCTTTAAAAAGTAGGTAAGTAGATACCACATTTTGGTATTTGAAAGCCAAGCAAGCATTTGAAGCTAAATCTAATTTTAAAAAAAAAAAAAAGTACCTTCAGTAAAATGCAGTGCCAAAATATCTAGCATTCTAACATCTTCGATTTCATAAAAAAAATAATATGATTGTACTATCATGAAGGGTTTGATGATAGCATTTCTGGGTTACTAGAATGCTGTTGTATTGTAACACAGAAACCCACAAATTTTTATCTCTCGGCTGAAATGCTGAGCCTTTAGTGCTGTATTAATATTAACCACATTGATCTTTGGCTTAAACAAACAAACAAACAAAGCAAGAATTAGTACCACCAACACCCGCCTGCTAAAATTGCTAATTAGATTCCAGAAAGCCACCAGCCCCTCCAAATACTGGTCAGAGAACAAAGAGTAACACAGAGAATTGCATTCAATGCATTACCACCAGCTTCAAATATTTCCAAACTCGATTTATAATAAGCTGTAACTTTATCCAGATGTTAAGCAGATGTTCTGGTAATACTATGCCCAAAAGTGTATTTACACAACTTTTTAGTAATAGATTAGCACTCAAAGGTATACCTAAAATGCCTCAAAAATCTCACACGTTCTTGTTTTGCTTTCATTTATCATTTAAACTAATTTACGTAGGCTATAAAACTATCTGACTCCAAAACCTTGCTGGTTTGTGTATGAAGAATGCAGAAAAAAAACTGAATACTCCTGGGTGAGCCCAGTGCCACATCCACCTGAAAACCTGCACTGACTTCACATGATTTTTGTTTGATTCAAGCCAGCAACTTTGCTTCTTTCGTTAGCCTTCACCCAAGGCATGTAAAACCACAGCGAGCACCTTCCTGACATCATCCATAAAACATTGTGTAACAAACCCGATCCCTATTGATACAAGTTTCAATCAATCCCTTTGATATCTGCTTAAAAAAAAAAAAAATATATATATATATATATATAGAAAAAAGGAGGATGTGAGTGAGTGAGAGAGGTTGTAGGTGTGAGGAAGGAGCGTTTTTATTTCGTTCCCTTCTGCTCAGCAACTTTGTAATCCATTGACTGCCTTCCTTTCCCCATCTCTCACCCCTGCGCGTTGTTTAGCTGGAAACTGGGCTGCAAGAATGTGAAGAATGTAAACAGGCTTTTATTGTCCAGAAGGATAGGAGTGTGAAAGAAATGTGTGCCTTATCGCAGGACTGCAGCTCGCTACTTCATTGCTATGATAAAGTGCTGGAGCAAAAAACATTACACGACAAACACAATCCGAAACCGGATTAGAATTTGACATAAGCTTCCTCAAAAACTAATCAATCAACTCACGCTGTAATATTAGACTCCAGTTCTTAAGGAGGGTGTTTAATCCCTTCAAGGTTTATTACACACTCCCTATTGACTACAGTGACAAACTTTGAGATACAAGCCAGCTGGGGAAGAGAGGCACAACTTTTGCGGCACAAATGAGAGATAATTATGGGAGTAAAACCAAAAGTGTGTCCCCCCCCCCCCGGAACAATTTCCAAATAACATTTGAATAACGCTTGTTAAACTGAAAATCGCCAAACTCTGTCACAAATAGATTAGGGTTTTTTTTTCTCTCTCTCTCTTTTTAGCCTCTCCCATCATATTAACACGAACATTGGGACCATTTGTTTTCCACCATCAGTGCCCCACAAGCAGGACCGTTCGCCGGTTCAGGGACATGCTCTCCGCATACCTGTCACCTCCCTTTGCTTCTCCCCCCCCGCCTTTGAGTTTGGAAGTCTGCATTTCACCTTGTCAGCCCCCAAATTCCTCCTCCCCCTTCTATCCCCCCCCCCCTTCACCCCACCCCGCATGCAAAAGATGTAGCATAACACAGGTACGTGCGACTGTTGATAATAATAAGCAAAAAAATATTAATCAAAGAGGCTGGGGTGCGCCGCAGGGAGCCGAAACTACCGAGGGAGCTTTCACAAACTCTGCCGGCACATCCCGCTAGGTCGGGTACGCGAAAAGAGGCGCTTGAGGACGGCGGAAAACTTTCCGGGCACGGACAGCTCGGGGCGACACCGGGCACCCACCGCCCCGCATCCCGGCTCCCGCAGCATCCCGCCGCCGGGGCATCCCCTGCGGGGCTCCCGCGGCCGCTCTTCGCCCGGGCACCCGAGTGTCCCCGCGGTCCCCAAAAACAAGCCCGCCGAGCCGCGAACACCCATTTAAAAAAGAAAAGACCCGGTTGTTTTATAAAAAAAAAAAAAAAAAGAAGCATAGAAAAATAGGTGCCGGGTGCGGACGGGCTGCCGGGGGTCAGCCCCTGCCTTTACCCCCCCGCGCCCGCCGCCCTCCCCGCCTCCCCGGGCGCCGGTTCTCCCGCAGCCTTGCGGGCAGGGGGCCGGGGAAGGAGACTTACGAGCTGGAGGAGGCCCTGGACCACGACGAGGGGCAGGGGCCGCAGGTGCACCATCCTGGCTGCCGGTCTAGGAGGCGACTCCCCTCGCCTGGGTCTCGCACATCTCCGCTCCGGGGAGGAGAAGGAGGAGAAGAGGAGGAGGAGGAAGAAAAGGAAGGAAGGCAGGGAGGGGGGCAGGACCGAGCGCAAGGGACACACCGCCCCGGCTCGTCGCCCCTTCACGGCGGAGGGACCCCGGCGGCACTGCCGAGCCGCTCCGCGCCGCGCCGCTGGGCTCCGCGGGCGGCCATGGCGGGGCGGGAGGCGGGAAGAAGAAGAAGAAGGAGAAGGCGGGAAGGGCGGGCGGCCCCGGCACCCCCCCGGCGGGGCGGAGGGACGTGGAGGAGCGGGGGTGGGGAGTGTCCCCTCACCGCCCGCCACCGACCGACGGGGCGGCAACGTCCCGGCCGGCGGAGCCCGCCGCCCCGCTGCCTGGCATGGTGCCCGCCCGAAGTTGAGGAGAGCCGGGGGCGCTGAGGAGACCCCGGGCGGGGCGGCTCGGCCCACCCCGGCCCACAAGTTTAAAAGCCGCACGGCCCCTCCTCCCGCCGCCCTGCCCGCAGGAGAATGGTGGCCCACGGGGACCACCGGCTTCGTCGCCGGGGGTGGAAGTCACCTTCCCCCTCAGGGAGCCGCCGCCGCCGCCCGGCCGCTGGCCTCCCCCTCTGGTGTAAAAGGAGAGACAGGTGAAGGCTTCACCTCCACCCCTCGGTCCCGTTTTCACAGGAAACCCCTTGTCACGGCTCCATTTCTCTCAGGCAGACCCACAGGCGGTTGGGTGGCCACAGATCTTGTGGGGGAACTCACCGTGGCTCTTCTACCCAACTGTGAGGAGACATGGTGGGACGGCCAGGCCCTGGTGGCCTGACCTGGCACCAGCCTGCCCGGCCAGGGCCCTTCATCTGCCCTGGGGACACATGGCAGCTGGGAACAGCGTCCCCTCAGGTGGACACAGGGACAAGTTCAAGTGGGGTCCTCACATGGGGCTTGAGCTGGGCCGGGGAGTGGGGAAGAGGGAACAGGGCCTGAGGAATGGCGCCCAGGCAGGCTGGGAGCCTCACTGGTGAGGCCTCACCTCAACTACTGTGTCCAGTTTTGGGCCCCTCACCACAAGAAAGGCATTGAGGCGCTCGACTGAGTCCAGAGAAGGGCAATGAAGCTCGTGGGGGGTCTGGAGAGTAAGGCTTATGAGGAGAGGCTGAGGGAACTGGGGATGTTCAGTCTGGAGAAAAGGATGCTGAGAGGAGACCTGATCACTCCACAAATACCTGAAAGGAGGGTGTAGAGAGGCGGGGTCTCCCAAGTCACAGGTGATAGGACAAGAGGAAATGGCCTCAAATTGCACTAGGGGAGGTTCAGGTTGGATGTTAGGAAAGATTTCTTCACGGAAAGGGTTATCAAGCACTGGAATGGGCTGCCCAAGGAAGTGGTTGAGGCACCATGCCTGGAGATATTGAAAAGACAAGTTGACACGGTGCTCAGGGATATGGTTTAGTGTTGGTTGGTGGTGTATGGGTGTGGTGTGTGGTTGTGTGTTGTTTGTTTTTTTTTTCCTTGTTTTTTTTTTTTTTTTAATGGTTGGACTAGATGATCTTAAAGGTCCCTTCCAACCTAGGCGATTCTGTGATTCTGTGAGCCCAGGGGGCTGTAGAATTCACCTCCAAAGAAGTCACTCTGAGGTTATACCCATTTAATAACATAAATTAATACGTTCCAGACCCGTTTTTGAGATTGGTACGAGCAGCCTGAAACGTTGGTTCCTGTGCTTTTCTAGGACCTTGCGACGCTGTTGAAGCAACCTTCAAAAGGCAAATGAAGTTTGGAGCTCAGGTTTCCTTCCAACCCCGTCCGCGTTTGGCGCCCGTGCCTCCCATGCCACCTGGCACTGAAGCGGTAGCACCGGCATCCGTAATGGAGACCCCAGCATCGAGCCTGGCAGTGCCGGCGTTTGGCTCATCGGTAACGTACACGCGATGAGATACGCAAGCTCTCTGCCACGGGGCTGAAGGAGAGGTGGTGTTTTTTGTTTCCAAACCCTGCCTGCCTCTTCCGGATCAGTTTCCTCTTAATTCTCGGTTGTCCTGTCTCATCTTCTTACTAGGCCCATGCTTAGGTTACTTTTTGACTACCTTTGTATTTTCAACCACTAAAATCCTTGCCCGTGGAAACAGCTCTGCAAGTCCTTTCATTGCACTTGAGAGCAATCATGATTTTACCAGACGATGATCGTTGTTATTTAGTTGTTAAATCCCACTGGATCCTTTCCTAGCCCTAGGTGTCTCATAAAGCGTATCATGGGGGTGTGATCCAGCCACAAATCATGTCAGAATCATAGAACTGTCTGGGTTGGAATGGACCTTTGAGATTGAGTCCAACCATCAACCTAACGCTGCCAAAACCACCACTAAACCACTTCCCCATTGGGTTCAGAAAAGATGCTTGATCTATAGCAAAGGGAACTACATATAAACTGAACAACTCTAAAATGGGTTCATTTGCAGCAGATTCAAAGATGCAGAGGAAAAAAAATGAAACAGTGATGGTCACTAAGTCAGTATGTTATAATTTAATTCATGTGGTTGCTTTTTGCAGCACTATTTAAAAGTTCTTTTTAAAGTGTTTATCTTAGCAGTCTTCAACCTGTTGTGCTACCATGTGATTTTATTTTTAATATACAATGATCAGCATAACATATGTTAGGATTTACTGATTCAAATTTAAATACAAATGTTCTCTTTACATCCTGGTTGGAAGATAGTTAAATGCTGTTTTGCATGTTTAGTATTGAAAAACGATGTTTTTGATGGTACTGAAATCCTATTTTTGCACATGTAAATGAACCCGCTGTTGGCTTAATCATAAGGAAGGGCCCTGTTGGGCTGACCGAGGGTCCGGTACCGAGCACCCTGTGCCGGGATGAGCCAGGGAGGTGGGAGTTTACCCTCTGTCGGCCTCGGGTCCTTATAATAAATGGAAATATCTTGGGCGCTATCTGCTGCTCGCAGGCGGTACTGCCCGCAAACGCAGCGCGGAGACTTCCCTTCTTCATGACGAATTGCATTATGCAGCTGGGTGAAAAGACTGTTATGCAATTAGTTAGAATTATGAAGACTAAATTCGGATGAAGTATTTAGATAGATTTTTTTTTTTTTTTAAATGAAAAGCTGTGCTCTATAAATTCGAGGAAAGCTGAATTTCTGTAATTGGCTTTTAATGGAACAATAGCGTTTAAACTAAAGTACTGGAGTTCTATCCTATTAAATACAAACAGGCTCGGTTTAAATGACATTAACTTTGTCACACCAGCTATCAGAAGCTGGCCTTAAATCATACTTTTTCAAGATTAACTAGCAATAAATGTTTGTAAAGCGCTTTGAAGATGAAAAGTACCGTGCACAGTAAGTGATAAGTATTATTGTTATTTGTATTACTTCCCAGAAAAGTCACAGTAGTGTTGGTTAAGAACAAGATGTAAGGCCTGAGTTTTGCATTCTCTTGCTTTGGCATGTTAGCATGATCTTCAAATGTCATTTAAATGGTGAAGGGAAAATTTTCTGGTCTAATTTTTAGGCACAATAACAAGTAGTTGGTTCATCTCAGGAAATAAGGGTTGTATACTGCAGGAAGTAATTCTAATCTCTCTAGAAATGGATTGATGAGCCAGCTGTGGAAAAATTAAACTAGAGCTCAGGGTCCTACTAAACCATCTCAGCTACTATAAAACAATAAAAAATATCTGATTAACACAAGATCTCTAATGCTTATGCACAAAGTTTATAATAATTTTTATTTTTTATCAAACAATTTATAAGCACAAACAAGTAAAACCTGCGGTTAGCATGAAATCCATCTGTCATTCAACCTCAATTCAATTTTCAAATCTTATTCCTCTGCATTAGCTTAAAACACTGACATCAACCTTTGATCTTCTTAGTCCTAAGAACCTTCATTTTGTTTCCAAATATTAGGAACACTGGACTGGCAAGAGCTGCTTGAGTCGTTCAGTCCATCTCCCTGGACTGCAGACAGTGAAGTGTAGGTTCTTTTTAGAAACTCTTCAAGATCCGTCTTCCATAGTTAGTTAGGAGTGGGGCAGTTGTCCCATGATGTGATAGGAAACTGTTCCAAAAATTCACTCTTCTGGCATATGACAACCTTTTAACTTCTAGTGTCCAGATTTACTGTGTTTAGTATTTGTTTTTTTTTCTCTGTTCCAGTTGTTCCAATATGTTATCCAGATCCTTCACACTGTTGGCTGCCTACCTGTTCTGTGCCACCATCATATTTCAGTAATGAGGTCCTAAATTTTATGCTGGAATTTCTAATTAATTTGTTGAATTGTAATGCTCTCAAGATCAAACTTTGATGAACTCTATTAGTTATTTCCTTCCAAACCTTGAATACAACTGTTAAACTATCTTTACCACTTACTCTCTTCACCACTTTTTCCTAATCGGTGACTCTAGCCTATCTAATTTTTTCCCACATGACAGCCAATCCCATTTTGATTGCGGTCCTGATAAATGACCCTATTTCATTTGTCTAGAAAATTAGTAACCTAATCAAAGGCAGGTAATGAAATATTCATCATCCTGGAATAATCTACCTTCCTGAAAAAAAACAAACTAAACCCAAAACCCCAACAAATGTATCCCATTTTCTATTTACCCAAGCCTTTTTTTTTTCATCCTTCAAATTGCTTTCAGCACCTTTGTGTGTTTCTAATGCTCATGTTTGCTGATATTGTCTATTTCTTCCTTTCCATAGCCTTAGGAATAAGAAGTGCCTTTGCTGTTCTTCATATATACCATTCCCAATTTTACAGATTTATTACAAATCTCTCTGACTTGCAGTTTCCCACTTTGGTTACTGAAGAACTCTGAAGTGAGGATCTGCTGCCATTGCTTCCGCATCGACGCTTGACTGAAAGTATCAACTGTTGGACTTCTGTTTTACCATGGGGTGTTATGACTTCCATTTCCATTTTCTCTGCCCTTTTTATTAGCGACATTTGCCCAAATATTCAGTGTCTCCATTCATATTGAAAACTAAAGCAGGAGATTCCTTTGAGGGCACACCTAGACTATCTTTAGTTCTTTCTTCAAGTTAAAGAGAGATTGCTTTGGGTTTCTTTCTTTCCATGTGGTCTTGTACAAAGCTGAAGACTCTTGGCTATTTTTTCTTGTGAACTTTTATTATTCTCACTTTCTGACCCCTTATAAACATGTTATCTTTGATTATCAATATTTTGCCATTTTTTTGTGATCTGTGCTTATGTTTAAATATTAAGTTAATTTTTGCCTAGTTAGGGCTAGCCCACTCGACACTGGAGTATTAGGTAGCTTAGTTGCAAGCCTATTTTTATTTATCCACTCATTTAATTTGAATATTGTGAAAGTTCTTTTTAAAAATAATCTCAAGTTGATTTTCTGTGGTTGGCTTCTCTAAATCTCCTCGTCCCACACTAACCAAATAAGCACCCATCAGCTTTCCATTCCTTTGTATTGTGGTACTTAATTGGTGTCCTCCAGTCTGTGCAGGAATATTGGTAGTGTTGTTTCCCCAAGCCAGACTTGGCAAGGTGACATATTCTGTCCTCCTGTTCTCCAGAATCCATGTATTGCTACCAGAATATTTGAGTTGTCTCATGGCATATAATGACTTTCATATAAATTTAAATTTTTCTCTATGGCTGCATTAACAGCAGCACTTCTGCCTCTTTGTTATCCATCCTCTTCCTTTCTCATTTTTCTTTATTCATTGTTCCTTCATTTATCTGAGGTGCTCAGTTGTCTCTAAGTTGGCCTGTAAGCTTGACTTGAAACGGAGGTTGCCTCTCCTCTGGAATGTTCTATCACATTGGTTAATTTGGGTTACACACAGAGTCTTTTTCTCAGTGCAGCTACTGTACTGGGTTTCTCCATTATGACTAGTCTAAATGGAGAATAACAGTCTGTTACTGCTATTTACTATTCCAACTTTAATTCAGGTTATGGCTCTGTGCTGTAGCACTGACAAGCTCTAGTTCAGATCCTCAGAGGAGTTCATTACACATTTAGATTTAAAGCTTATTTTTAGAAGGCTATGAGGAACCATTGAATTGAGCTCTTTTTCTTCTGTACCCTTTAACTTAGTTTTGAAAACCATTTTTAAGACAGATAGATGGGTCACCACTAACTCCTTTTGAGTTCCTATAATTTACATTTTTTTTTTATTAAAAGAAGTTTAAAAATCCAAGCAAGTGAAGTATAACAAAGTTTGCTGATGAGCACAGATCTGTGAGTAAGTAAAAAGTCATATCCAGATTAAATTCTATGGATTTATATGGAATGCAACTTTTTGATGAAGCAAAACTTTTAGTAGACTTGCTGACACTACTGGAACAGAGAGTGGGTCACTAATCAAAATTGGGGGGTATGCAGTAGTGGTAATCAATACATTTTAAAGCTTTTTATGAGCATGAATGAAGAAATAAAAAGGGACATTTGGAAATTAGTAATCGTTCGTCAAAGTCTAATGCCAGGCAAAATACCTGTGCAAATGTTAAAGGAATTAATACAAAAGGACCCAGAAGACAATTTGGTGACTGATCTTCCTGCTTTTACAAAGATTAGGCCAAACTTAACATTTCAGCTTTTTTTTTTTTCCTGATTCCATCTATTCCCATTAATAATAATATTTTGTCATGTGAGGAAGAATTTGCAGGATTTCAGTTGCAATAGTCACAAGAAATGTATGTTAATTGTGTGGTGGTTTTTGTTGTGTTTTTTTTTGTTGTTGTTTTTTCTTTCCTTTTTTTTCCCCAATATTTTGTATTTATTTATGCATTTGTTTTTGTGAATCAAATGTTTTTTGACGATGAATAGTTCCATTCAGGGAAGTGTTGGAGCCCATATTGAAGTCTTTTTTAAGAAAGCATTTCAGAATTTGCCCAACTCCATTGACTTTAGTCGCCTACAAACATCTTCAACAGAGAAACTTTCTTGAACTGGAACCACATGAGTAACTTTGTCGGTTGAAATGAGTTATCTATTTAATTTAGTGTATCCCTCAATATTTTTATATATTCCTATGCCAAAGTGCAGGGGATACTCTAGGCATAGATTAATTCTGATTTAAGATAGTGCTTTACACTTGGTATAAAGTTAAGATTGCTCAAATGCTCCACATTTTTTATTTTAAAATCTACTAGATATATTATAATTTATTAGAATAGCTAAACTTCTGAAGTTTATAAAGTGTGGCTAGAAATGTCAAAACAGGAATATGGCTTTAGAAGTCATACTAGTGAGAGTTATTGCAATACTAAATATTCACATAGAGCAATCATAGCATTTGAGGGCAGAGTCTCCCTGCATTAGTACTCTCAGTTGTTTTTTTCCTCTTTCAGAATTTTTAATATGCTTTCCTCATCAGCAATGGCTATATTTTTTCATCAGTTAATTTCTTGCAAAGGAATATTTTATCATTTAGAATGGACACTTGTGTGAGATCCATTTATGCTGCAGCTTTTCTATTTACTTTTGCTCTAAGGTTCTAACTTCTGAAATTATTTTATTTTTGAAGATTTTTTTTGGAGATTTTTAATTCTTTAATATTTTTTTTCCCATAGAATATGAATAAACCATATCAGCACACCTGTACCATATGGTTTAAGTTTGATCTAGGAGACAAACTAAGCAAAACCTGCATTATGAAAAAAATATTTGTTTTGTAATTCTGTTAAAAAATTTCCAACTTGATATTATATAAAAAAAAAGCACTGAGCCATGCTAAAATGATGACTGTGACTTGAGAGATTAGAATTTGCTGTTGCATTCATCTAGTATTGAAAAAAAAAATGTGATCTTTGGTTCAGTGAACATTTCCAAATCCACTTCACTTTCACTTTATTACACTTCATAGATGTAATATCTTATAGAAAAAGATGCAATTTTTTTACTGTCAACTTTCATATAGGGAATGAGAAGAAAAAAATCTGCATAGAACATGCATGATTACCAAGTAATAGGTGAACTCTGTTTAGTTCTAAAAGACAACGTAAATAGAATATTTTTAATGTTTTTTAGAGTTTTAGCTAGTTGAGGATATAAACAGCTGAGATAATATGCCCAAGTGAATTTTTTTCAAAGATAGAGAAAAACTTACCTTTTTCTTCCTTAAAGAGGTCCCATGAGGTTTTTAAAAAGATCATTTATCTGGCCAAATTGACCAAGATGGGTAACTCTTTATTTACATAATTTCCAACATTGAACCGCTCATTAAGACATTTGTGCTCTGCATCTATTTTCACATTGTTTATCAGCAAATGTCAGATTGTATTGCTCTCTTTTCTTTTATTATTCTAAATCTATCCAGACTAGACTTCAGCACATATCCCAGTGGCCTTTGGTACATCATGAGATAAAATTCTTCATAAACCATCCAGAACATGTGTAATATTATCAGAACTATTATAACAGGTTGACAAATAATGCAAGCTCTTCGGCTGAGTACATAAAAGGTTGTTTCTGAAAATGAGCACAAATTCTTTGTTTTCTTTATCATCTTTCACAATGCCAAAGCAATTATTCACAAGATATTTTTGTGTCCCAGGGTAACTGGGAGTTTTTTGAGTTCATGTTTCGCAGATCCTGTCTGTAAGCTTGTCATTAGGCAGCTGAGATGGAGAGTAAGCACAGGTCCTTCCACTCAGTGCCAAAGTTTGGTGATCAAGGAATCTTTAAGCCAAGCCCTGCTGCTGCTAAATGTGGTGTAGGTGTGTGGTATATGCCATCACAGCCTGTAGGTAGTTACTCATTCATGAGTTCAAACTTCTAAATGTGCCTTTTTTTCTGCTTCATTAATCAAAAGTTTCCTTTGACATTCAATATAAAATTTTGCAATTTAAGTGATAAGGCAAAACCCCACATTTAACATCCTTAACATCTAAAACGGAAATTATTTTTCAGTGTAAAGGTGGTTGTGGACTTCAGCACTGAAAATCTTAATTTATCTATCTATCTATCTATCTATCTATCTATCTACCTATCTACCTACCTACCTACCTACCTATTTATTTTCCCCATAGATCGTTTCCCCTGTTGTTTTAAGTATCCACTCCTTTTTCAGGCACAGCATCAGCCTGGTACTTTCACTTTCAAATTCTGGC
>JAOTQQ010000079.1:6302940-6330453 GCA_026546715.1 Gallinago undulata | reverse complement strand
TTTCCCCTGTTGTTTTAAGTATCCACTCCTTTTTCAGGCACAGCATCAGCCTGGTACTTTCACTTTCAAATTCTGGCTCAGCTGGGTTCATAGCTGCTGAGGAAGGAAGTGTCTTGGGAAGGGTAGTTCAGGAGTGGGGAAACCGACACAAGCTTCTTATTTTTGTTTAGATTCCAGATCAGAACCACTGAGGAGCTTTGGGTGCTTTGACACTCTGGAGGAGAAGCTTCCCTCTATTGATGAAGAGAATAAGAAAGGCAGACTTGAATTTCCAGCACAGTAATTTTGGAGAACTGGCAAAGCCTGCTGTGAAGGTGCTCAGAGGACCTAAGGAGTCTTCCCTGAAACAAGGTAGTTTATTCTGTTGCTTTTTATTTTGTATTTGGTGGGATTTTGCTTGAAAAATCTGTGATCTCTGGAGACCAGGTGATTGGAATTCAAACAAATGTGGGGAAAAAGCATCCTGGCTGGGAGAAATTGTTGGATCAGAAGCCCAGGGGCACAGCCATGGGTTTGCAATAAGTTTGCCACGTGTTCCAGACAATGGTGTTTAGCTTTGTCTCTTGGTCTGAAAAACCTGTCTCAATAAGGGCAAGTTGCCTTAAAATTGTATATTGAGAGCAGTTGGCTTGTCTAAGGAGAGCACCAAAAATTTATGAGTGATCCAATAACATTTCCTATATAAGGTCACACCGCAGTTTGTTCTGTGTGGACCTCAGATTTTACCCCACCATCCAGCTTGGGGGATAGATGAAAAATGAAATACAGCAGTGAATGCTACATTACCTTTACATCCCAGAGAAATCTGGGACAGATTGAAATTCCCCTGCTCTGAAAATGTGTTAGCAATTAGTCTACGATGGCCCTGAGGTAACAGGAGTCCAAAATTGCATCACTGGGTATGATCAGTATCACCAGGTCTGATACTGCTGGACTGAACAGGAGACATCCCTCTGCTTACAGGGAGGCAGAGTGTAAACTTGGTGTGACTGGAAGATGAGTGTCCCTGCTGGTGACTCTGAAGAGGTTTTCTTTCACTTGCAGCAGAAAGAGGCATATATATGTCCTGCTACATTCATTTTTATCCACCGAGTTGTTGACAAATGTGTCGCCCTATCATTTTTCTTGCTTGCAGAGTTCTGTCAATTTTTTATGGTTGTAAGACTAAGTTGAAAAGACCCATGAAAGCCTCTGCCATCTTTAAAAGTCTCAGAATTAGAGAAAGAAAGATTTGACAGATTAATTTTTCTTTTCTTTTCTTTTGAGAAGTGGAATCGGGAGGGAGGAAGAAAAGAAAATGCCCAGGTGGATGAGAAGAGTTGGGTTTCTCAAATCTGAAAATGTTCTTCAAAACTGTTACCAAAATTAAAACCCTAACAGGCTTCTTTGATCTGATGATTAGTGTGAGCAAGTAGCACTGTAACTTTTCAATCAGCAAACACCATCAATAAAGTAATGAATCGAGGGACATATGCTTTATAGGATTAAATAATTCATAAAAGACAGTTTGGGATTTGGTGCAATCATGTCGTTCCCACTGTATTCTCAGATCACATAAGGCATGTTGTAGCCAGATTGTGAATAGTTCACTGTAGAGTAGAAATCCTCAATAGTGTGTTTACTACTGAAAGTCCTACAGCTCAAAATCCATTCTAGGAGTTAAAGTCATTGGTATAAACAAATAATGTTCCCTACCTTCCCCTCAGTAGCAACACTTCCAGTCATTTCAAAACAGTAGCAGACATAAATTTTGGCAGAGGGAATCTGACATAGACACACTGCTTCGAAGTTACTTCAGAAAGCTTTTAAGTTACCAGGTATTTTTGTTTAGTAATTGCAATTTCCACAAGTTTACAGCATTTGTAATAGTTTTCTAGAAACAGTTACCACAGTTAATTTTCTAGGACAACCAATATTCAAGATGAAATCTATTGATACCAGTGCTTAATACAATGTGTTTGGCAAACCTTACTACAAGGAGTGAAAAGACACTGGGATATTAAAAAAAAATGAAGTGTGATAGTGAGGTAGCTTATGTCTGCTGTATTTCTAATTTATTCTTCTCTTCACAGCAGTTGGAAGGGCTTTGAAAATGTTTAACTACTTTTACTCCAAGCTTCTCTTAGCAGCCCTGTGTGTGTGTGAACGGTCCAAGAGCAGCCCTGAGCCTGTGCCAAAGGGTTTAGTGCACTGGCTTCTGATCTGTTCTCCCGAGGCAAATGTGTTTCTTTTCAGGGGTCAAGAGGAATAACTGGGAAAACCATACTAATGATAAGTTGGTTTGTATTTACCATATTGGAGCATTTTAAAGGGCCTGATGACTGAGAAAAGGTGGAAAACATCGATTTAGCTATTCAACTTCATAAAGCAGTGGGTTTATGCAGTTAGATGTGATTACTCTGTAAGACGTGGACATTTCTTCATCTCACAAGAGAGACAGAGTGCCATATGCAAGGCTGTTATATCCGTTATGCTTTTTTGTTTCTTCTTGTGTTTTTCCTGCAGTGTCACATCTGGCATGTGTTGCACAGGCTGGTTGCACACAGCAACCTTTCCTGTACTGGTGCGTTCCCAGAGTGTGCAGGTTCTTATCCGTGAGGGCTGACAGTGGTTTATCCTGCAATTGCTCCTCAGGGCAGAGAGAGTTAGCTAGTGCCTCTTTTCCTTCCATTTGTGACTGCCTAATGAGACTCAAAATATGATCAGTCACCCTGTAGTATGTGTTCAGTATTAGAAGAAAATCACTGACTGTAGGCAGGAGGTCATTCAGCATTGCCACTAACAGCTTTTGGTATTTCTGCATTAAAACCCAAGCCAAACATTATAGGCACTGAACCATCTGCAGGCATAAGTAGGCTTATTGTTGCTTAACTTCTTAGTACAAATGAAGAGGTCTGTTATGTACTTATATCTGCTTTTGTGTGACCAGTGCTCCTAAACAATGAATCCTCTGCTGCTATCACTGTGGTGTCAGAGTTGAATGAGATGCAAAGAGGTTCTTTTATGTTACTAAGTGTGTGTTGTTGCTCTCTGCTCCCTCGCAGCAACCTGACGTGACAATAAGAGATGGCTCTTCATAAGATAACGTCAATAGTTTCTTTCAGAATCGCCTGTGATACCTGTACCTCTCCTCCCAGCAATTCAGCTGTGTGTGATCCAAGTCCCAGCTTGCACACAGCAGAGTTCTCCCGTAACCCCGGCTCAGGCTTCTGAGAAACCCACTAAACTGATAGAAAGAGCTGTAAAAGCCTACACAGAACAGAGCCATGCGAAACAAGAAAGGTGAAACTGCAGAGATAAGGTTGGTGAGAAGGATATGGTTGGCAGCTCAGGAATTCAAAAGGAAAAACAAACATCTACAATCCTTAGGAGAAAACAAGGAGACGGAAGATGGCAACTTTGCAGCACTGAGGATCAGCCTGTCCCAAGGACAAGGACAAACAGAGAAAAGCCCCCTCGCAGGATTTACCTGGATGGCAAATGTTGGTTGGGTGTCATCTCCGGAGCATGGAACTTCCCAACCACTGGATTGGTAGCTCATTACTCCTATCAGTTATTTTTGTGTATTGGACAATAATGTTTGTACTTTTATGTGGTGTGCACCCTGCTTCCAGAATCTCTTTGTGTATGGTAGAAGTTGTGCAAAGTGACCCGGAGTGGCAGCATTACATATGCGAGAATTTACCTGCAGAGGAAACCGTACCAAATCATGCCTCTGTGTTTGCTTGAGCGTGGCTTATATCCTCAGCTGATCTTTCTTTCTCCTTTCTATTTCCTACTTCTCATTCAGGATGAGGACAGGTTATTAAAACCATCTTCAGACCTTTTGTGCTGAGGCTTCTGAAGTTCGGCTGGAGTTTCACCAGTTAGAGCTTCACTCCTGCATCACTGCTGGCTTCTGTACTGCAGCTGTGCTGCCTCTTTGCAATCCAGGTCAGAGTTTTGTGACTTGGCTTCATTTCCAAAGCACTGATGCATACAAGGAGAGAATGAGAGGGACAGATACTTTATCTGAAACTTTTCTGGCAGTGTGAGAACTGAGAAGTTGTTTTATAAACAGTTAAGTGAAATAGTTTTGTAGGTACAGGAACTTACATAAGGACAAGAGCTGCCTAATGCAGGCACTATTAGAAAATACATTATGAAAGGCCAGATGAAATATGAGGCATTTTATTTAACAGTAAAATTATGAAGGATTAAAGAGAAGAGTGAAGTATTTTCTTCTTAATGTGAAGCAGTTCTAAACTTTTAGCTGTGGTGACGTTGATTGTATAATGCATAATGTGTGAAGCGTGTTTCTACCTCCAGCAGCCAGACATATAAAACAGATTTCCAAAAATTTGCGGATGTTAATTGTTACCAGGGACTTCTGTGTTTGTAACTAAGACTTCGTCGGAACACCACTCACTACTGAAGCTGAAGGCTTGAGTTCCACAGTTCCTAATCTTCCACTGATTCCACAGCATTTGACACAGCTGTGGAAGCTCGCTGAATGTATGGTACACAGTATATGTTATTAGCTGAGACAAATTATAAGGACAGTGCAGCTAAAGATTGCTTATAACTGAGCAGTGTCATAGTCTCTCTTGGGTGAAAGATGCCCTAACGAAATACCAGCTTGGCTGAGAAGAATTTCAGAGAACTGACCGTCTGAAGGAAGACTGGGAGATACTGACACAGCAGGCATCTGGAGAGCATTTTGTCCTAGATGGGTATGCAAGACAAGACTAAATCCATTTCAGACCTTGAATCAATCAAGAAAAATGGTACAGAGAGGAGCCTGGAAAAGCCAAAGGCAAAGACGAGAAGCTGCACATCCAGATCAACATTGCCAAAATTAAGTGTCCAAAATTGTGTCCCTGCCCATGGCAGGGGGATTAAAACTTGATGATTTTTAACGTTGCTTCCAACTCTAACCATCTATGATTCTATTCTATGATTCTAAGTATCCAGATTCTTTGTATACACACACATCATTCTCTTTCTAATTTGTAGACCCTATTTTTGCTTCCTAATAGAGGGACCAGGGAGTGAGAATGTGGCTCCTCATAAATTTTGATCTGTTGTTTTCTAGCTGCATTTAGGTGCCAACTAATCTTAGCATTTGAAACTGCCTGTATCAGATATTATTTCCTGCAAGTCTGTTGGCTCTTCTATTAGCTGGAGGCAGCACAATTATCTTCTTGCCTCTGCTAAACTATAGCTTTATTTCTTGTGTATTTCTGTCCAGAACTATTTCCCATGCATGACTCAAATTTAAGCCAAATTCTGCTTATTTCTTTATGGTATCATATTTCATCTCTATAAAAATATTATTCATAGTTCTATATTATCATTTACATACATATTTATATATAAATATCTTCATATATAAAGATATGTGTACATGAAGAATTTTCTCCTGTTGTGCAAGCTCATCCACTGCTTTAGCAAATGCTATAATGATATTAAACTTTTGCTGTGTTAGCTATCTATAACACCGAATGTAATCTTTACTTTTCCAACTCTACAGAACAACGTATTTCTGAAAGTAGATAAATTAGAGCTCCAATTCTAGTGGAGCAGATTTTATAATCTTTTTGTGCTGCAGTGTGTTACAACAGAGCTTAAACTGGGCTATAATGTGAGGAGACAGAAAGCTGGCTTGTACCTTTAGGGACAGCTGCTGAATTCTGACATGCCTGCTCATGCACTATTAGTAGTATTTAAATATATAATGACATTAGATCCTGTTGCCCCTCTTTTAACCTTACCTTTGTTCAGTGCTACTTTAGAGAAGATTACTCCCTCTCCCCAGTATTATGATACATCAAACTCATTAAGACCTGAAGAAATAGGGGAGGAAACACTGGGAAAGGCAAGTCGGGGAGGAAATAGAGATTAAGGGTAAGGTAATAAGGGAAAAAGAGGTAATATAAAAGAAATCTGAGGATGAGAAGAGTATCTATCAAAGAGATAAAGAATTGTGTCATCAGTTGCCATGTTGAATATAAGAAACTGAGAAGCAATAGTTGCAAGTAGGATATATTAGGGCAGAGTTAGAAGCGGAACAAGTGGAAAATATGTTTTACCTGTATTTACAGTATTAGGTTGATGCAGACCTTTTATTGCTCTTTGTCACTATAAGTGTCACCATTTAAATTGTCATTACCTTGAGGGTCTTTAAATCACATCATCATTTTAGTCCATTAATACCACTTAGCAGTACGAAGGATTTTTACATCTTTCTTTGCAGTTCATCTGTTTCAAATCGAAGCATACTGAATTTCAAAGGCATATTGAAATTTGGACTTTTTGAGATAGTCTGTGGCAATAATTGCCTGGTGATGCTCTCCATGAATAAGCAGCTGGTTTCAGCTTCTGCTCCTTGACAGATGGACTTTTAGAGACTAAATAATCCTGGGAGCCACAAGAAGAAGCTACTGACTGGAGCTGAGAGTCCTGGGGCAGCAGGAGCTGGGCAGGGAGAAACCCTGATCTGGGTGCCTGGACCTCAGAGGCTTGGAAGACCCTGTGGCTTTAGCACACCAAGAGCATAGGCTTCACAGCCAATATTTCCATCAATGCTGCCCACTCTGGCTATCATACCCCTGGCGTGGGAGCCATGCAAACTGCACTTACAAGCTCAACCCTGATGAACTTGCTACTTAAAAAAAAATCGACGTGGTTTCACATGCTAGAAGGTCCTCCTGAGGCCTTGCTTTATTAAGATTAATTGTGTGTGTGATATGTTGAAATTGAAAAGCACTATATTGTTTTAAACAAGGTTTTCCTTTCACTACAGTGCTGAAGCAGCTGCTACTTGCAACGTGGAAAACGTGGAATTTTAGACGCATCTAAGGGACAGAAGGCGGCTAACGAGATCATAATGAGGTAAGACAAAAACACTGACAAGCCAAAATAGATATTGGTTTCCTTAACATGTATTTTGAAATAGTCAAGCCATTCTGGCTATAGCCATGATACAGCAGTTGTTGATTTGTTGTACTTTTGTAAAATTACCAGTCAAATATATTGTTAAGCTGCTTTATTGTCAAAAAGTGAAAAGGATGCATCCAGACTCCGTTAATAGGGTAGGAGATAATACAAGGGAAGGCTACTTATACACTGTGAAAACTCTCTTATACATACACCCTGAACTTCCTAACCTGAAAGAATCACATCACATGAACTGAAATAAGCCTTGCATACAAGGGAGAGAAAAATGCACTTTTATTTTGTTACTTACAACGTTTCCTATAACTGTTTACTCATAGGAGCAAGCCGTAGATTGCAAGTGCAAATAGCAGTGCTCATTTTCTCAAGCCCATTTTGGTTTTGAAAATGCAAAGGATTGGGAATTTGGAATGACTGAGATCTGTATATGATACTTACTTGTGTTTTGTTTCTATTAAAATTAACATACGGAAACCATTTATGAAAGTGGTAAAATTTTAGAGTTCATTATTTTGAATTTGTTAGGTGTATACTCCTAGATATGCTGCTGCTGTCTTTCATACAGGTAGGAAAAGTAGAAATTTTAGTTATGCATGTGTATTGTTTGACAGCCGGAAAATATCTTGTGTGGTCAAGAATTTTGAAGGGACAGGGATAGAAGAGCTGGTTTTGTCCTGAACTGCAGATACAGGGCTGCAATTCCAAATTTACAGCCCTTTCCGAGTACCTGTACCAAGAGACATTGTCCAGCTTATCTCTGCTTTCCAGAAATCTTTTAATTTCTGCAAAAAATTAGTTTGGAAAAAACCAAACCAAAACAAAACCCAACCCCCAAAACCAATGAAAACCCACAACCAAACCAAGAATCAAGGAAAACTTTACTCTTTGACTCAGCGCCTGAAGGACTTCGAAGAGACACAAAATAAGGAATTTTTTCTTTCTGAAAGTTTGTTTCCCCTTTAGGCCTTTTGCAGGGAGACTGCACGAGCTGAACAGCCACATGCTGCCATCTACTGGCAAAAGGCACAATCGGTACTCTGGAACGAATTATAGCAAATGCCATCAAATTTTGTTTCATAACTTTTTCGTTAAATTTATACGCTGTAGAGGACAATCCCAGTAATTGAAAGACAAGGTCGAAAAAACCCCAAAATATGCTCAGAATAAAAAATGGCAATGAAAACGAGTGATACAAGTGCTATAAATCGCAGTAGTACGCAAGACATCAGTATGCAGTATGCAAAAATCGTACTTCACATTAGAGGGAAAATGTGGGAAAAAAAACCCCACATTTCTTTATGAAAAAGCTTCATCACTTTCCCAACACGCCGAAAACAAGAGAAATATGCAACATTTCCCTCAAGCAAGATACTTGAGATTGAAACGGTTCTACAAATCTGAAAGCTAACGATTGTGCAGCCAAAGGGGAATGTTGTGGGAACGTGTGCAGTAAACAGTACTTAGCGTGAAAGAGATTCAGTAGTAAAAGTGACATTTGTAATCCCCTCTGAACCCATCTGACTTCACATACTTGAATGAGTAATGTCTCTTACCACTTTTAACTCTCTCACTCAGTCTAGTGGGACTGGGTCTGTAAGGAATGAGGGCTTGTATACGTGCAGTCGACACATCATCTGGGGAGAATATGTAAGCAACAAGCATTCTTCAGTGCTTGTAATGAATTGTTCTGAAAACTGGTTTTCAATGCATGATCTGTTTTGGGTTCTCTGGCTGCTGCACAACACGTTAAGAGCAGGGGAAAAAAATCCCCGATACTGTGTTTCTATGAATGTTGCCCACTAAATTTTCCTAAATACTTTGTCTATGAATGGAAAAAAAAATAATGAAATTCTTCCCTCATTCCTATGAAAAAAGGAACCTATATAAAAATCCTGACAACTTGATCATATGTCTGGATGTCGACCAGAGAGTAAAATCATTCTGTTAATGACCAAGCTTACCACTTGCCATCAGTGATTTGGTGAATTTGTGTTTGCAGAAGAGGTTTCCCTCTCCAAACTGCAGAAACCTTCAGCATCTCTTAGCTTTTTGAAACACGTATTGACTCTCAAGGACTTAAATAGCATAAGCAGAACAAAGTGTCTCATCTGAGCCCTCCTTCCCAGTGCTGGGATCTTATCTATCTGACTGTATACAAACTGTTTCCCATTGTGTCTTCCCAAACATCTCATCCTCTTGTTCCCTAAGTCATCTTCTCCCATTTTCCAGCTTTGCCTGATTAATTCACCTTGTTGACAGTTGATAAATGGTTTTTTTGATGAATGTGAAACAAGCATTTTCCTAAAACAGTTCAAAATCTCTGCGTTCAGTTAAAACTGGGTTGTCGTGAAGTTCACCTCTGTCCTGTTTCTTGTTTATAGACATAGTGTCTTTAGAGTCTTCCTCATGCACGTGCAAATGTGTGTTTTTGAGTGAACACATGTAGTGCTGGGACAGGTTGTCTTATTATTTGAAGTAGTGAGTTTATTTGCTAAAGCTTAGAATTCTGATAAAAAAAAAAAGATGAAAAAAAAATGGCAAGCACTTTCATGATTTGTCTTCAGTGGTTTTTTTTTTCTATCTCATTCAGAATACCACCAGACACGCTAAATGTGTTTTTAGAGAGCAATAGATAATATTTGGGTTTGGATAGAGGAGTTTATTCTGTGATGGAGATAAAAAATTGACAAGAATTGGAGGCTGACTTTGCTTTGATGCAGTGTTGGCTCCCTATAAATCTTTTGTGTTATTTTACTCTGCTGATAACTGGATTTGGAGACACTAATTTACAGCTGGGTGTTGATATTGTCCAGTATGTGGTCCAAGACCTGGGCAAAAGCTGGAGAATTGGAAGCGGGACGTTGAGGAAAGGCTGAGCAGAAAGAGGACTGGGAACTGCCTTTTTCCAAGGATGTATATGTAAATGTATGTGTATGTAAATGCTGCCAGCAGTGTTTGTAACCTTTGTGTAACCAGAGTGGGTGAGATTCCCTGGCACTTCTCCCTGACTACAGATGCCAAATAACAGCAAAGATCTGAAAAAGGTGGTGTTGGTTATGGAGCTGGTGGTGGCAGTGGGGTTTCCCTCTTATTGGTGTCCTTCTCTTCCACTCTTGTTTAGCTAAAGGAGCACAGCATTTCCTGTATGGTATTCAGCTGCTTGCTATACATTTCCATAGAAACTCCAGGCTACTGTGGCAGACCATTAGTCTAAGGCTGTGTCCTGAAGGAGCTTGAGGAGTAAAATTGCCCAAGACATATGCAGGGTTAGCAAGCTAAGCTGTCTACCATCCCTGTGGATTTCTTTCTATATATTTCTGTTTGGAGGTTAAAGAATTTGGCTGAGGCACGTCTAAATGGTGGGAACTTGCTGCTCTCAGACAGCAGAGATGCGTGAACTACTGTGGCATAAAAAGGAACCAACAGGCTCTTTTCCTTGTCTACCCCTTTGGCCCCTTGCTTTGCATCCTCCTAGAATTTGACTGTTGGGGTACCCTGTATAAAGTTCGTCACTTTATTCAGACTTTCAAGGTGAGGGTGAGGGCATACGAGTATCTAACCCTATGTTTTTGGTTTTGAGTGAAGTCCAAAACAGGACGGCACCTGTTTTCTAGATCTGGATGGGCTGCAGTCCAAGTTGATGGAAATGTCATGCACAGCTGATCTTGAAGCAAGGAGTGTCAAAACACTCGTGGTTTACAACCCAAAACCCATTTTTAGCACCAAACAAATAATAACGTTCTGATATACTGAGCAACAGAAAACCTCCTGGTTTCTTTCTGTTGTTTTCTCTAGGAATTTTGTTGTGAAACGTATCAAATCCTACTGCTTTAAAATTCCCAAAGTATGTTCTGGTGCAGTCACAACATCAAGCTTTGACTCTGAATCTGACTTTTACACATGAATCCAGGTCTGGTTACTGCCTCCTGAGGCATCTCTAATGAACAAAAATGGTAGGAGATAGCATACGAAAAAGATACAGGCTTGTATCTTAACCTGTACCTGAAGAACATTCTGAAAGAAGTTAAAATGAAAACCCTATAAGGATATATACATATTTTTTGAGCCTTCTGTATGGGAAGATTTTTCAAAGTCTTGCCATAAGGTACAGATCATCCAGGTACAGAACCATAAAAGGTTTTAATGGCGCCCTAAACAATTTCAACACAGCTTTGTCCTGTATTAGAAGCTGTGCTCTCTCATGCTAAACGTTTCCTCAGTTTTTGTGCATGGCCTCATGGAAAAGTATAGGAGATACAATAATGGGGGAGATTTTATAGAAGTGTTGCTACCCTGTCTGATTTTTATAGGCAGTGTCTTTGGATACTGGGTTGGTGGGCTCTCTCTGGTAACAAAGCAAGTTCCTTCCAGCTTTTAATCAGGTTTTAAGCTGAGAGTTTGGCTAAATTTATGGGGCAGAGTATTTTATTGACAGAAGAGCTTGCCAGACCTCTTTGGCAATACTCTCTTTTCACTTAAAGACCTTGGTGTAAATCTTTTTAATGGTTCAGCTACAAAAAATTTCAAAGAATCCTTCCCCACATCTTACCATTGCACTATCATCTGTGTAAATCATCTTGCTTACTCATTCTCTTAGCTACTTTAGATTGTTAGTCTTAATGACAGGATTGCAGTAAAAGTGGAAAAAAAAGTATTTTAAACTGTCATTAGTCCATAAAACTTGGATCATTTATAGTAAGTGGGAATTCATCTTGGACTTTTAAGAGATGGGGGAGGTCAGTCGGACCATCCCTACTCAGTTGTGCACCCATGTGATAAAGCACACCTCAAGGGAGAAACAGAAAGTGGAAATGTATTAAATGTCCTAAGACTTGGATACATCTAATCTTTATGTTAGAAAATACGATGCAATAATAATTAGTACCGGGGGCTTTTTCCTTGAACCTTTCCTGTACTTAACATTAGTATTGCATATTCTAGAGTAAGAGTTATTTTGGAGGCACAAAGTTTGATTGCAGTAAATCATTTCAGAGTTACCACTGATATTATTCAGCAGTTCCTGAAATGTAAACGTCATGCTTATTGTAGTACTGAAAACAACCTTTTCTTTGTATAATCTATATTTTTGTTTGTTTTTAATAACTGTGACAATGTGCAGGAAACATTTCCAGGGTAAATGTATATGGATCATTAGCATTTTTCTAGTTAAATCTTTAAAAAAGCTTTTAGTGAGACAGAAAGTGTCCCTTGGGACCTTGTGCTATATTAATATGAACTTCAACCACAGCCTCTACATTTGCCAAGTATCGTTGATATTGATAAACTGGAATGGATGGCCAGACCTTAAATATTCAAAAACCAGGCTTTTAGTGTAATTTTAAAGATATATCATTTGACCAATTCAGTCAGCCGAACTACCAATATTTCACATATGAATTCTCTTTGAACTTTAGGATTAATTTTGGATTACCTGAAAACACAACTACTGCTGCAGTGTGCAGGTCTCATTCAAAACAATTCAATTAAAAAACTTTGCAGAGTTCAGAGCACTACATAAGTATATAGGAACCTGTCTCACAAAACAGGAAGAGGCATATTGTCATCATTAATGAATATAAGATGCTTTATATGCATAAGTATTGGGCTAGTAGTATGTGTGTTTTCTGCTTTGGTTTGGGGTTTTTAAATATATGTAATTTATATCAGTCTAAAGATTCATTCCTGCCATTGTTTCAGACATCATTCCAGTTCACTTGGTGACTTACCCCCTTGCTCTTCCCAAACTTATACCAAACCTATTTAGACTCTATTTTTATTGTGCTTAATTTCAATAGAAACAGGTAATTGTGGTAATAATTTGACAGAAACCTGATTAACTTTTTTAAAAGAGTAGAATATAAAAAATGCACTGTTAGACCAGTCAGGCTGATTTGGGAACGCTCTTGCACCTTGTGTAGCTGGTGTACTTGTGAAGAAGTGCAGGATGCTGCTTGTTGTTTTGAACTCATGCTTCTGTTTTGCTGTTCCTCTTACGTGAAAATCAACAAGCTTCAACAGGAGTAACCATCTATGCAAAGGGAACAAAATAGCACATGGACTATCTTCCTTAAACATTCACATGACTTTTGTGCAAGTGCAAAAATTGTTTTGAGCAGAAATTACATAGTGTGTACTATACTGAAGAGGTTTGCCATGTTTTCTTGTTCCCTGGCAATTTATATAAACTCAGGTTGCATAAAAGAAGAGGTAAACACTGGGTAAATATCTTTATTGAATTTCAACCTGGATTATGAATAATGATTTAGAAGTCTTAGGACTCAGCTTATGATATATGCATTTCAAAAGGGCTTGTTCCTAGTTTACTTTATTTAGCATCCTTGTGAATAGTTTTTTGTTATTGATTTTTGTTGTGTTTTCCTACAAGATTTACTAGGTGTACTGGAGGTGTCCTTTGTACAATTTCATTTTCTTTTATTGGTTCCCTTAGGACATCATTATCCTTTGTATAAGCACAAAGAACTGTGTTCTCCTTCTCCTGTTTGGATTTCTTCTATGCTCTTTATTTCTATTTGAACAACCAGATTGGTCAGGGAATTCACAATTAAGACTCCGTTTCACATTCTCTTCTGTGCCTAACTGTGCTGCAACTAATATTATCCTCAGGGTATTTTATAAAATGGGACTGGACTGCATCCTGACAAAAAAGTAGGGCCCCGTGTAAGGGGCTGGAACACACAAGATCACAAATTACTTGAAAGTGTTCTTAAAAGTTAAAAAAGCTGATATAAAAAAAGTTTGCAGTCTGAATTACTCTATGAGGAGGAAAGGTATGTCAGAGGTAGAATATGATACCCACAAAGTAGGAGAAAACTCTTTTAAAGTTTATTCTTCTTGTGGATCACTTCTCCTTTTCTGCCCCTGTCTATCTTTCTGTGTAGTCTGACTCTCACTTTCCATTTATTAAGAAAAACCCTTTAAAATGAAGTTATTATGCAGTGGTGCAAACAATTTTCTTTCAGTTATGGCAAAGAGAACAAAGGAAAGTCTTCTTTCAGCTTGTTTAATCCCAAAGGGATGGATAGCTTCTGCTATGGTTTCAGGAAAAAGAGATGCTTAAATGGCTCACCCCAAGATTTCAAGCAATTAAAAAAAAATTAAAGAAAATGAGAGCACAAAACACCTTAAATTAAAAAGCTGAGCAAGAAGAACTTTTCATCCTCGTTTTATTTGTTCTCTAAAGCTTTGACTGCTGGAGAGGGAAAAAAAAAAATCCAAGTTTGAGCTGGAGTAGAAATGAAAGAGAAAAGTGTTAGGTCTTTCAAAAAGACCACAAAAGCGAGCTGAAAGGCTTCCTCTTAGTGCAGGATGTGAGGGATAAGTTCTGCCTTAATTGCAAGGATGCAGAAACTGCAGAGCCGCTTGAAGCTGATGCATCACATAAAAGCAGAGTCAGACTGTGCTATCGCAAAGGGTCTTTTCTTTGGTTTCAATTTTACTGTTTCTTAATGTAAACCAGATTTAGTTAGATTTAATCGTATGCTGCTAGTCCTGGTTTAAGCCACGAACTCTTTGCTCTACCAGAAGCACCACCGAAAGATTTAAGTGAGAAGCACTTTTAGTAAAACTATTCCTGTTCCTCTGCTTTGGTGTCATGTCAAACCCTTAATGTTTATTGCTTTATTATGCATTTGTGTTTGAATGACCAGTTTAGTGAGGCTCCATCTGCTCAGTTCTGGTAGAGTCCGGGAGGATGTGAAGGATTCGGTTACAGTGTTTGAAGAGTAGTAGATAACTCCGGTGCCGTGGCCAACACTCCCTTCCCTCACTTCATAGCTCTGCAGATTAACTGGCATCAATGCAAGCATTCCCAGCTGCACATGGAATATTACAGAAAACATGATGGCTCTGTGTTTGCCTTGCATATGCTCATTTGCCTGCAAATAGATGTAGTCTTGTTCTGTTTTTTTTTTTTCTCTTTCTTCTTTTTTCTCTTCTCTAAAAGTGTGGCAAAAGCTATTTTGGTAACTGTATGGGACCATAATTTTTGTTTCCATGTATTTGCATTAAATAAAATCAAAGTGTATTCTGAAGACTCGCATATTATTGAGGTCAGATGAATGAATTTGTAGTTCCCAAGTTATTTCATCCCACCTTTTCAAACATGTACTGTGTATTTTCTCTTTTGAAGCCTGAATTTGCTAGATTTATTAGACAAGTCATGCTATCAGACTTTCTTTGCTAATGGTGGCTATTGGATGTGTTTAATTTGAGAACATCAAGCTTTACTTTTACTTTGGATTCAGTAAGATCCCTTCCTCAACCTCTCATCTCTACTGGAAGCTTGAGAGTAGTCATCTCAGTGAGTATTCCCGGAAACTGACCTGGGTTTCTCAGTCTAGGAGCTTAAACTGGGAACATAGCTGTCCTATATTATTTAGAGGCAGGAGCTAATAAATTCCTTCTTAAGGTATGTAGGTTGAATGCCTAAAATGAGATAATTTCATTTTTAGAATTTTAAATCACAGCTAGATCAGCTTTAATTTATGCCTGACCACAGTTTATTGCATCCCTGATGATGATTGCTCTGTTCTCTCACATATTGCTGAACTTCTGTTCTAAATTTTGCTGCGGATTCTCATCTGTGTGGTTATTTGATAGTTTTCACCTTTTTCTCTTGGTTTTTGAGATCCCATTTGATCCTGAAAAGGAAGCAGCTTTCTTTGCTGAATGGTCTTTTTTTGTTTTTATTCCCTGTAGCCTCTGCATATTTATAACACCATTCTGGGGTGATTTTAGCTCAGTGTGAAATTCTTTTTTACTAGCTTTTGATCCTTACTTGAAAGACAAGTGCCAAGTATATTTTGAATTTAAAAACCTTCTAAATCTAAAAGCTGGTTTTGGCCCAGTAATAGCTAGTATTTTCAAAGGGTTAAGCTGCATGGAAAATGTGATGAGATGTACTTATAAAATTAGTGATGAATCCAGCCTGTATAAATTCAGGTTTTTTGATGTACATTTTAAATACACCACATCATGCAATTTTAAATCAGTCTTCTATGTTGGCATCTATGACTGGCAGAGATGACAGGCAGCTGCCGAGTCCAGATCTTGTTTGTAATTCTGCAACCTTTACAGAAATGTCATGGCTGGGTATGGTGTTTGCTTGTATTAACACTGATGTTAAATTTCAAAGAACCCTTTTTCCACTGAAAGAAGGCATGAAGAATATCTCAAAATAAAGATAATTATCATTTTGGACCAGGTGAGGGCATAATTCATGCTGTGGTGTCTGCCTGCGTCTTCAGCCAGTCTGAAACATTTACTCTATGTTGTGACCTGGATTACACAAACTCTGCAATATTGGGGTGTCCTGGTTGCTACCAACCCAAAGACCCTCTACTGTCAGTTTATTCCAATTCTTCCTCAGTGAGGAGGAGCACAGTCCTCTTTCCTCCCTCTGTGCTCCTGAAGGGGAGGACCATCAGTGGGGACCCTCTGCCCTTGTACAGTCTGTAGGCTGGTTGTAAGGCACCGTGGGAATGTGAGTGCTGACTTTAAGGGAGAAACAAGAATTCAAGCAACAGTTACTGGATTTCACCCTTTGCCTGACTTGGCTTTGGCTGATAACATAAGAGGAACCAGCAAAGTGTAGTTTTGCAGCATGCTGGGACACAATCTAATTTTTGGATGGATTCTGTGCACTGCTGCAGGGAGCTACCGAATTGTGCTATTGCTAGTTCTATTATTTTGCTTGAGGATGTGCTCAGATTCTGTTTAAACAATAATTAAATTTCACTTTTATGAGATGACTGAATGTGTGGAAAGACAGGTAAAATCATCAAGGACACAATTATTCACAAAATCAATAGAAATTCTAATAATCTTATAAAGTACCAATTAATTTCTTTCATAAAACTGCTGGGTTGTTCACATTTCATATTTTTTTCATGTACAGGTCAATTCAATTTCAGGTAATTAAATACACTTTTTCACTCTTATTGGGTTTTGAAGGCTCTTGTACATCACCAATTTTATATAAACAACACTTGCACAGGCTATTTTTAACTTTCCATACTTGAACAAAGTGTTTGGCGATTGACCTTTGCAGGGTCACACCTGTGAATATTACTGAGTAATAGCCAATTTGTTTTTCTAATCTGTTATGTGCTCTCCACATTTGGTCAGAACTACAACCCCAATAATTTAACTTAATTTTATTTAAAGATACAGAATTATTCTTGCTGGAAGATTAGGGAGGCTTGTGTTAAGAAATCACAAATTTTTGCTATTCTTCACAAGTGGCTGACAATCTTTAGAGGATGTATCACTGTTCTAATCTTTTGGGACTTTTTTTACATTAAACTTTATTTCAGAATTGTAACACCTCCATCTATGTGAAAATCTGAACCAGAGAAGCTCTTAAGTTAAAAATATTCAACCTCCACAGTTGCACTGCAGTAGGACAGATTAAATTTTATATTCATGCATGTGTTAATGACACCTAATTATCAGATATCTGCTGATATTGTCTTCATTCACTGAAAGTGAATGTCTAAATGGGTTATATAATATATAAATATTTTCAGGTCATCTATTCATCTATGAATGCATTTCTTTCCCCAGGTCTACCTGCCAGATGGAAATAGGCACAAAAATAAAAGCATATAATGTGATTTCTGCATTTTAATTATATATCCCATTATAAAATGCAGACTTATACAAAGATGAACATATACAAATATATGTACATTTTTAATGAGTAATTAAGAACCAACTTATTTAATGAAACATTGGGGTATGAAGATGAACAGAACGCACAGTCCAACTAAGGCAATAGACTGTAACACTGCTGTTACTGTCAGTCACAAGTTTAAAATACTCCTGATCACAAGCCTTTCTGTCAGCAACCCTGAATTAAATTCCACAAAACTCCTAATTAACACAGAACTGTGGTAAACTCATGGAATTGGAGGTTTGTACTGAACAAGGGACTTGCTAAATCTTGCATTAATTTCATTCAGAGGTGAATACCTAAAGTAGTAGTTGCAAGTTAGTGTCCGTATAGTTATTATTCACATTATATTGCATCCATTAAAATTACTTATTTTGCCAGAGTAAAAAAAACAACCAACAAACCCAAACAAAACTGGAGGCATTTTTTCCTTTGCTAGATTACTAACAAGTATCCAAGAGCCCTCTGCAGAGGGCTCAGGCACCTCAGAATATTGAATGCTTCAATTTCCTCTCCATTACTACATCCTGGTGCTCAAGGCCACTTCAGTGCCTATTTGTCATGCTTGTAAGCACCTGAAATCTGATTTTTCTTACTCACCACGCAGCATATGCAAACACCAATAGAGAAAGATCCATAATGGGCTTCTAAAATTTAGTGACTACGACACTTAATCAGTGTCATGAAATTTGTTTTAGCTATACTTTCATATACCATCAGAATAAGAGATACTATTTTAATTTTCCAAGGCGACACAGAGTTATTAAAAACTGAAACCTATCCTTAAATGTTGAGGCAAACAGAGCTGCAGGTTTAATTTCTGCCTAAAATAGGAGGAAAATGGAGTACCAATCTTGAAAAAAATTAGGACTTGGATGTTATCTGGTGTAATATTCCAATTCTGCATAGCAGATTGACTCGTCGGGGATCCACAAGAAAGCTCAAACCATGCACCATATGTCATCAAGTAGCCACAAAAAGGTTTTTTTATTATTTTTCCCCCAGTCTGCACTAAGCTCTCCCTTTTTCTTCCAGACCCATGTGTGGCTCAGCTGTTCTGCTGACATTTGGTTGTGGAACAGCAGTTGTGTGTTTGGGGACCCTCTTGGTGGAGATTGCAGGATAGAGCTAAATTATTGAAATGTGTATTTCAGTTATACATCTTTGGACTGTAAAAAGGAACAAACTTACTGAGCAGAGCGTCTTGTCTTCTGACTCCTCCCTGTGACCCGGCTGCATGGCTTGTCCTGTTCAGCAGGGACAGAGCATACCTCCATCAGCAGCTCTGTGGAAGTAACCTGGTGGCAGCCAATGTAGACATCGTATACACTGTTCACCACTTTTTAGGTGATATTCACCCTTATAAATTATTCTGCATCAGTATGATCATTTGGAACACACAAAGATGGTCTCTTATGTTCCTGCTCATTCCAACGTTGGTCAGTTTTAGTGCAGTTCAGGTAATGGTTGGTGTAGAAGTACCTACACAGAAGTGTGTTAGGATGTATGTAGACACTGCATCTTTGTATATATTGTCAGCATTTGAATACTGGCATTTTTTGCTTCCATAAAACCTCAATTTCATTTTCAGAGATCCAAGCCTTGTTGAAATGCAAATAGATTTGGCTACTGACAGGTAAGTTCTGACAATTCCTGACTGTAAAGTAATTTTGGAAGCTCTTGCCCCACCTATATGTCCTTTCCTGTGGCAGAGGCTAGTAAGTTTCTAGCAGAGCTGGCAAAAGTAATCAGATCTTTAACCACCACAGCTAGCAGTCTAATGTTTCCTTTGAAACCGCTATTGATCTAGTTTCAGCTATTATATCAGTACAGGAACAGTGATACCCCCAAGATTTATCTGTTTCTGCTGGTACAGACAGTGACTTTCAGCAGATGGAAGTAGTGAGCAACAACCTAAATCACTGGTGCAGGGATTGCCCAACCTTGTCTTTTAACAGCCTTCATTTTCTGCAGTACTTTGATTATTAAGCTTTCTTTTTCTTCTTCTTTTTTTTTATTTATTTTGGGCATCTGTTAAACTACTTACAAAAGAGAACCAGACCTGGAGGGTAATGAAGTGAAATTATTAGCCTTTTAGAATAAGATGATAATCAAGCCACCACAAGAAGATCACCAACTATAAATAATGCCAGTGAAAATAAGGCCAGTAATTTTTATTTACATTATGGCTACTTTTGGACCCCTTTATACTCTTTGAGGCTGCAAGATCTTTAAAGTCCATAATGGAAATGAGAATGGGCCTTTTAAATAGTTTTAATTAAACAGTTTAGCTAGCTTAATTAAAACATTTCAAGAGTGGTGGCGTTTTCCTGAGAGTAGTGACTTCTTAAGTCATTTTTTCCTATGTATTTCCCATTCTGGGGAGAGCTGAGAATGGGTGAACACACCAGGATTGCAGGGAGAAAGAAAGAGCTTGTGCACAGAAGAGGATCTGCTCATTCGTAATACGTTAGTGACAGCTGAAATGTGCCAATCAATGGATTGTCTCATGTAATGAAGCACACTGCAATGTTACGGCATTTGCTGGAATGGAAAGGCACACCATAACATGCCTTTTATTTCTGCTTCATCTCATTACAGATGCTAAAATAAGCAGTAACACACTTTATGTAGCAGAAAAGTAGTCTTTGATTTTTATCCCGACTCTAGCTGGATTCAGGTATATCTTGTGCAGTGCAAGAATGCTGTGGATTGCTTTTGGCTGTTTCTCTTTGGGTTTCTCTTGCTGGTCACCGCTGGTGCTTCAGTGGTCCTGACCCACCAGTCCAGGGCTGGTGCTTAGCACTGATCTAGATACTGAGCGTTCCAGAGACTGCCTCTCACACCACCCAGAAACTCTCACTTATGCTCTTATCTTTCACAGCACCTGTTATTAAAGCCTGTCTTTTCCACTCAGATTTTCTTTGAGCAGCATGGCAAAAATAAAAATATTCAGTTGCAGTGGTAACACCACGGCACAGAGTAGGGCCCTGCTACCCTGCAGCCTGGCTCCTGCTTCCCGTGTGTTTGTCATGAATCAGCTTGTGATACCTCTTATCATGATGCTAATATTTCTATCGTGCATTTCTGATATGCCAATCACCGTTTTTAGCATACACTCAGGCTCCAATCACTACTGGCACCACATGTTCTTTCAGTATTAGTGTTGAAAATTTCAGGGTCTCATATCTTTTTTTGATTCTACCCCAGGTATTTTCAGTAGACTTTCTTTAGTTAATGAGATACAGATAGCCTGTGTCCCTGCTACCCAGTTTGGCATTCAGGATCTCAAGCCCCCCTCCATCCTTTCATTTGCACAGACACAGTAGTTAAGACCTTGTATTTTGCTATACAGAGTATTCTTTTAAGTTACAATTTGTAACAGATTTTCCACCCAGTCGACATTTCAGATAGAATTTGGGAAAGTTCTAATAATCATAGAAAATAGTGCCGAAAGGGGTCTTGATGAAATATGCATCCTGCGTGAGGTTTACTTTTCTTGCAAAGGATTTTCATGTTTGTGATATGTGACACCTCAAAAATCCTTTTCTGCCTGTCATTCTCCATCATTTGTTTGTGCAGTGGATTATTCCTATCCACGTGTAGTACCACATACATTTCTATATTGAAATGCATCTTTTTGAGGACATTTCTCCTTTTATTTTTCTTTCTGAGTTCATATCTAATTCTAACCCTACCCTCCAAAGCTACCACCTGCAAATTTAAATCTTAACACCCAAACAAATCATTAAATCCTTTTAACTAATTCAGGCCCAGAATAGACCTGAGGGGTCCTTCTGGTAGAAATATTCCCCTCCCTCTGACTGTGTCTATTTTTGGAAATTCCCTTTATAGGCACATTCAGTTCCTCCTTTCTCCAGGAACCTTTTTTACTCTCCTGTTGGATGCCCCTCATTTTCCTCTGGACTAATAGATCCTGGCACTGCCCAGAAGTACAGATTTTTCCCTGAAGTCCTTGCATCTTTCAAGTTTTTCTTACTATTCTATTCTACAATCTTCCTTTTCCAGACAACCATAAGCTCATAATTTCATAGAATTCTACAAAAAATTAGACTGAAAAGGACCTCGAATTATTCAATACATCTGTCATTTACAAAGCAAGGCTGACTTCAAAGTTAGACCGAGCTGCTTGGGGCCTTGCCCCGACACGTTCTGAAACTCTCCAAGGTTTCCTCAGCCTCCCTGGCCAACCTGTGCCAGTGCTTAACCGTGCTTCTGGTGAGGAGCATTTTGCCTTAACTAAAGAAAATTACCTTATTGCAGTTTGTGATTATTGCTACTTGTCCTTTCACGATGTGCCTCTCAGAAAAGCCTGGCTCCACCTTCCCCTTTAACTGCTACAAGGCTCCTGTCAGATTTCCACCTCGCTTTCCTTCTTCTCTCCATTTCAACCACCCCTCTTCCTGTAGCCTGTCCTAAGTGCCACGTGTCCCAGCCCTCTTACTATCCTAGTGGCTCTCTGCAGTGATTATTGCTGCTGAAGCCCTCTCTTACCTTTGATTCTAATCTAAAGGATTAATTTGTTTGAGAATACAAAGTGAGATGATCCTTCCACCCGTTATTTTTTACTGTTTGGTGGAGACGTTATCCTTTTCTCTTCCTGCGGTTTTTTTCTCTACTGATATAGGGTTGGTATTTTAGATAAAAATGAGCTCTGAGGGTTTCTGTTTTTTCTACTTATTCGTTGGGAGGCTTCATTACAATTTGCTGCTTTTCATACCAAAGATGTTATTTCCCTAGGAAAACTTAGCTTCACAACACCCTTTCAGGATAGAGCACAGCTGTCTGATCTTATCTGGGCCTGACAGATGCCTACCCTTTCCGCCAAGCTCAATTCTCTTCTTGAAAGAATTACCTTTTCCTGTAATCTTTGCATTTAAAAATGATCTGCATACATATGCTCAGAAAGTAGGGTTTATTTTAATAATGTGAAGGAAAGACAATCAGATGTTAGAGGGAGATGCCATAACAAGTAGAATTACTTTTATCACTTACTTATTTCATCACCCATTTCGGTGTAATTGTCTTATTTATATTGGCTTCTCCTTTGGAGGAACCCATAGCAATTTCCAAATGTTTAATTAAAACTTCACAACACTCCTTTGATGTGAAATAGTAAATGAATGAGAGAAGATAAGGCCTTTCTAAAGCAACTGGTATCTTAAATGTTTTGTTACGTGAACATTTTATCTAGCACCAAAACAGAGGGCAGTTTCTTTCATGCATCACAGTTCACTCGTATCAAGATGTCAAATCCTTTCAAGAGCTGGATTTCTTTTGGGTTTTTTGGGAGTTCATGTGTTTTTTGTTGTTTTAACATAAATTATTTACCTCATCTGGCTTCAGAGAGGGTCCACAAAAAGTTCCAGTGACCCAGTGGCAGAACTGAGGGGTCAGGAGCTAGAAGCTGGAGGAAGGATGGCATTAAATTGGCCTTCTGTTGGGGAAAATGCATGGATACATCCATCCTGATTTTCAATTTAGGTATCTAATTTAGCACTGCAATTCATGAGGACCTTTCCTAGCTGCCTAAATTATGATACATATCTAAACATTCATTAGAACAACAACAAAACCCCCTTTAGTTGACCAGCTCAAACCCAGTTGCCCCATAGTTCTTGCAGATCTAAGATACCTACCTCTCACCGGGGGGTGTTCTGGAGTCTCAAAATAGAGAGTTTTAATTCTTTAATATTTTTTTTCCCATAGAATATGAATAAACCATATCAGCACACCTGTACCATGTGGTTTAAGTTTGATCTAGGAGACAAACTAAGCAAAACCTGCATTATGAAAAAAATACCCTCCCATGCAACAAGGGAGGGTTACAATGATTACAGCATTTGTAAGGGTGAGTGTTGACCTGGACTTGAACTGGGATTTCTCCTGGCACTACAGAGAATATCCTCCTTGGTGGGCTACTGGTTCCTCTTCTGTATCTGCTCTCTCTTTCTCCTTCCTCTCCTGAGGAAGTCTGGATTCATTACTGTACAACTTCAAAAGTAGGATGAATCTTCAAGGTTACTGAAAGTCTGTATTATGTTGTAATAGGTAAAGGATTTCACTCAAAATAAGACACTGGGCTGCCTGGCTATGTATGCATATCCAAATTTTTAAAAAGTTTCTGAAGAAATATATTCAGAGCAGACAGTTCAGTTCTTCTCACTATTAAGTAATGTGTTTTTTTTTTTTCTTTAGCTTTCACAAAACCCTACAGTATTTTTTATCCCAGTAATAATTTTCTCTTCCTCCCCCACAATCCCCATGTTGATTCTTTAGAAACACTTTTCTTCAACCTTCAAAGGATTCCTGGTATAATATATCCCCCAGATCTTTTACCTTGGCAGCAAGCTGTCTATTTTAGCTAATTTTATATAAGCCCTTTCTCTTAGCTTTGTATTATCCACTAGTTCCCGCTATCAATCAAGACGTTACTACTCTCTTTTGAAAAGTGGTATTTAGACAGATGTTTTCGGTTTTATATTTTTTGTGAGATTCTCTGAACATAGTGTCTAGTGTCTCATAGCGCAACAGGCCACACACACTTTTTTTGTATGTGGAAGGAATTTGAAAGACTATTTTGAAAGTGTCTAGTAATGAATGGCATCAAAGATTTTTGTGTATCAAATTTTCAAGTGGACTCTAATTTATGCTTAACTTTTTATGACTTCTGTGAAATGGCTCGTACAGTCTTATATGGAATATATATAAGGGGGGAGTATGTGACGATGTGAGATTAAATACGATGATTAAAGATTTATTATTTACAATTTGCCTTTCAGAAAGGGTAAATTTGGCAGAGTTCTAATGCAGTCACTTGACTGAGCAGCTTTTCCTCTTGCAGTGATGTCCTATTTGATGCCTTAGGGATCATGAATCTTTCTGGTCATTAACACACAACATCCCAGGAAAATTGCTTACGGGGAAACATGGCACTGACCGCTCATACTATGGTCTCTTTAGCTTAAGTACTGGCTTGTTTAGCCTGATGCTGGAAACTGCTGAACTTTCACTGGTAAATCAGCTTCTTCCCTTCTTCTCCCTCTCTTCTTCCTCCATCCTTTCCCTCCTTCCAGATCCCCCTGTATTTGGCACTTACAGTGTTGTGCCAGCCCTGAGCTGAGAAACCCCCTTGTTCATTTTTCAAAGCTTTCTACCCACTTTCCTTCTCTACTGCCAATGCACACCAAGCAACCTGGGAGAGACATGTAGAGCTTGCAGATCAAGCCCTACAATTTCATGAAAGTACCTAGGAAGCATCTTTAGTGCTGTATTAGAAATCTGAAGCTCAATGAGTCAAGCTTTGGTAGTGGGAGTAGATACAAGGGGGATAAGTGGCTCGTGTGACGGCTGGAGAGCTCAGCCTTAAGTATTACTAAGAGTTTCTCAGAGCTAAAGAGATGGAGACCTTGGAGGATCACCATCCTGCCTCCAAAACATAACTGGCCCATGGTTAATGGCTTAAAAGCTACTGGCCTTATGCAACCTTCTGGCAGTCCTGCAGTATGTATGCCCATAGATTCCTATAGTACATATGTACATACATATATATGCTGCTGAAATCTTGTATAGATAGATCTGAAAAAGGTAAAGAAAAATATTAAATACTTAACTGAGATGGCTATAGAAGAGAACTACTACCTTAGTGTTCATAGTTTATTGTTTAGTAACAAAAATACAGTTTATTTTAGTAAATATAAGCAAATTTTGCAAACAAATACATATTTCTGTAAAGAAGTAGATTTTCCCAGAAGTTATATAGAAACTACCATTTTGTAGAACAGAACTGAGAATAGCAGCTAACGTACGAAAGTACTTTGACTTCCATTATGATTAATTCATAAATAACCAAGAACTATGTTAAAGCACTTCTTTAAGCTTAACCAGTAAAATCAAACATGATTTATTCTTTTTGCTTGATGCTGTTCATATACTGTGATGTAGCAGGCTAAGTACAATGATTTATACAAAGCAGGATGCTTGGAATATTTTAACAATCATTTAATAGGATCTAAGATCAAATGGTGTGTATCTCACCATTTCTGCTTTATTCATGCATCATGTAAATTGAATAGCCAAGTGTTTACAGGAAAACAAAGACAGGGCTGGCATTAGGCTTGCCTCTGTTCATACATACAAAACAGAATGCACTCACAAATACGTTGAAAAACCGGAAGAAGAGGGTGCTTGACACCTCTGGAAAAACTCACATCATTCCAGTGCCTTACCATCAAATAAGGTACTTGCTTTTAGCCACGCTCAAAATTTTGGCTTATAAATATGTATTTGTGCATGTCATGAGCAATACATGTCCATGAAATGATTAAGAAAATAGAAGCTATAAGACACACAAACTCATACAGTAAAAATTCAATAAAATACCTAATGATGAGCGAGCTCTTTATACGTCAAATCTGAGTACTCAATTAATCTGTGTTTCTGGAGATTAAATCATTTTTTCCCTGGTTTTATAGAAAACACTTTACATCGTAACAGCTCAATCCTGCATCTTTTAGTTTTGCACCTGATGGTAGAGAAGTTTTACATTATAAATAAACTTCAGCAAAGGAAAGGATCTGTCCCCACTTGTCCCCATTTAAATACACGGTATAACATATGTATAAATGCAGGTTTGGGGTCTGTTCCTTACAGAAATCATTGTCATAATTGTTTTGGATAGATATTATTGGTCTATACCAGGAATATTTGGGCTACGGTGCTCTGGGGCCTAATTTCTGCCACAATCCATCAGTGGTACTGAAATTCCAATATTATTTAGTAATTGTAAACCTGAGCATTATATCAAAATCTTCAAGCCCACTTGAATTCAACACTTTTTTCCTGAGTAAAGAAAGAAGAATTTAATGCTACATTGAGCCAAGTCGTAACAGCCTGCTCCTTTGTCACTGAGAGGCATTTTGTATAAATGTTACACAAAACCAGGGAGATAAAATCCCATTTAAAGTGAGGACACCAAATTCCTGTAGGATCATGCAAATTATTCATTAGAGTTTCAAGTGATGAGCTTTTGGCTAATACTATGGTGCAAAAGCAGACCTCACTTTTTAATACTAATTTCTTTTAATAACTAATATCCTTTAATATCCTATTAAATTCAAATATGCTGCATTTGCCAAGAACTACGCTTAAAACTCTTAAAACTGCAATAAAGTCACAATATTGTGAAAACCTGAAATCATTCATTTTATTGCAAAATTCAGAGTATACTCAACGCAAAATTTTCCTAAATTTGTTTGAAAATGCATTTTTTTTGCCATTTTAGGGTATCATACTGAATAATACAGCTAAATGACTAGATTAGCATTAATTGGCTTTAATCAGGTCAGACGCTTTGGTTTAATGTGTTCAAAAGTCTGTAGAGCTGAATTGTAAGATCAGCTTTAATTATAAAGTAAGTAACTTTTGAAAAGACAAACTTTTTCATATTCATTTAAAAAAAAAAAAAAGCCAGGATGACCTGTTTGTATAAATCTATCCTCACACACACGCCGACACAATACAAAAATTAAAAAGCACTTTGTATAAGCATGAAAGTGTTCCAGCTTCATGAATCAATGCCAAAGCAAAACAAAGATCATAATCTGTCAGCAATTTCAAGTTCTCTATTAAAAAAAATAATAAAATGAAGGAAACATTTCAAAACCAAAAAACTCTTCTCAATCCAGGAAAATACAATGTGTAGCTTTTAATAAGTGAATAGACCGGTGTGCTGTGGAATTGCTGGAACTTTGCTTTGATATTTTTCTTGAATAGGATCTTAAAGGAGAAGTTTAGGGTGGGTTCTGTAGGTAAAAGAGATTTTCCCTCATGGTGATCAAGGAAAGGCGGTCGGTGCGTGTTGG
>JAOTQQ010000079.1:6259242-6302840 GCA_026546715.1 Gallinago undulata | reverse complement strand
GAAGTTTAGGGTGGGTTCTGTAGGTAAAAGAGATTTTCCCTCATGGTGATCAAGGAAAGGCGGTCGGTGCGTGTTGGGGAGGGGAGAAGGAAAACTGAAAGTGTGGTGTTGCATGAACAATATTCCAAGATCTGGTTCTTGCTCAAGTTCTTCATCATAAATGCTAGAATTTGCTTTGCCCTTAGTGAGGGGAAGAGTAGAAAATTCTATACGGAAAGTAAAGTGGGCTGTGTCTTCCTTCCTCCCGTTTGGCTGCAGCGGTGAGGCTGGAGGACAGGAGAACTGAACTGATGGCATCAGGGGAGACGGCACCAGACATGTATTCTTAGCAGCACTTCTCAGGGTGCTATACAGTTACCAAGCTTTTAAAGAATACAGAGTGCCTCCCAAAGTTAAGATTAATTAAGGCCTTATTAGATATATTATAAATAACTCTAAAAAATTAAACTGGCTATATATTGTTTTAAAATCCACCATTCCTGGGGTTTAAGATCAGCCTTCATTAATGTCCAAAACTGAAAACATGACATGCATGTTTGCTTTTTAGACCTCTAAAAAAAATAAAAGTTGCACAAGTGAATAAAATGCAGGGAGATAAATGGTGTGGGTGATGTACGGGCACAATTGGGGAATCACCTGGGTGATGGGCAGATGTGGAGAGCCCTTGGGAAACCCTCCCTACCCCCTGCTTGCCAGGCAAATTTAGGAATATCCCATGCTATTTAAAGGACTATTTAAAGGGCTGGCACGACTTGCACCGTTAATAAGAAAAGAGCGTCGCTTACGGAGCACTTCTCCGCTTTCCTCTCCTCTCCTGGCTACACCCCGTGTCCGTGTCCTTCTGTGCCTGTGCCTGTAGTGAACGGCGGTCCTTTCTCTGGAAGTTTCCCAACTTTCTGCGAACGCCTTAAAAATAATCTCCTGGCACGGCTGGAAACCTCCCGAGCATGTCAGCTGTCGGGATGGGCTCCCCGCCCCGAGAACTGGCGTGCGGGCTTGGAGGGGTGGGCGGCAGCGCTGCGTGCGGCCCGAGCAGGGGCCGGAGGGGTAACGGCACGACCCGTCCGTCCGTCCGTCCGTCCGTGACAGCTTCCCCTGACGGGAGAGGCCGCGTGTCGGGAAGTTCAAGTTTCACCATGTGACCCAGGTTTAGGAGACATCGGGACCCCGGGGGCTCGGCTGCTCCGGTTTAACGTTTCTGGCACTAAAATAGCTGCCGTGCCAGGTGCCGCTGGCCCCACGGCGCTCCATCCCGCTGGCAAAACGCCCCGAATAAACCTATCGCACCGTGAAACGAAGCACGGAGGCTTAACAAAAAAAAAAACCAAACCAAAAAAAATAACTGTTTTAGGACGGCATTATTTAAACGTAAACATACAGCACGAGTGCGACGACGTTACCCAGGGCAGTGGTACAGTCAGTGCGACACTCGCGCCAGGTTCTCAGCCCGTTCAGTGTCCACCTAAAGCTGGACCAGACAGCGGTTTCTCTCCTTCTCGGTGCTGTACGAGGGATAAAAAAACACAAGTTAGGAGACACGTGGACCTGCTGGAACGGGTCCAGAGAAGGCCATCAAGATGCTCGGAGGGCTGGAGCACCTCTGCTCTGAGGACAGGCTGAGAGAGTTGGGGGTGTTCAGCCTGGAGAAGGCTCTGGGGAGGCCTTAGAGCCCCTTCCAGAATCTAAAGGGGGCTACAGGAGAGATGTGGTCCACTCTTGATCAGGGATTGTAGCGATAGGATGAGGGGTAATGGTTTTAAACTGAAAGAGGGGACATTCAGACTAGGTGTTAGGAAGAAATTCTTTTCTCTGAAAGTGGTGAGGCACTGGCCCAGGTTGCCCAGAGAGGTTGTGGATGCCCCATCCCTGGAGGTGTTCAAGGCCAGGCTGGATGAGGCTTTGAGCAACCTTGTCTACTGGGAGGTGTCCCTGCCCATGGCAGGGGGGGTTGGAACCCGATGATCTTCAAGGTCCACTCCACCCAAAACTATCAGATGATGCTATACCAAGGAACCCTCAGCTGGGACCCTCCCGAACCCTCTGCGGAGCCCGACAACCGCCCTGTGCCAAACAGCGCCCGCAGAGCGATTTCGGGGAGCCGGCCCTTACCCGCTTCCGCTGGTCGCCGAGGCAGAAGGTGCAGATGTGCCGGGGGGCCGGGGGGAGGGCGGCGGCGGGCGGCGGGTCGGGCCGCGGGCAGGGCTGGGGGTCTGCCCCCTCCTCCGCCCGGCGCCGCTGGAGCAGCAGGACGTTGGCCAGGTGGGCGATGTAGCTGGAGGCCAGGCGCAGCGTCTCCACCTTGGAGAGGCGGCGGTCGGCGGGGCGGGTGGGGATGAGCCGGCGGAGGGCGCCGAAGGCCGTGTTGACGCTGTGCGTGCGGTCCCGTTCGCGGGCGTTGGCCGCCGCCCGCCGCCCCCCGCCGCCGCCTCCCCGCCGCCGCCGCCGCCCCCCCCCCAACCCCCCCGCAACGGCGCCGCCCGCCGCCGCCCGACGCTGCCCCTCGCCCGCCGCCGCCGCCGCCCCTCCGCCGCCGGCCTTCATGGCGCCCTCCGCCGCCCCGCCGCCCCATGACTTTTATGGTGCCGCGTCGCCCCTGCCCCGCCGCGGCCCCGTGTCCCGCCGGTGGCGCGGTTGCTGCTTTTAGCCGGGGGCCACCGCCGCCGCCACCTGTCGCCTCCACCCCGGCACCGGCATCCCTTTCTCCTCCGCCTCCCCGCTGCCCCGGGGGGTCCGGTGTGCGCGGAACCCCGGTGCCACATCCCGCCCTCCAACCTCCCGGGAGCGGGAGCCTCGGGTGGCCCGGGAAGGGGGCTCCCACCGGCGCCGGTTGGGTGTGAAGGGCCAGCATCTCATTGCAGGGTGGACAAACTTTTACCCTTTTCACCTGGTCTTCACTCCCGTGCACTGTTCCAGCTGTGCGTTCGTGTACATATACGTGTGTGTGTGTATATATTAATTAGTTGGAGCAGGGTAATAGACCGAGCACAGGGGTGGGTTTCGTCACCGTCCCCAGCAAGCGCTAGGCACACACAGAAATCCAATTTCTCATTCTGTTCAGAATGCGTGCCTGCCTCGACCATTTACTTATTAAAAGGTCATCACAAGCACTAGTTGATTACACCTCTTTTCTCCATAAAAATTTGACAGCCTGCCTGCGCTCAGAAACTCATGAAAGGTCATGGCGCAGGTTTTCTCAAATGAATCATTTCTACCTGATTAAGCATCTTTGACTGACTGGTTTTTTTTTTTTTTTTGCAGTCCCAGAAGCTTAGTTGTAGTGGTGATGCCTAAATATTAATCCTTCTTCCCAAATCAGGGCTGGATTAGCAGAGTCGTATCTCTTTAATCATGGGTGCACACACTTAGGATAGACAGCTGCTTTGACATATTTGGCTGGGAATCATCCCCTCTCAAAATACAGCGAGTACCAACAGGCAGGGCCACGTCTGTGCACTGTGTTCATCTGCTGGAATGGCAAAGTGTTGGTTTATGTTTGTTGCCCTTTCCCCTTGGGCAGAGGCTGTAGGCAAAAACGGACAAGCAGGTCTGCTTGTCTCCGATTGCAACTGTCCCATACCTTGGTATGTTAATGAGAAAAACTTCTTTAATGTGATTTTTTTATTTATATGACTTGGGAGAGAGAAGGGAAAAGGTTTTTGATTTCCCTCTGGAGGGTGTTTTTGAGGCTTTTGTGATTTCTGTGACAAAATATTAACGCAATAAACTTAGCTCCAGACTGAGGCACTTTGTTAGCAAAGGCTGCAGAAACACGAGGCTTGGATGAGCAGATGTGTGATGTGCTGTTGATCCAAAGGAGTTCCTTTGGGGTACAGAGCAGGATGTGGCCCTTCATCATCAGATGTTGGGGAAAGCCAGGTTCCAAATCACAGAAGTGATAGTTTTCCCTAGTGTAAGTGACTAAAACAGTATGATACTTCAAAACTCTGTCTTCTGTCTGCCTAACATTTTAAAAAGTGAATGATCTAGAAAGTTCTGAAGCTGAATTTCAATACTTAGAAGTGCTGCTTCTAGTTTCCTGAGAAATGCAGTTCCCAGGTAAGCTTGCACTCTCTTCCCTGCAGGTTTTCTCCCATTTAGTCACATACAATATTTCTGGAGTGAAATTCTAGCTCAGTGGAAGTCAGCGATAAAACTCCCATTGACTTTAATGGAGGCAGGAGTTCACCCTTGATACGTTCTGGGAGCTGAGCAGTGTAGGTAATTGATTGTTTGTCCGACTCAGTCATTTGCTTATCAATGTTTTCCTGTCCTTAGCATTTCAGTTTCTTGGTTTGGGGTTATTTATTTATTTATTTATTTATTACTGGAAATAAAATAAAACAAAACCAAGCCCCCTCAACAAAAAGAACCCTGAGACAAAACTACTACCAGTATTATCAAAATCAGAATTTATGGCTTATTGATAAACTGGAAGAATGAGAAAAGGAATAAGCACTACTCAGGAAGAAAATGATGCTGTGTCTGCAGAGAAAAACAAAACGATTTTCACTGACATTACAGCAATAGCTAATTCAGGGGTTAAGGACAAAGGGGTGGCTGAATGATCCTTGTTCTCCTTCCAAGGCAGTTTGAAAAAGTAGAGCAAGAAATGTTTTTTTTTTTTTTAGATAAGGAGACTTGTAAAAAGGCCAAAATTGTTGGTGACTTTAATTACTACATTATTGATTGGAATAACATTTATGCAAGTGCTAGGTGGAGCATATTCCGTGAGGAAGGTGCAGTAATGCAGGATTGCTGTTATTTTACAATTTGCTGAATTGCTAATAACAAGCAAGAATGGGGCTGTGTGAATGTAAAGCAGAAGAGTGAGCAGTATTTTATGTGTAGTGATAAGGTTTTGCCTGAAATGTACCTTTATGCTACATGGAGAAAGATCTCTGATGGCCACCCTAAGGAAACATTCAACAGTATTCAAAAGACTGGAAATATGAAATGTCTGATTGATACAGTTCACTCTAATGGCTGTCATTTCTTTAATTGCCCTTTGTTTTTTTGAAGAACACTGTTAATAGGAAGTACGTAAAAGAAAGAAGAATTTGAAAGAAGAGAATTTGGAAAAGCTCTACCTATGAAGACAGCAAGTTAATTAGAGGATAACAAAAGAAACAAATCTAAATTAGTGCCTCAGAATGTCTGTGATCACAGCTAAGAAGCCTTCCAAATGCATTTCCATTAAATAGGAAGTCTAAGCAAAATTATTTCACTTCTAACAAAAAGACATTAAGAGACAAAAAGGCCTTTAAAAACAGTGCTTGAACATTTACGGCATCATTCCGTGCCAGCAGCAGACCCCACTGACTTCAGTTGGATTCCTGTGTTTATTCAAGAGCAGAAGTACACCATAATCCTACAGACAAAATGAATTTATTTTTTTTTGCATAACAGTATTCATGTTTTTCTGCCTCATACTCTGGTGCTCCTGTTGCAACATGCCATATTTTCAGAGGACTATACTCTTTATTGTTTTTCTCTATCAAAGTCATTAAACATCCATATATATCCTTATGCAGTGTTGCATACACGTACGAGAAAGTATGTCTGTGTTGCAGGCAGAAGTAGCACAGATTTGTAGTATGGATTTCTGAGCCATGGTGGGCAGGTGGCCAAGGTGACCAATCCATGATGGGCCCAGGTGGCCAAGGAGGCCAACACGATTGGTCTCTTCTCCCATGTCACAGGTGATAGGACAAGAAGAAACAGCCTCAAGTTGCGCCAGGGGAGGTTTAGGTCAGATATTAGGAAAAATTTTTACACTGAAAGGGTTATCAAGCATTGGCACAGGCTGCCCAAGGAAGTAACCATCCATGGAGGTATTTAAAAGATGGGTAGACATTGTGCTTAGCAATATGGTTTAGTGATGGGTTTTGTCAGTTTTACATTGATGGTTGGACTCGATGATCTGAAAGGTCCCTTCCAACCTAGACAATTCTATGATTCTACAAAAACACAGGGGAGCCATCCATTCATGTGTGTCCTTCAAGTGGCTGCTGGGCTCCCTTCCTTATGGGGGAGGAATAATGACCAACCCTGAATTTTGGTAGTGTTGTGAGCTGGTCTTCCTCATGAAGCGGCACCAGGCATGAAAACTGTGCAAGCTTGTGTGGAGTCATCCACCATGCTCCTCTATGTATGTTCATATCCAGGATGCTTCTCAGCCGGTGATACTTGATAAAATGGGTCCATGAGATATTTCAGTCACATTTGGCAGATTGAAGGGAGAGTGTAGAGGGATCTAACACAGAGAAACAAATAATCAATATTGGTGGCTGGAAATGTCCACATATTTGAGAATAATACGTTTGACAAAATGTTATTCATTATGTGTCTGCCTGTCTGTGACTTTGGCTGGCTGTGACAACTACTGTTCTTCACAAGAAACCTGGATGATGGAGTTGGCATTTTTATTGCCCTTCTTAATAAATACAGTCATTGTACAATACATGTTGATTGAAGAATCTTTTAAATGGCATTTTACCCTAAAGAGGTTCTGTAGAGAATGTTTTTAAGGAGAGAAGACTGAGGAGTGGTCAAAATATGGAACAGTACAAGAGAATCTTTCGGAGGAGGAGGACTTGCACAGAGCATGTTAAATGAGAAAGGTTAAAAATGAGGTGGATTTAAGGCTTCATGTGTTTAATTCGTGTCAGGTGGGATGGTGAACCTGCCATGTTTTAATAAATATCCTCTATACGTTCTCAACTAGCAGACTGCCACTGCCACTGCGGTCTGATAATGCAATTTCCCAGGTAGGGGAGGAGCAGGACCAGCTCTGCCCTGGACTGCTGGTAGTTGATTAATGTGGGATCTAACAAGTCCCTTCTTGATATTCTACCCAGCCAGATTTAGCATGACACTTATCTCTTCACTTACAATCTCTGTTCTTCATCTGAATTGATCTGTGCCATGATTCTCCAGTGTATTAATGAGTTTTCTGTGTGGTGGAGTGCTAGAGGCCTTGTTAAACTCCAGAGACATCCTGCCTACTGCATTTTATTTATACACCCACTCTGTTACTCTTGACAAAAGGGAGCTGAGTTGTTTATCTTGAGTTTTTGTCAAAAAATTTGTCTTACAGTAATTTTCTCTGCTCTGGCTGCCCACGGAGGCAAATCCAAATGTATTATTCACCTGTTATTTCAAAACCGTTTACACTTGCCAAACCTAAGTGGTGTTTTACACGATTCTGCTGATACTCTCAAAGTTGTTATTAACTGCCTGAGAAGTAATTTTTGATTGTGGTTGCATTCAGCAGAACGATGACAAGGCATATTCTTCTCTCTGTCAAACTGAAACAATATAAGGACAGTGTACCTGCCCTCGGAAACAAAATGTTTTGCAAGCAGTATTTGTGCAGAGCCTTTTTTTTTTTCCCTTAAAACTGAATGCAGCTAGAGGTCTCTCTGTCTGCTCCCTTATTTCTGTGCTTATTAAATCCCTCCTAACCCAGCTTGATTGGTGGCTGGGAAGATGTTGTCTACAACATTCAGCTGTGGTGTGGGGTTTAGGGGCTGAGATCCTTTGCCAGCCCGACTGGAAATCTGCAGGTTGGTGAGAATCCAGAGCTTTGATGAAAGCTGTGGTTGCTCATGTCTCTTCACGTAGCAGGCTGGCTGGCTGGCTCGGAGGGGCTCTTCCACTGTTCTGTGCTTTGCCATGTGAATCCTTGCCTCAAAAAATACACTGCTGAAACGTGCTCTGTTTGATTTGATAGAGAAAAGGGACTTGAAGCACCATCCAGCAAAATGTCGTGGACTCTTCAAACTTTTCTTACAACAAAGTACCAGCAACTTGTGCCCTTTTTGTGCACTTTCAGAAGCTGTCAGCGTGATGGTCAGTCTGTATGTCTTACTACCCCACATTCATGCACAAAAATTTGCCTTTTCAGAGACTAATGATTTGCTAAGTCTGATGGAGAATCTAGTTTTTCTGTCTTCCCTGGAGGCTTCTAGGTCACTGAGCAGTATAAGAGCAGACCATATATTATTTAATAGGCATAGAATTGTCATACAGACCAGTGTTTCTTGCTTTCTTTTTTTTTTTTTAAATAGAGGTGGAATGCCACCCTAGAAATGTAGCTGAATTGTAGTTATAAAAACTACTTGGCTGCTGTAATAATGAACTCGAACACGAGACGTAGGATCGTCCACTTGTGTAGAACAACTATTGCAAACACTTCAAAATGCTTATTGCAATTTGATTTGTTCCATCTTCCCCTCCCCATGATTGCTAGATCTTGCAAAGAAAGCTTTTTTCCCCCATACTTGTAGTTTTACAATATCCTTTTATGAAGAGCACTATGCTGCACAAGATTTTGTAGATACTTTAAAGGATGTATTTTCAACAGTTTCTTTCAAGTGCTTAGAGCTGACAAATACAAAGATATCCAAAAACCCATGAAAGAAGTATAATTGACTGTATAATTACTGGAGCTTCTGCAATATAACCGCAACTGAAGTTGTTTGTACGGTTTCTTTCCCTCTTCTTAGCTTCTTGAGTGTCCTCCTATGAAGATACTCAAAATGTGACATTCTTTAGATAATTCACTTTATTCTCCTTAGCGCTTTGGTTGAACACTTACGCTTCTGTTAACGAAGACATCTGTGATCATCATTCCATAGTTCAAATTAGATTAGAGGACAGATTCAATTTCAGTCACTCAGGTACAGGTCAGAACTGACTTCATTGTCACCAGTCGAGTTAATCTGTCCCTGCACCAGTGTAGCTGGTGGCATAATCAGTAATAATTGCTGAACTGTAGGCAAAATTTTAAGGTTACTTCATAATTGCTCAGTGTTACAAAAGCAGAATACAAGAGTTGGTCCTCACTGGTTAGCAGTCCCTTTGATTCCAAACTGACATCGTGGGGAAGCCAGTTTTCAGCTGCTGTTGGAAATATTACACTGATATTAGAAGGGGCCATGAAGGTAAATTCCTTTATGTTCTCAGTTTCTGTAAGAGAAGTTGAAGTGGAATATATGTTTGTGTGTTAGTGTATAAAAACCTAAAGCCATTTCATTCTGAAATCTGTGTTGTGAAGACGACAGCCAACTTTTCAGTGCCTTGTAGAGAAGTAAGTGTACTGGAGCCACCTTTTCCAGTGCAGCCTGGCTGACGTGTGAGCTGCTGATGCAGAGTTGTGTGCCCAGCCATGGCCACAGCCCACCAGCAGTATCACCCAGGGCCAGCATTGCCTGGAACCCAGCTCCTCTCCTCCAGCAGGAGAAAAGGCTGTGGATATACCAGATCTTTCTTCAGATAGGGGTTTGGAAAGTTTTCAAAAAAGTCCCTTTAGTCAATTAGTAATTAAACCTAAAAGGGATGGCATATAATTTCACAGATTGGAAAAAATAAACCAAAACCCAAATAGTGATTTACTTAAACCAGAATTTTCTCTGAAAAAACATGTCCTTTAATTGAAAAGAGTGTTTTGGAAGCCCGAATCCACATCTGTTGGTGAATGTGTCTGTTCAGTGATTCTTTGGAGCTGGAATAATGCAGTCTCATAAATAATAGGTGAATTATGGCAAACAAAAATTTTACACTCTGAAAGCTTAAAAGGGTATGCTATAATGCCAAAAAAACCCACGGAATGATGCCAATATTTTGCATTTTGCTATGAATTTTCAGCTCTATCAATGCAGACAGGATCATGTGAAATAAGTTTGACTAAGATATTTAGATTAGGGAGCTGTGCAGATTATAACAATTTCATGTATACTGCAAGGATAAGAATGAATTATATTTTTTGTGGTTTTACACCTTTAGAGGAATTTTTTCTTCGTTGTTATATGGTAAGTCTTTTGCATATATTACAGATTGCACACCAAAGATCAAGCTCAGACACAGAAAACCCTCTAGAAAGATTATCTGACCTTTCTTTGGGTGCCTGTGGGGATATCCCTTGGAAAAGATAAGTCACTCTCATTAAGATTCCTGCTGACGGTTGGCAGACCAGGTGGTCCTGCATAACACAAGGGCAGGGTCTCATATCCCGAGTCTTTAAAGCTTGTGCAGGCATAGAGTGGCTTAGTGCTGTTCTGAATTAAACCAAACTGTTTTGTTTCAGTTTAAACAAGTGCTGTTTGCCTTGTGTTTTCTGAATATGCCCTGCTTTCCCCCAGAAATGTGCCCAATTTACTGTCTATCGTTTTGGAGATCTTGTAGATCTTTAAACCAGTGCTCTTCCCTCACACTGGGTGCTGATGAGTCTTTCTTAAGGATATACAACCTTTCCACAATAAACAAACGCTGACTGGTGCCACAGTTTTTTCTTTGTCACTTCAGACTGTCACTAACTGCTCTCCTGAGTCTTCTCTGAGGCTTCTGCTTCACTTTGGCCCATGACACACCATCGTGGTGTTTCAAATACCGGCCCAGAACTACCGGCTTTTGTGTGCCACTTCAGCTTTCATGGAAAAAGTGAAAATGCAGATAATATTGCAATGAAGAGAACTTGAAATCCTGATTTGAGCAAACCTAATGGAGAGCTGTCTGAATTCCCGAAGCGCTGAGAGCACACCCCTGCTATGTGCAAAGCTCTTCATCATTATTAAAAAGCTGTCTAGTTGAGTGATTGAAGTTGTGGCTTTGCTACAGTCCTTGCTGATTGGAGATTTTTTAAATTTTTAATCCTTTTAATCCCTTAGTTTGAATAAGATTCAAACTAATTTTATCCTTTTTTGCCAATTTTACCTAAACCTCCACTGCAATCATTGCTTACTTACATTGATGGGAGGGAAAACAGTAGCCAACATCTGTGTTTATACGGACAAAGTACATGTAATTTCTTAGTGTGTCTACTGTCAGTTGTCTTTTTTTCCAGTTATTCTTGCCTGTTCTTTTGGGCATTTTGCTCTCTGTAGTAACCCGCTGCCAAATCTTATAAAACAACATTTCCTTTTGTATTAAGAATACTACCAGAACCTTGGAACGAGAAATTCTGTTCCTGTATCTGGCATTAGGAGTGTGTCGCTAAAGAAACTGTGGCTTGACATATCCAGCAACTGTGCTGAGAATGATTTCTTACAGGAAATAATGGCTTTCTGCTGAAATCATTAAAATGAAATTCTTGACTTGTCTTGGGATCTTTGAAGGCATGGAGGGGCAGACTTGCATAGTTCTGTGCCTGTTAGGCGTATCTGCATGCTGACCTGCCTTCTAGGCAGACCTGAATAAGTTTCTTGCCTGAAAGGTGCAGCACAAAGGCTCATAACTCACTTTCCAGGCAGATGAGAACAGGTACCTGTCGAGGAGACATCCCCTTGTTGATGACCTGCCTCCAAGGCAGATCTGTCTAGTTATATTTTCCGTCTTTGAAGCAGCTCCATACAGAGTTGTGTCCTTAGCAGACTGAACTGCTGCCTACCTGGGAGGTTCTCGGGTTGATAAACTTCCTTCCAGACAATCCCGAGCAATTATTTACCCAAAACGTCATCTTTCCAAGATGGACATTTAGAATGTGAGTTTGGAAATGATGCCGTTAGTTCTGACTGATCACTGTGTCTGATATTCAGCGTTAACCTCGCATGTATGAGAAATATAACAAACATCCCTCTCCCGCGTTTAGAAAAATAAAGAAGCCTGTCAAAAAAATCTGCTAATATAGCACAGAGCTCTCACAAACTCATGCTCACTTCTGTGGCAGTGCTCTCATTGCCAAACTTGCTGAAGGGAAGTGAAGGAAGGGAGCAGGGAGACTTTTTTTTTTAATTCAAAATTGCTATTGTGTGTTGAAGAACTAAAGGGAAGGAGGACACAGTATGTTTCAGTGTTCGGTCTTAAAAGTTGCGTCTGATCATTATGAGTTAGGGAACCAGTTCTCAGTCACTTATACAATATCCTAAGTGCAACGTGCTCATTTTTAATCAAATAAATGCTTTATTTTACCTGAATGAAAAAAAGCAATTACTAGTTAACCATAAAATACAATTCAGTTTTTTCGTCTCCTAGAGGAGAGTCAGACATTAGACTTAAGAAAAAAGTGGAATTTATGTTCTCAAGGCCATAAACGTGCAGCAGTAAAGTCACCTGCTAAGGGATAGATCAGATATTAAGTATTTTAATGTTTGGGTCAATACTCTTGTGCAAGTGTATGAATGCAATTCTGCAGTAGCTTGGCTGCAGTCAGTGTATGGTCACTCTGGCAGACGTGGAACAGCCCATAGTTAGACTCTTATTTTCTGTGTTCAGTCTTAAAAATTGTGTATGATCATTATGAGTCAGGGAATCACTTCTCAGTCACTTATACAACATTCTAAGTGCCACATGCTCATTTTTAATCAAAGAAATGCTTTATTTTACCAGTTAATGGCAGTACCTGTTGGTCCTACTCTGTTTCTTCTGGAACAGTTCAGTAGGTGACTAATATCTCCTATCACGGGTAATTTCTCCCACTTTCAGCCACCCCAAATCTCTTAGCTGCAACACCGTGCATGAAGAGTACTTAAAGCTGGTACACTTCATCTGAGCGAAGGTGTGGCCATCATTGACTGATAGAAAAAACATAATTAAAGAAGACAATCTTGTACTTGGAATGGAAAGTGGTGAAATTTATGTTAGTTCTGATCTAAGGTAGTTTCATAGTCTGGAAAGGCTTTTTCTGTCTCTCCTGCCCAAATGGATTTTATCCACTGGGTATAAGGAATAGAAATCAGGAGCCTGAAGTCATGCTGTGCTATCTAGAAATACAGGTATGGTCCCCTTAATTTTTTTCCTCATCTTTCTTCCCCTCAACCTCTTTCACGCCATCTTTATTGCGGCATATTTTGACTAATGATTATGGTTGAAGAAATTGAAATCTGCTCATGGGTATTTCTCAAGCAGACTAAGTTTGTCAGCTAAATTATTCATTGTGAATTAGCTCCTTGGAGGCAAGGGCGATACTTAGTGCGATGGTGACTGGACCGGACCTCTGGGTACTGCTGCTACAATCAGGTGTGGCATTGACAACATCCACCATTTCAAATGGGCAAAAATGACACAGTGGATTTTTCCAGCACACATGAGTCGTGTGGAGCTGAAAACCATGACCTGCTCGGGAGAGGGGAGTTGGGCACTGACAGGGAGCAAATGCCCAGTTACAAATAAAAAGTTGCAAGTGGTAAAATGTCATGAAACCGTGTATAACATTTGGGTGTAGGAGATTTATTCAAACACTGCCCTCGAGGGAAATAGCTGTGTCCAACCACTTCCCAAGCATGTTATTAATCATGGTTAGTTTGCTGTTCATAAACCAGACCAAGATTCTTGCAGGTCACCAGATGGCTTGATGCTATGTGTCACCAACTGGGGTAGCTCTTGGTCTGCAGAAGTGAAACCAGGCTTATTTGAGTCCATATTTTACTTTCTGCAAGACCTGGAAATGTTTCTAATAAAATGATGTGCTCTTACATCTGTATCAGTTGATAATATGTTAGTCCAAATATGCTTAAATCATTTTTGAGAAATGATTGGAATAGTGCATATTAAAACTGAAAGTATATTGAAGAAAATATACTGACCTCATGTTTTCATCAAAGGCTTTATAAGGATTTTGTTTTTATTAGTGTAGTGTCCTTTATTAATCTCAGCATTGTGGAGCTTACCAAATGTGTTGCAGAAAAATCCTCTGATGCTCGTCCATGTGTGTTTTGAGAAACAGCAGGCAGTAAAGAGAAGATTTTAATGGACATGGACAGAACAAAAGAGGTACTGAAATCCAGTGGCTGTATTAGAGAACTGAATGGGCAGTAGACATGGGCAAAACCCCTCTGACCATCTGAACCCTCCAAGCTTTAGTGAATTTGATGGAGAGTAACACGGATCTGAGCTCACCGTAATTTTTAGTTTGAGTTTTGTGATGCTGAGGTCCCTGCCTAGCTTTTGCTGATGCTGTCTAGGTTCTTCATCTCTGCCCTGTCTAACAAAATACATCCTCGCACAGTATGCCATGGTCTCCTATATACAATAAGAATGATGAGTGCGATTACCAGCTGGGAGCGAGGTGGAAAAACCTCAGCTTTTCCTCATTTCATAACCCTTCACTGGATCAAATCAGACACTTAGGGCATTTTAGAAACTCAGGCCAGCTTCTTATGCACAGCGTTTTTTACACCTTGTTCAAGGTTACTTTGTGGGGTGTGAACACCCATTCTGGTACACTGGGTATAGAGTAAATTGCCTGGAAGCACTATTTTAGACATGAATGGAGAATATTTGCTTCCATCCTTTACTCAGGCCAGACTTTTTCACAGGCATTATGGTTTCAGGGTGAGCTATGACCTGTTTTTCATTTTCTCCTGGCTGTTTCTTTCAAAAGATGGGTCTATCTCTGTGCTCCTTTCCAAATGAAATCCCACTGCTCATCCTGTTTTTAAATCAAATCAGCATTCCACCCCATCTCCTCTTTACCACCTGAGGTATAATAATTCGAATGCTTTTGGAAGGAAGACCAGCCACTAAATTTAGTGCTAGAGAGAAATGCGTTAGAGTAGGCATTATTAGTCCTACAAAATGCAGAACTCCCAAAGTCTGGTTTCTTATGGCTTTCTGCTGTTTTGGAACTCGGTTATGACTGAGCTTTGATTCATGCTGCAGCTTTTTTCTTGACGGGGATGGGAAGTACATCAGCACTGTCTAAACATTTGTACTGATAAAGTGTGTTAGGAATAAGGGCCTTCAAGTCTGCTGCCTGTCTGCCAGGCTTGGTTAAACCAGCTGAAAGATTATACAGTTACTGAGTGGGCTGCCAGTCAGACACACAAGCAGGACTCCTGTGTCCATTTATTTCCTTGAAAATTCATGCAAAACACCGAATACATCTGATCCCCCCTGAACTGTACACTTTAAATAGGCCCTGTTTGTCCTTGGCATTGCTTTAAGACTAGAGGTAAGCTTAATTTATCTTCTCCCTACTGACTGACACCAGTCAGTCTGTCTTCTGTCCACACAGCCTTTGTCTGTACTGGGGCCTTGAAACTGCTCCCAGCTGGTTTCAGTGTTTTCAGCAGGGAGTTGGTTTTGGGGTTCCACCAGCCCTGCTCTCTGCTGTATCTTTTCATTAAGAGCGAATGTGCCCTGGTACGATGCCTGGGTCCATTCTTCCCCTCTCTCTGCCTGTTAGCTTTTTGCTGGATTCTAAGTCTGCAGCTCACAAAAAAAAAAACCACCCCGCAGCACAATAGCAGGAGAGCAAACCAAGACATATTTTTCTGCAAAATAATTAAAGTCTTCACCACTTTTAACACAGCGTGTAAGGAATCTATTTTCTACTTAGGTGTGCTGAGTGCGTCTTTCACAATTACAGCAGCTCTGAATTACAGGCTCTCTTCTCTTGGTGCACGTCCAGGAGTGCACCTTGCCCAAAGGCAAGAAGGTACCTTTTGCTCACTCTGAGTTTACTCGTAGATTGGAGAGCGGGAGAAAAAATGTGCTACCGGCATGACCAGCAGCTAAATGTCAAAATTTGGCTCTAAGACAATACTACTTAAACTATTTCTCTAAGTAAGTGCTCCTTACACAAGGAGGGATTGAAGGATCAGACTCATAGCATTGTAAAATCACTCTCTTAGGAATTTTCAAAACTGCCTAGAACATTTTGAATCTAATTCTCCAAACCCTCAGGCAGCTTTGAATATCTCAGCTCTAATATATTGAAATAACAGACACTGATAAAAAAAAAATGAGAGGGTGATACCCTGTTATATCCAAGCAATTCCCAGCAGGGCTGACAGAATAACTGTGGGTCGTGCTGCAGACTCCTGTCAGCGTTTCTGTGTTGGTCAGGGTGGCACAGGGGGTGACTCAATGGCCATGCTTATGCCCAACGTACCTGCATCTGCCACAAAATCTGTGCTTTACTGTTATGATGCATTTTTTTTTGTTTGTTTTACTGCTACATCAGTTTTCCCTGTCAAAACTCCCTCTGTGCTGGACTGGTTTCTTTAGTGGGCTGCTGAGGTGCAAACCTCCCAGGATAGAGCAGCTTGGGAGGCAAATGTAACTCCAAATTTCATAGAAACATAGAATGGTTAGAGTTGGAAGGGACCTTAAAGATCACCTAGTTCCAACCCCCCTGCCATGGGCAGGGACACCTCCCAGTAGACAAGGTTGCTCAAAGCCCCATCCAGCCTGGCTTTAAACACCTCTAGGGATGGGGCATCCACAGCTTCCCTGGGCAACCTGTTCCAGTGTCTCACCACTCCCACAGTAAAGAATTTAATCCTAGTATCTTCCCTCTTTCAGGTTAAAACCATTACCCTCATCCTATCGCTCCATTCCCAGATCAAGAGTCCCTCCCCATCTCTCCTGTAGCCCCCTTTATGTACTGCAAGGGGCTCTAAGGTCTCCCCGGAGCCTTCTCTTCTCCAGACTGAACAACCACAAGTCTCTCAGCCTGTCCTCATCGCAGAAGTGCCCCAGCCCTCTGATCTCTGCATCAGATGTATTTTTAAAGCTCTTTTTTCTTCCTTAGTCAGACATATTTCCTTAGGAAAATTCTTATCATTTGCAAAGATAAAGCCACTGGCTTTTTAACTCATGGCTGTGCGTGCAGGAAGATGCTGTGCGTTGGTGTCCCTGAGGGTCGAGGCCGAGGTGGCAGAGGCTGGAGCATCCAGGATCCCGGAGCATCCTCCTGGCTGCCTGCACTGCCTCCCAGAGCAGGCTCCACGAGATGGCACTGCGTTCCTGCTCTTAAAAACAGCTTTAACTTTATTTTAACCTTGTTCGGCGTTAAGTATTTCATCAGAAGAATTTCTTCTGAACAAAGATTGTATTTTTTTCCTAAAAGAAAAAAAAAAGGCAACAGGGAAGATTGTTTTTATTGTATCCTAAAAATATAGGAGCTGTAAAAAAGCTGGACTAAACTTTGAGGTTTGAAGTGGCAACTTTAAGGGAACTTCTTCTCAGCGCGTCACCCAGTTCATCACCTCGGGTGCCCTGCCAGCTGCAAATCTTGCAGTTGTGCAGAGGGACTGCTGCAGAAATGTCACATCAAAAGCTGGTCACCTAACTGTATGCCAAATGCACATTTTTGTTATTGTGACAAGTTGCTTCTTTTTTAGGAGAAGTGTTTTTCACCTAACATCTTTTCCTGTTGCTGTTGTTGTTGTTGTGTGGGTTTCTTTTGTTTTTGTTTTTTTTTTTTTTCGTTTAATTCCAAAATCTCCAAAGGGTAGAGTCAAGCCACAGATTGAGACTGAGGGAGGTGGTGATGCGGGATAAAAGAGTGAATTTTTCTGTTGTGCTATCAGCTGAAGAACACCTTGGAATGTTTGCAATTAGATTATTTTATAAATATTGTATTACAAGACTATAAACACTAAAAAATCACTTTGTAAATACTTGTTTGTAAGAATTGGGCTTTAATTCCTTCAGCTGAGAGTCTCTGAGGATAATACAAAAATAAATTTAGAGTAAGTAGGATAAACTACCTATGCCATCAGTTTTCTCCAGTAGTTAATATTACATTTAAACTGATAATGATGGAAATGATTTTTGAATAACTTGCCATTTGAGATATTTGTGATTTAAAAAATTACATTTTAATGTAATCTCTGCTGCCTTATATAAGCTTTCGTTATGCATGTTGTTATGACAAGAAAAATGAAAGAGGAGAAAAAACTCCTTGAAAACAATTTCTAGAAGGATCGACAGGTAGGTAAAATCTTAATTTACATTGCAGACATTGCTTGGGACTCAGAAAGGAATAAATGTATAAAGACAGCCCATTCCAGTTCTTACAGTACAGCTCAGTGCTGTCGAGGGTTGCGAAAGCTGCGACTCCTGCCCTTTTAGGCATTGGGGGTGTAGTTCTGTACACAAACGAGTAGGAAATGCTTCTTTATTTCCAAAAATGAATTCCAGTCAGAGGTAGGCTAAAAACACCATTCATTTAGATTAAAGATCCTGAAACTATCATGTTTGCAACCATTTGTCACAGTTTAAGTAGCAGTGCATAGATGTCGTGCTGTTGGTATACAATTTAATCTCTGCTGACAACAGCTCCATTTCTAAAGTTTCCTCAGCATCTTTCTTTTTTTTTTTTTTTTAACGCTTTACATTTCTTATAAACAACCTCGGCTGCTTAAGCAGAAGTGGGATGGCTCTGCAGGTTACCAAACCTCTATCTCCTCCGCACAGGGCAAACACGGTAAAGCATCGAGGGCAATGGATGTGTGAGCCCCCATCACATGGCACTTGCATCTGATGGCATGTTTGTCTAGCTAAATGTGTGGCTTTCCGTTTTGCTTTCCGTTTTTGTTTTCTGTTGTCTCGCTTCAGAAGAAATGGGGTAGGTTTTGTTTTGGCTGGTTCCCCTGGTGACTCTTCTAGTCTCCACCTCCTTCTTGCTCCCACTCCTGTTACTTCCACTGTCCAAACCAGGGAAAAAATAACTCATATGACAAGAAGTTGTTTTTTCTCCATGATCTTTGGAATTATTCTGTTAAAAAATATGAGAAATTATTGCAATTTTATCAAATGCAAATGCTTAACTTCTAGTTGATGTCACTCTTATTGTACTGTTGGCAGAATGTTTATAGCTGTAGGCCTTTACTTGCATTAAAGCATTGGCCCAGAGAGAACAGATTATAAATCCTAGTGTCTCTTTCCAGTGATAATGCCCTTTATAGACCTCCTTGCTTTGTCTTCTGATTCTATCTGTGCTTGAGAATATGCCCAGCCTGGAGCGGGTGGAGGAAAAAGTGGTAAATTATTTGCCATTAAGAAACTTTGCTGTGCTGTTTCATTGCAACTAGCAGGAGTTTTGTGGAAATTTATGTTAAATAGAGAAAATAAAAGTGTTGCTACTTGGAAGATTACACTGATAGTCAGAAACATAAGTTGCAGAGTCCTCACTGCTTCATCTAAACATGCTTCATACTGCCAAACAGAGATGTAAAAAGATGTTTACAGTGCATTTTTCCTAATCCAAAGTGAGAAGAGGATACGTCTGAGTTCAGGATGTCCTGGAGGAACTGGAGATTTTAGTGGGATACTTATGATACTGATGAATGTGGCTCCTGAAGATCAGGGTTAATGTGCTTCTTATGAAGTTACTGATGAGAATGGTTTGTACCAGTACTTCAGAAAAACTCTCCAGTCAGTGCTGCCAGGCTTTTGCAGTTATCATCCACAGCTTTTAAATATATCTGAAATTATTCTTTGTAGAAAAAGAGCAGATTCGCTTGAATAACCATTATACCTGCAGAAGAAAAGTTTCAAGCATATGGAAACAGAATCAGTCCCAGCTGACACATTTAAGCCGTGTCAGTACTGAAAAAACATTATAGTCTCCTGAGTCTGCGGGAGAAGTGCCATCTCTTGAGCAAAGATCGATTTAGCTGAAAGATGCTGTGAGTAGTAGCAGCATCAGATTCAGATAAAGGATCGGGACTGACAGAAAGTGCAGATTGAGGCTGGAGTTTGGTTGTGGGAAGTAGGAACCAGGCAGAAAGAAAGAGCAAAGAGAGCAGGGGTTATTACATGCAAATCCTTAGCCAAGATGCTATGAACTTTAATTTCCAGGAGCAAATATTATACGAAAGTCTTGATAACGGAAAGCCAGTACTGCATCTGTATTCAGCTTGCAGTCTTCTAAAATACACGTCATGGAAGACAGGTGTCTGTCCTGTCCAACTATGAGAAGCCTGTGCTTTACACAGGTGGCTTGGATCCTTTCTGGCTCTTTTGGCTGTTACTTTGCAGCACTAGTTGTCACAGTTTTGCGATGCTTTTACTGCACCATCTCTGCCACGTGACTAGAAATGTTGGACCTTCGCAACACCTGTTGCATAGACAGTGTTTCTCTGCGTTACCTTCTTCATTTTCATCACAGATCTTCTTTCCCTGGCACCAAAATAAGTCCTCTTTGCTCTTGGGTTTGTGAAACTGACAGCTACACTGGTCCACTTCACCACCCCAGCCTTCTGGGAAAACTGTCACCACCTCCTCATCAACCCCACCAGTGCTGGGACAAGTCCTCTTCCATCTTACACAATGTCCAGACATGTCTTCTGATCCTGTTTGCCTTTCTGATCCCCTCTGCTGGTCAGCCCTCCTTTCCCCATGCCTAAGCAGGGCTAGCACCCTTCGTCACAGGTAATTTCAGATCCTGGTAGCAGGGAAAAGCCTGGATGAAAGGGAACCTCTGGACCAAATATATTGAGAATCCCTGTTCTCTGCCTTGTCATACCATGCCAATACAGTAACCCTGTCTTATCTCCTTTTTATTTTAGCCATTCCTCTTGAACCATTGCCAGGTTGTAATCACAGTGACTTTACAGTGTATTTCAACAGACATACATACTATTTTTTCTCAGTTGTCTTTTCCTCCTGTGAATGAAGTCAAGATTCTAGAGTCCTCCTTCCATAAAGGCTCTGGGAGTGAGTGAAAAGCGCTGAAGTCTTGAACACGGTAAAAACAAAACCCCATAACTTATCGTTCTTTAAAATTCAAAACTTTCATTTCTTCAAGGTCACTTCAGATTTAATTTACCAATATGAGATATGTGAAGAGTTAATTTAATAATCTAATACGGCATTTTTTAAAATTGCCTAACAAACATATTGTAAGTATGATCACATCTCTCTGAAATGAAAATCAAGACCACTCAATGTCCTTTTGTCAAACTGATTGTATCTAATTAAAAAAGAAAGAAATCCCAGCGATGCAGCTTTTCTCCCCATTAACATGCACTGCACAGGTTACTACCTAATTTAATACAGAATGTTGTCTTGCATTGCTCCATCCCTGATGAAACCGCTGTTTAGAAGAAGTTAAGGGAAATTCTGAGTTAGAAAAAGAAACAGCAATCCCCACTCTAATACACAATGATATATAATTTGACCATTTATTTCCTTTCCTTAATAAGTGTATCCAACTATGGAAGCAGATGTACCAGCCCTTGGCCTCATACCATTGTTAGCTTGACACTCTGATTTCTTGGTAAATAGATAAACACGCCTATAAGATTAAGTGACAAATTCACATCAGCACCCAAAGCTCTTTGATCAATACCACTAATCCATTAAAGATTACAACAAAGAATCTTACGTTTCTGTCCCTTCCTCCTGGTATTAAATGTGAACTGAAAAACAATGGACTAAAATCTTTCTAAAATTAAATGAAACAAGAAAATTACCCTTTGCACATTTTAAAGATAAAGAACCCTCATTAGTGCATCTGCTGGCCTGGACAGGCTGCCTTTGAAAGCAATCTAAGTATAACAAAGTAATTTTCAAATTAACAAAGGAGCGGCAGGTGTATTAAATGAAAATGTAACGGGGCAGCCACACAGCCAGATCCAAAACCCCATCTATCTCCTGAATCTGACAACAGTTAATTTGACCAAATGGCAACTGCACCTGAAGGAGAGGGGCAGCAGCTGAATTCAAGCCAAGGAAAACTGCTGCTGAGAACTTAGTGTAGGATTCAAAGTTCAGTGAAGTCAGTGGGAATTTTTCTATCCACTTCGATTGCTCAAATCTGGCTTTCATTGCTTGGAATAAATGACAGTTTATGATGCAGTGTATCCTCTTTCCCAGTGGAAAGAGCCCCTACGAGAAGCTTCATCAGAGTGACTGAATTACAAGCCAACAGGACTTTGTTGTAATTTATTTAAAGTTATTTACACGTGTGAGAGGATGCTTGGAGAGTCAGGCTCTGCGGTGATGAAATTGGAAAGGACGCGAAATAACATCATGCTAAGGTAACCCAAGCAACTGTCCCTTACTCTCTGTCACCTTTTAAATAGTCTTGAAAACACACCTGACTATTGAAAGAGCTTTACTTATTGCTATTAGCACTCGCCTCTGATTTCCTTCTGTGTTCTCATTTTTATTTCCCCCTCTCTCCTGAATTGAAAACTGGTAAGAGAAATGTAACTTTCTGTAAACATTCTCCATGAAATAACATTTAAAAACATGGTGCTCGATGAGCCTTTGAGCTGACTGCTGGGGCTGTTAGATCAAGGTCATAATGAGTTGATAAGTTTGCTTACTACAATATATAGGAGTCTAATGGCAGCTGCAATCATTTACTTTCACTCCCCGGCTCTTTGAGAGTTATTTGCTTGGTTACACTAGGTGTCAACAATAATGCAGATGAGGATGAAACCTGGAGAAATTAACGTAAATAGTATCAATGTGCTGTCTTCTGATGTAGTGCCAGTTTCTTTAGAATTTCCTTTTATTGCTATCAATATTTTCTTCTGATCGTCACTACTGCAACATAATTTCAACATGCAAAATTAATTTCATCTAAATGTACTGTCCTGTTTAATCAGCGATGGAGGGTTCATCCAGTCACTCCCTCCTCCCCATTTTTTCTCACCTATGCTATCTACTGTTTACAGCTTGTTCTCTGGCCTTTCACACCCCCAACATTTGAGCAAGATGGAAAAAAGCCATGGTATTTAATTTAGTTTATGCTAACTCCTCTCCCTTGGGTTTTGGGAAAGTGACAATTACTTTGTAAGAGAAGACTTGGCTGACATGGGAGAAAATACCACTAAATACTGAATCTGAAAAGCAAAGGGTAGACAAGGTGCTGTTCAAAACTATTAAAGTAATTCCTTTGATGATCTTCAGGCATGTCATTTCATGACTGGTAGCTCTTGAACATTGATGTGTGTCTTGGGTTTTTGTTGCTTTGTTTTTTCATTTCTCTGTTGAACATTTACAATAGTTACAGGTTCCTATGGTAGAGAGAATGGCATTTTCATAGGGTTCCTATGGGGAGCTATAGTATGGTGAACGCCACAGGGGAAGAATAAGATTGATGTCTTCTCTTAAAAGATACATTTTAATGTAGTTTCTGAGAGGAATTCTCTATCCTGGAGGGAGAGGGAGAAGAGGAGAGCTCAGGATGGGTAATAAAGTTCATAGCTTCCCGCTATGGGAGCAAGAAGGATGAAAATATCCCTGGTCTGAAGGCAGGGGCTGTATGTTCCTTGCCTGGAGCAAGGAAATGCATTAAATGTCTTCTCTCTCTGCCCAGTACATCCATTCCTCTATGTCTGGATTATTTTGCATGATTATGCAGTATCTCCTTCTCTGGAGACATTCAAAACCCACCTGGATGCGTTCCTGTCCAGCCTGCTCTAGGTGAACCTACTTTGGCAGGACAGTTGGACTAGATGATCCCCAAAGGTCTCTTCCAACCCTGACCATTCTGTGATTATAGTGTCTGTCTGGCTCTTGGAGTTAGTTCCATCATGTGAAGTGTAATATGTAGGAGGGAGATAGGGAAACAGAAAGGAAGAAAAAAAGCAGGCAAGAAATGTAAAATTAAGAGCTAAAAAAGGGCACTCCAGACGTACTTGAACAGAGTGAACATATTTATATCCACGAGCTGCAATGTCCTAATAGCAGCAGCAGGGCTGTCTTGCTCAGAAGGAACAGGAGGAGATCAGAAGACCCTGACCTGGTAGAAGACAGGACTGTTGTAACCCGGCGGAGAGAGGAACAGGCAGCTGGCACAGGCTGCCAGAGGCTGATTGAGAGCCAGGGCTGGGGCAGCCATAACGAGGTACCTGAGGGAGCAGTGGGTATCAAGGTTAAATCACACCTACCTGGAGGCTGAAGGTGCTAACAGCACATGCCTTGGCCTCTGCTATTTTAAGTCCATTTGTCTGAGTGCTGTACACCTTTTGACAAATCATACTTTGGTTTGAAGAATTTTTTTTTTTTTTTTTTTTCTGCATCACAGCCTTTCGGTAGTGCCTCTTGTCCTCCATGTCAGAGTCAGGTCTGGGAGGCTGCAGCAGCAATTATCAGCTAAGGGGATGTGATTTACAGACCGATATCAGAGGGGTCCTGGGATTCTGTGTCAAGCAGAAACAGCTTCAGGCAGGTAGCTGAGAGAGATGAGGTCAAGGATCTATCTGAGAAATGGCATGTCCCTGCTACTACAAATAGAAGAATTTCCTCCCTCCCATTGTAACCTAGCAGAACAGGGTGGATTAATCTGTGTTATTATTAGTCTATATTATCATGAACAAACTGCTAACCCAGGCAGCCCCAGAAAGATGGTTTTGGCACCTAAAATGGGGTGTAGGGAGATCAGGAAGTCTGTCCTCAAGAAATTCAATGTTCAGATTATCTGCAAACCCTACAAGATCCATTTGGATTCTGTGCTTTGAGTGGCAGCTGCTGGCCATTCTTCAGCTGCGAATACTCTGCAGAAGTTCTTTGTGCTTTGCAGGTGATGCTCAGACAAATGTTACCCACCAAGAGAACATCATACCTTTTCTACAGGTTTTTCATCCTGAAAGACAGAGTCTGTATTTTTTTCCTCTTCATTTCTAGATGGAATAGTGACAGTTCTGAATATTTCTGAGGGATAACAATACTTAGGCCACTGTTTGCTGTTAGAATATAGATATGGAAATGGAGATTGTAAATACACATATCAGGTGTTGCTGCCTTTCATGTTTTTTGCCTATGTGAGCAGGTGACTTTAATGTTATGGGTTTGAGCCTTTGACTGCCTGGCTTGACACATTACAAGGGCAGTCATTATGTTCCCTCCAGACAGATTTGCTTCTATATCAATTTAGCATACCTCTAATTACAACCAGGAACTCTTTAAATTTCACCTGTGTTGTAGGGGATTTTCTACATTCTAGTCTGAATTCCACCCTGTAACATTAAATTAGTCTAATTTACATACAACTGACCTTGCCTGAACCTATACCTATAATTAAAAAAAGAAAAAAAGAAAAAGCTGAGAGTACAAAGTCAAGCAAGTCAAGCACTTAGAAGTCCCAGATCAAAGTCACCTATGAAACTTTAAATCACCCCTTCCCCAGTTCCAGTTGACCTTGGTTCAGCGTACAGAGTTCCCACTGAATAAATAGTAGGTCCCTATTTCTTCTAGTTGTTGTTCTTCTGTTATTTACTGAGTGCTACTGAAACCTTTCAGCAACAAAATAATAGTCTCCTAGTGCTTGTGTGTGGTTATTTCAGTGCTGTGTCTCACTCATTTGCAAGCTTTTGTGACTTAATTAACATGGCACCCCTGCGAGGTGAGCCAGTGTTGGCCACTGTGTGAATATGAACCAGGGCAGAGATTAAAAGGGATTGCTCATATTGGAAATCCAGTTTGAAATGATCAGGATCTAGTTTTGTAAAGTGGTGTGTCTTCTGTATAGATGTTCCAACTGCATTTTCTGTTGATCTGATAAAGTGTTCAGCTTGCCTGCAAATCAAACCCCAGGTGTCTACACCTGAATTCACAACCTTATCTTCTGAATTAGGTGGAACTCCTGTCTTTAAAATGTAATACGAACACGTACACAGAAGCTGTATCAGAAGTTGTTTGTCTAAGGGAGCCAAACTACGCTTCCATGTGCAGTTCTTAATTTGCTATTTTTATTTTTGGAGTACTTGATTTTTACAACCCTGATAATTTATTTTGACATAGTTTTTTGTAATAGAAGTCTCAAAGGTATTTTTATATATGTATATGTGTGTGTGTAAAGTATATGTACAATATGTATGTAAAACATTATTTCTATGCATGCATATAAGACATATATACACATAATTCCATTCCTCTGCATCTCAGTCCAGACTATCTTTGACCCTTTTTCCCCTGGACTGGGGGGAGGAAACACTAATTGTAGAGAGGAGGTGAACTGGTGGTTTTCCATCCCACTGTGCGGTGCTTGAGTATTTTGTCTTTTCAAAGGAACACTGAACTCTTATTGACTTGAGATGGCTCAAGAGCAGTCAAGATACTCTGTGGATCAGACACATGCCAAGTCCACTCAGACTAAAGGAGCTGTGAGGATATAAGACACAGAGCTGAGAAATTAGCTATGAAATTCTAGTGGGTTTCTAACTAAGCAAATGTTTTCAGAGACCGAAAATGTGGCCAGATTTGAATAATTTAATGTGATGGCAACATGATTTCCCTTCTCTGTGAGTTGTCCCTCTGCTAAAAATTCAGGTATCTGCTTCTGAGTATGAAAGTACTAGGTAAGACTGTCCCAAATGTTAGCATGCACAAAGCATATTTTCACCAGACTTCATTAAAAAAAAAAAAGGCTCAGCTGCTTTACTCAAGACAAAAAAATCAACAAACATCCAGGATTAAATGTCCTATTTGGAAAATTTAAGTTGTAAACTGAGAGAGATTTTTTTTGCAAGGAAAAACTGACCTTGACTAGAAAAATGCTAAATATGTTTAACTACAGACATCAGTAATTATGAAGTCGATGTAAAGTCCTTCCTCTATGTTAGATACAATTTTTTTTTTTTTTGCATATTCAAATACTCCAGTAACATGCAAAATTTGCAAATGGGTCAGATTTCCGCCTACTTGTTTCAACAAATAAAAGACTTCCAGTTACCTGTCCTATAAGCTTCTGAGAGTTTTTATTTCCTCTTGAATTTAGCTTGGAGCAAATCTTCTCGGCACAACAGTAAATCATGCCAGAAGACAGCCTGGAGTTCTTATTGGTGTGCTGGGTTTCCCACACCAAGTTCATAATTCTGCTGGCCTTAGACTGGTCAGGCCACCGTTTCCAACCTCAGCTTCTCCCAACATTTATTAAACATGGATGTGTTGAAGTCTGGCCTTTTCTTTGCCTTTTTCCTCTGATCTTACACAACTCTTCCCCAGCCATCCAAAACTTGATCTCTTTGTATGTAGTACTTAAGGTGGTTTGCTTTCGTGGCATACCTATATCTCCAGAAAAAAATATAAAATAAAATTAATGAATTGTATTAGTTTTACATTCTTCCTCTATGTCACTCTTTTGGGATTTCTTCTCTTTCAGCTGGTAATGTGGTGTAAAGGGCTAATTCTGTGAAGTCTTGGATTTCCCAATCCTTTTATTTCCAGGAGTGCATAACACTTTGCAGGACCTTCACTCAGGTCTGGGTTCAGCCATCAGATTACTGAATATTCTTCAAAAGGTGACTATGAAAATCTCATTACTTCAAACTCTTCTGAATGAGGCAGTAGGAAATATACCACACGAAGCAATCGTGTGTTATTATTTAAATGGCCTAAGATAGATCCTCTTTTTCTTTAATAGCATCTTTGACCTCTTCTTCCTGCAGTCAATCCACAAAAAAATTACATTTTGGAGCATAAATTTGTACATGGTGCTGTCATTTGGTTATTTCTTTTCCAAGGGGAAAATGCTTTCCTCCTCTTTTTTCCCCCCCACCTTCTAAAAGAAAATGGAGCTTCTAGGATCATAATGTGCAAACTTCACTGTTACATCCTGCAAAATTGAGATTGCTTTATAGAACAAGAAAAGAAAGACTTTCTTTTTTTTTTTTTATTTTTTTTTATTATGATAAAGCTTAAGCAATTTTAAGTAGTCATTTGTGGTCTGGTGAATGCAAGGAACTAAATCCAGAGTGATTGCCAGAAGCGACAATAACAGTTCCTTTTTTTCCTAATTGAATTCTTTGATGATAGGTTCAAATTCAGAAGCTCAAGTACTCAGCGCCCAAAAATCAGATACTTGGGACATAAAAATAGTGAACCTATATAAATATTACAAGGATATTTATGGTGTTCAAGTCAGCTGAACAGTGGGACTTGCTATATGGCTATATAGTTGATTTCCTTCCTTTAGAAAAATAAACAGTAGAGCTAGAATTTTAAATTATGGGGGTGGGTTTTTTTTTGTCACCCTGAAATTGGAGAATGGTAAATATATCTATTTAAGAGGAAAGAATCTTAATTTTTTTATAATTTCAGTGGATTTCTGAAAAGAAATATTTGTGAATGAAAAAATTCCTGCTGCGTTAGAAAATATTTCTGTAAGCTTACCCAGGCTGTTTCCACCTCCACTAGGTACAAAGTAATTAGTTCACAAAAAAATTCAGTGGGAAAATTTTTTTAAAACTAGGTGATTGGTGTTTGGCAACAAACAGAAAATTGCACTTCAGTAACTCATGGAAAGCTCCTGTATGCGTTGCAGAGATTAGAGGGAATACTGGTATGTGTGTAGCATAACTGAATGGTATTTTTCAGCTGATTTGTAATGGAAGACTGCAGTGTGTAAACACCGGAGTCTGATATGAATGCACTCTGTGTTACCAGTATAAAGAACACTTCGACTCGATGATGCCAACCAACCTGCCTGCTCTACTAGATATAGGAACGTTAGGGTGTCTGCAACGGAGCTGAGGAAACAGCCTGGAGAAACTGCATTTGCTTGCTAGTTTTAATTAGCCATTCTCCTCTCTCTGTTCTCATGCAGGATTTTCATCCTTCAAATGCATTTTAAAAATTCATAATGTTTACTGCTTGTTCGCATTGCAGGCCATTTGATTTGGGTTTTTTTTTTTTTTCATACGTTTTTATAGCCTTGCTGGAAAAAAAGTGATATTCTGTCTTAAATCCCTTCCTGCCTTGGTCTGTCTCAGTCCAAGTTCCTTGGTCATTTGTTACATATGTCATGGGAAGTCACATATCCTTTGTAGCATTTTTCCTTCTCTACTCCATTTAGAACTTCTTTATGCTTCAAAGAGTTTGTTGCTTTGTTTCTTCTTAAAGAATATCAGCCTTATTTCGCTACTAAATCCCTAGGCTACTCAATTCAGTGAATAACTTGTTTTCCCTGTGTTATGCTATCTCTATTTCTATACATGCTTTGTATAAAAATGTGGCAGTTCGGATTTGTCAATATGAAAAAAGTAAGGATTCTTCAGCTAAAATGCCTTTAAAGAGGGAAATTGTACCACATATCTTGACAATTCTCTTTCAAGTTTAAAAATCTGTTTCCATATTCTTAATGAAATCACGCTAGGATTTCTGCTTTTAGCATATATTCCCTGGAGCCAAAGCGGTTTTAATGTAGATGGAGAATTTTCTCTAATCTGTTTTTCGAGGTTCCACATTAGCTGTTGTTGCTCATCGACTTATACCTGAATTGTTTCAGCTCCCGAAAGGTACGCTGAGAGCTGGTTAATGACTTAACATTTCTTATCCACTTTGCTCGAATTTCTGGGCAGCCTGTGTTACCTTCGTGTGTTGTGCGTGCGCCCGCACGTGCACCCTGTGCATTTTCATAGTTTGGTGAAAGATGACCTTTGTGTTCTCGAGCACTTCTTTCCTTTACGTTATTTTGAGGCGTGACAAACCTTTTGTTCCTTCAGTTCTTGAGAAGTGCAGTAATAACTACAGACCCAGGCTAAGGAGGAGCCTGCACTGTGCTGGGTGCTCAGTCGTTCTTTGAGATTAAGAAGGCAGATGTAGAAGAAGCTGTATTTAATGGGATATTATCATCCTCTTTTAATGAATGAGAGGAATTGAAGTATTCACGAAAGTGAGTGACTTGCCCAAGGTCAGAAAAGAATCGGGAGCTGCTGCCTCATCTCCCCAGCTGCAGTTTCAGTGACCTAAATGCATGCTCATCCTTCACATCAGTTCTCAAGCGTGGTTCTTCGGTGCTTCAGGCACTTTTCCTAAATAAGGATTTTGTGGAATCTTCCCCCTGACCCCCAGTTTGTTTTGGAGAAGTAAACAGACAGTAAAATTAAAGAAAGAAGATATGATGAAAATGATTTTCCGTAAAAGGAGAGTACGATCAAAGCAGATGGAAACATCTTGGCTTTGATTTCATGATGATCTATAACCTCTTCCTTTCAGAGTTTTAGAAACTGAGACACAGAAAAAAGGAGTATCAAAGTCTGCAGATAGAAAGGACTGAAGTTTTAGCTAATTTCAGAAGAAATACTTTATAGGGTTAGACCCAGTTTAACAAAAGAATATCTTAGTATACATTTTCAAGAGATACTTCCACTTCCCAAATTTTCTTTTTTCCTAATCATATGATACTTTTGAGGTGGGCAAAGCAGGCCCTCTTCTGGTCTAGCATTTCCATTTTGATGGACAGTGTGAATAAGAATTTCGCTAAGTCAGTGCCCTTGGTCCCTCAACCCATCTTCTTTTTTATTTCTTTTCCCTCCCCCTTCTTTTCTTCTTTTTTATACTCGTTTTGTTTCATATTATAAAAGAGGCATCTGGTAGAATTTTAAGGTTGCATATTATAATCCTCTATTACAGGTGACTTGTCTGTGAGTTGCGGTGAATGTATTGTACATGAGTAGCAATGCTTTTTTAGTAGAAAAAGAAGAATTATAATTGAGCTATCAGTACATTCATCACTAAATAGGCTATTAGCTAATTAATTATGTTTACTTTCTGGATTATTATTATTATTAATTCCAGTACAGAAGGCCATAGTGGGAAACATCAGTCCCTGCTTGTGGAAAGCTGGAGCAAGATCCATCTGGCGTGATTACACTACAGATGATATATTCCTATAGCTGCAGGGTGCGAGACATGGGACACTTTCAAAATAAGCTTTTTAATTGTTCCTGAAGGTTTATGAAATCTGGTAATTTCATAAGTTTATGTAGAGGTGTCTGAAAAGCAGGTGCTAGCATTGCTATAACATCAAAAATATCGAAGAGCAAATATTTATATGGAGGGGTAATGGTAGTTCCTTGACTTTCGCTGGTGATCGGTACCAACAAGAGTACTGGTAGCTTTGCTGATGGCCTCCTGTCCAGTTGTTCCTGTTACAGCTCTGATCCCCAAGAATTAGGAGGTCTGCACTGATTTCCAGAAGGCCTGTTGAGTCTCGAGCCAGCTTAGCACACCATTTCTTTCCTTAGGTCTCCTAATCACAAAGAAAACCACCTATGAACCGCTCTGTGTTATTAGACCCTTTGCTCACAACCAACATAGAAGGGGTCCATGGGTTACCTTGTGGTATTGACGTGCCTTTTTTTAGACTTTCCATCCTCTAGCTTCATTTAGATTCCTTGCTAGTAAGAAATCACTCTACAAACTATTCCTTTTAATGTTCCCTCTGTCCCAATTAGTTTGTAAATTGAAGTCTCTTGTTACTGCTAATGTGTTCGTTTAATCTTTTTAATTTCTCTTATCATTACTGCATATTTGGGGAAATCAGGCAGTTCATAGTAATTAATATTAGTAACATGATCTCCTCACTCACCTGAAAAATTCAGTCTTAAAATAATTTACCTCTCTAAAAGTTATTTAAAAGTGTAACTGAGATAGGTGCTTGATTCCGATTCAGTTAAATTCAATAAACAGCTATTTATGCAAATTCAGTTAGCCTTACAGTTCAGACATCCAATTAATAACAAGACTGGTATGTGAAAAATTCACTTGCATAATCATTAAGTTTCAAAACACCTTACAGAGTGGGCTGGAGTAAGTTTCATTTTCATAGATGGGAAGGAGAGAATTGATGTCTGGAGTGATTTCCTGATTAAATCAACCTGCGAGGCACTGGCAGAACTGGGAGTGGGCAGAGACTGAGCCTGGCCAAGCCCCATCTGTTGGTCTGATGGGGAGAACAAGCTGAAACCTTGCCTCACAAAATTATTTATGGAATGCTAAGAATAATCCAGACAATTCTGTGTAATGCATATAATACATATCTAATATGTAATGTTATATGAGTATTTCAGAGATGGAATTACTCGTGCATATGTTATGAAATTGTATATATCATGCGTTATAATTAGGGATAGTTTTGAAAATAGAATATGAGGATGTTTATGTTTTTACTTTCATAATTTACGTAACTATTAATTTAAAAAAAAAAACCAATTTATTTTGAGGGTCTAGACACATTCTTTTTAGGAAAAATCATAGAATCATAGAATGATTTGGGTTGGAGGGGACCTTAAAGACCATTGAGTTCCAACACCTCCTGTCATGGGTAGGGAGACCTCCCACCAGACCAGGTTGCTCAAAGTCCCATCCAGCCTGGCCTTGAATACCTCCAGGGATGGGGCATCCACAACTTCTCTGAGCAACTCAAAATACTCATACGAGTTCTTTATCCCCAAACTCCTGGAAGAGTAAGGGGACTTTGTCAGCTTGTGGAGCTAGCTTAGGTGTCAAAGAAACAGTGTCAAACTGCAACTTCCACTAAATTATAGAGAAAGTGTAGGTGTGGTATAAATGAAATTAGAGCTGCGTGAGAAAACTTGGTTTCATCATAAATCAAGTGATATTTTAGGTGAAACAAAAAAAAAAATGCATGGGCAGAATATAGTAATTGAATCATGTTCAAAAATCTTAAAAAGCTTCAAAGTGAATAATTGTTTCCTCTTGTGAGTTCCTTCCCAGTATTAAGAGAACACATGTGATATTGATGTATCACACCAGTCATCCGGAATGCTCCTTGCTGCTGGAGTAAATAGAGTCACTTTAATATTTTTGAAGGTTTCTCTACATTGTAAGAAGCATCATGGGAGCTTATTAAGTTCATTAGAATACTGAAGAAATGTTAACAGCATCTCTAAGTGCTTCTTTCCTTCAAAACAAGTTTTGTTATTTTGAGGGGAAAAATATAAGCAGTGAGCACTGGGAAGAGACTCACGCTGGATGAAATGAGGGGAAAAAAAACTTATCCACTTCTGCTGTTTACGGTTGTGGAAGCTTTTGGGAAGCTTTTGAGTCTGTGTGTTTTCACACTTAAAGGTTCATTTTTTCATATCAAATGAAGAAATATCTTGCAAGAGATAAAACATTAAAATAAAGTTCTGGTAACAAGATGCAGCTTTCAAATATCTCAGCAGAGAGAACGTTGGGGTGTCTGGGGCATCTGTTGATCTGACAAGTTGTAGTATATACAACCAAAATATATACCTTAAAGAACCATATATCTCTCCTCCACTAAGAGCACTGTCTGAAGCTGACACTTCTCATCTTCAGACAGAGGTAAAGTGAAGAGTTATATTGGGCCAGAGCACCATCTTATTTTATTCAGCTGCTGGGATCCAAGATGAAAGCCTGATCCTGTGGATGCACAAGAAAGCCTTCAGATAAGAGAGAGGACCTCCTGGAATCAGCCTGGATGTGAAAAGCTTGAGTAAGGCTTGAGTAAAATATGATGCACATGTGATGAGCATGCGGGGATACTGCTTGTATCTGTATTGGAAGTAAGGATCCTATGGGACTGATTTGAAAACTTCTTGGCCTTTGGCTGACTGCTTGGCATGTAAAGGATGCCAGAGTTGCCTAGGTAGATCTATCTAAGTGGAGAAATAGTTCTGTGAAACATTAGCCTGAAGGTGATAACTAAGTTTGTATTTTTGATGGCATTATCCAAATAGATCATGAGCCAGGAGCACAAATAGTGACAATGGATGCAACTTTGTGAAACTACATAGGAAGCTGGAAGAGCTTTTTCATCAGAGTTAGGTTGATGGTTGGACTAGATGATCTTAGAGGTCCTTTCCAACCTAGACAATTTTATGATTCTATGATTCTAAGAGGGATAGAAAGGCTCATTCAAAAAGTGCAGAAGGAGAAGGAATGAAAATTGGGAGGTGACAGCGTCACAGGGGAATCAAAGGAAGACAAAAATTCAAGTGAAAGTCTGGTTGCAGGAGGGAGTAATTCTTAAGTGAAGCAATGGAAGAATGGAAGACTAAACTAATGGTAGCTAAAAGCTAGATTGACCTGGGTCTAGTTTGAGACTGGAAAGGAACAACTCTGATCAGCTGTTACAGACAAATTCAAAGAACTTAGAAAAATTACCAATTGAGAGGCAATGGGGCTATTAAAGATGAAACTCTCACAGGTTTGTAGTGTGGGGGAGACTACTGCACAGTAATGGCTTGAGGGAAAGAATAAAGAATGAAATGTAGACAGCATGAGTGAGATCAGAAGCAAGGATGGGCAAGCAGATGAGGTAGAAGAGTAACAGATAAACTTATGCACCTCTGTCATGGAAAGAAGGGCTTGAGCCTTGTTCTGTGGAGTAAAATACTATGGTACTGGCATAGTTGTAAGAATCCCTTCTCTCAGTTCCTTCTGTCTACTAATTTTAAAATTGTTGTAGTTATAGGGAGGCTCAAAGGTGAGATGTATTGTTAAAGAAGGATCAGTGTAATAGACTGAACATAGAGTAATACCAATAGTAGCATACTCCAGCAGGGGAAGTAAGGGAACAGACAGTGTGAGACAGAGGTTGGTTGGCTCATGAAGAAGCTTAATGGTCATGGTTACCTAAGCCAGCAGAAGGAAGGACCCTCTAATGTTTTCTTTAGTTCATCCTCTATTTCTGAGCTGGTGTTGGGATTCTTAGGGAGGTTGTGGAATCCAGTGGCTGGGACTCTGAGCCTTCCCGACTACATGGTCTGCCTTTGGGCACCCAGGATTTCAAGTCTTTGTGAGGGATTTCCAAGTAGCTAATGACTTTAGATTTTTTTTTTTTTCTTTTGCATTGTGCCTCTTGTGGAGATATGAAGCAGACTAAGATCTGTCCTGTTTTGCCTGACTAGAAAGGAAATCTTTCTTGTCCAGTCGTCCTTTATGTTAGTGTTTTGAGTCCTTGTCAGAATGATGTATTCCCAAATGGCACCAGTACTAATGTGGATATTGATTCTGAATAGATTTTTAATGGCATGTATATCACAGTTTTGAAGATTACTAGGGAAAGTATTTCTACTGACTACGATTTGATGAAAAGCATACAGTGCCCAAAATAGCTGTTGATTTCAGATGCTGATGCAATTACAGGTATTAGAAAAAACCAAACAGTTAAAGTAACATGTTTTCTTCGTTTCATGCGTATGCGCTTGTTCCACTGTGAGATTTAAATAGCAGTGACTGTCCCTCAAAGTAAATATTTTTCAGAATTGAAACAATTTATAATCCTTTGGAAATATCTAATATAATAATTGATTTTGGCTAACTGTAGAAGAATTTTTGGAGCAGTTATGACAGTAGATTTACAAATCTCTGTGATGCAGAGTTAAAACAAAGCCCTATTGATAGTGCAGAGGCTTTTATTTCTTTGTCCACAAAATGGCACAGAAGAAATTGAAAGATGCCTTCACAGTAAGACATTTTGTTCTTTGATTTCAGCTTTGATTATCTTCAAACGTACAGCATTAGCACCTTCATTTAGATGTTCTCAGTCCAAACAGAAAATAGATGAATTCAGAGGGGTCCTATGAAAGAAGATAGTGCCATGTGGGAGAAGGATGGTTTCATTATTTATTCACAGTTTGGCTTCCTGAACATTGAAATGCTAGTGTTCTTGAAGGACAAATTCTTCTAGTGGAAATTAGTGTAAAAATGACACAAGGTAGTAATTACTAATGGAACATAGTCTTGGGATGCATTAATGGAAGATGTTTCTGTTTGTAAAAGGCAGTAAGTTTTCTAGGTGGACTTCTTCTTTATTGTTTCCATGCCTCAGTTTTCTTATCTGTGAAATGGGGATCCCGTACATTGACTGTTTTTTGGGGATTCTTGAGAAATATGCTATAAAAATGCAAATTTAATTTTTTTTTTTAAGTTATGGGTTTAAAATTCCTTAAAGCAGTCATAAAGATAACCATTTTAATTTCCCTTTGACTTTTAATTAAAAGCAAAATAGTAATTCAAAAGATGGTAGTATATGAGGTCAGTTAAGTTCCCTTTATAGTCTGCATAATTCATATCTAGAATAGCTGAGTCAACCATTTATAATAGTCTTTAAAGTTCTTAGTAATAAGCCAGAAAGCCAGTCTTCAGAAAGGTCAAGAAGACCAAAACATGATCTTTCTCTGAGTAGTGGCTGCTCTTGATAAATCTCTTCTCATTTGTAATTTATTGTTTGCACTCCTTGTGCCTCTACAATTCCAATGCTTCTCATGTGCTCAGAATAAGTTGGTTTTTTCTTAAGTTTAGGCTGCCAACCCAAGGGCCAATGTTATATTCAAGTAATAAAGGAACTGGGACAATTTGGTTTGATCATGCAAATCATGTGAATATCTGCAGAACACCTAAACTGTCACCACTAGATCTGTCTGTGATGATAAGTAAGTGATAGCCAATATCACTTCCCTGTGATTACTGTATGTGGGATACTGGCCTGGACAGATCAGCAGCCCAGCATGGCGTCTGTAATGTTCCACTATCAAAGCTGACCTATATGATCAGTTCCAGGCACGGATTTAAGAAAACATAGCAGAATCATAGCAGTATGGTGCCGTGCTGCTATACGATTTAGAAGAGTGCTGTGGAACTCTTGTTTATGTCATACATCTATATTTGATTTTATATTTACCTAACACACTGACAGCACATAACAAATAATAGCAAAGTAATACCTGTGGAGATATTATTTTTTATTAGTATAAATAAATACATTAAATCAGGCATAATAGTTTCATTTATTTGAGAGACTAAGATTTATTACTTTATTTTTTGGTCATTTAAGTAAATAAATAATATTCTGCGTGGCTCATAATCTTCTATGAAACACTTCTTTATTTTCTTTCATTCTAGCAATTCTTAAACGCATTAAGTAAAATTCCATATTTAAATAACATTAAAATGGTGATACAAATTAAAGTCATAGCAGCGTGAAAAAAGCACAGCCTGCCGAGATAAATTTGAATGTCCTAATTTTGATTATTTATGTTGCAATCTAAATGCTGAACATATTTTTGTAATGAATATGTTTGTAAACTTCCAATGGGATTTAAATTTTTTTAAAATATAAATTACCAGGAAAAGAAAATATACCATGACTATAATTTTCTTGCTCCTCTGCTGACACAAACAGCTACACAAAATTTAAAGCTATGTTATTTTATCAGAACACATTTAAGCAATGAAACACAATGGGTGGCGTTGTTATGGTAAGATAATCACCCCCCGAGGTGTGCTGAGACACAGTGTGGCTGATTACCTCTAATCCTGTTGGGATGTAATTATTTCATGGTAACGATATTCTTGGAACTAGCCTATTGCTGTTATCAAATTTCTTTTATCTTTATATCTAAACACATTAAACAATGACTTTGTCAACTTTGAGGTCCGTTGAGATTAACCTGTCTCTTCACAATGTTTAATTGGTAGTTGAAATATTTTGTTTCAAGTCTGGTTTCAATTTCTTTGCAAGATTCCAGCAGAATTGCAAGCAGAACAATAAAAGGTTCTGATCCATCTCAATGAAGCTCCAATGCACAAAGAGTTTTATAAAATACATTAAAATTTAAGAAGTGGTCTGGTTAGCCAGTAGGGATTCCAAGAAAATTAAGACATTAGGTGTGCATGGAAGCTGCACCAGGTCAGCAAGACTCTCATTGTCAGTACAGGGTATGATACATGAATAAGTCTGAACTATGGAAGCTCACCAGGAGAGGCAGCCTGGAGGTCTTGGAAGGACTTGTTGATGGGTTCAAGAGGAAACGTAGCTCCATGCAAGCTAGTTTATCTTGCTCTTTGGTGGATTTTGCAGCCTGTACTGAGTTTCTTGCTGCTGGGGTAGTTGGCAAGGGTTTACAAGACAGTTAGATGAAAGCTGGCTGATGTGCCTTGTCTGCAAGGTCGATATGCCATCAGCTCCTGTTTATATACACACTTGTTAGGTGTTCAAACATATGGTTGCCTGGTCAAAGTCTGAGGTGTTCAAACATTTCCACTCTCCTTCGGATCTATATCCCAGGTTAGCACAGTGATGTACAGAAAGTGTAGGGGAAAACATTGCTGGCTGAATGCTGATGTTCACTTCTGCAGTCTTTATTTTTGTCTGGCTCATGAAGGCAGTTCTGATCCCTTCAGCCAACCTGGTTTCCTGAAGAGAAGATGCTCAAGAAAGGGTACTTATGGACCAGTTCCCTCACTTTTAACTGGGACAAGTGACACATAGTAGAAATTCAGAATAAAACTTCCATTTCTCTTGCTGTCTTCAGTATTCATCTATCATCAAATCAATATATTAATTTAAGGAATATTTGGTGTTCTATCTGGTTTATGTGGACAGAGGGTATATTTAGACCACAGGGCCGACATTTAACAGTCTCGCTTGAGAGACTTGCAAGAACATGCCATGGTTTTCCTCCAGCCTGGCTGTCCTGCCCAGAGAAATCAAGATAGGAAGAAATCAAGACACAGAAACTCTAGCCCCAACAGTGAACTGTAGAGTTGAGGAGCTGAAAGCATTCCTTATTGTACTTCTCAGCCAAAGACAGACTTCTTCAGCTCTGAAGTCTTTCTTGGTAGTTTGCAAAACTGGAAAATGGATCTAGGAGTTAAAATGGATTGAAATGAATTTTGCATTTTGGTGTAAGAAAGGGAGAAGAGCAAGAAATTTGTCGGTGAATAAAGGTGTATAGTTAAGTCATCACATTTTGAAACTGTTGAGCCCTTCCTGGAGACAAAGAATTATTCTGCTAAATCCTCTGAGTCCTATTAACTTGAGCAAGGATAAAGAGGCGAAGAGTCCCTTTGGGGCAGAAGAGATTATAGAATGGAATAGAAAGATCCCAAAGCAAAAAAAACTAGAAACAGTCATGGGGGAAAGGCTTAGAGTAAGATTCATGCTTTAATTGCATAAATTTATGAAAGAAAGACTCCAGGAAACTGAAAAAGTTGGACTACTGTTTGTGCATCCAAGGAAGAGTGGATCTTCTAACAGCATGATAACAAAAATCAGGTTTATTTTTATTTATAATTAGTGTATATGTGAATGTTGGCTTTTGGAGATGATCTTGTTATAAAGAAAGGAGGAAAAGACAAGCAATGCTTTCTGGACCTCTGCCCATTCCACAAATCACATTCTCCTCCAGGCTTTCTGAGCAGAACATCTTTGTTTTCTACTGAATGGTGTACTCAAAGATGAGTTGCATTCATTTATTTTCTAAAGTAGGGCTTGTTTGCACTCTATTTGGAATAGATTTCTGTCTTATTATACTAATGCATGTTCAGTCCTAATCTAATAGTCTGATCTGGATTACTAAGTGCTAACAGAGCTATTATCTATCAAGGATGAGTTTATCCCAGTGAAAGTGATGATTTCCAAAGGGAATAAGCGAGGTTTCAGAGAACGTATGTGAATAGTAGATTGAGATACAGGTAGTACATTTTAGTAATGAGGAGGCAAAATGATAATTGAATGAATCAAAACTGCTGTAATTTAAAGTAGATTTTAATTGATAGAGATTTGCATGACCATTGTGCAAGTTAACAGTGTTGAACTTAGGGGACAGAATACTTTAAAAATTATTTTTGCAAGAGAGGAGGTGTCAACTTAGGTGAATTCAACTGAAGTTCCATCTGGTATGGTTACATTGTACCTGTCTGAATTCTCTTTGGAGTTTAACTGTAATATTATTTTTTTTATATATCTTACAACTCTTCCATGAAACCATTGAATTTCTGTTCTAAGTCATTGCACACGGTTCTTAGAGCTTATTCTAGCCTTGATAAAAACAATTTTCATGATGAAATCAATTATGAATTATTCAAAGGAATATGTATTGAGTCTAAAATCAAAACTTTTGATGGCGGTGATAGGAATTTTGCAGATTAAAATGCTGACCTTTTATTTTGGAGATGGGTTTTGTTTTGTGTCAGTAAAATAGCAGGTCTCCTATGACCAAATTTAGGAATTCAGCTTTGATCTGTGAAAGTTTTGCTTGAGATTTGAGAACCTTGATCTAATGTTTGAGTTTTACTTTAGTGAGTTTGCTGAGTTACAGAAGGAAGAGCCTGATCCAGTTTAAACGGTGCAACAGCAAATGTTTAAGTAATATATATAAAGTAGTGAATAGGAATATTGCTATCAGAAATTTAAGTTCCAGTAAGTACATTTTTGTTTAAATGATAAAAAAGGATAAAGAATAAGGCCAATTATTCTGGCCATTACATGGTGTGGTGTGTCTGCTGCCTGCCTTGAAGGTAGAGAAGACTTGGTTTGCCTGAAATGTAAGCTTTTACTTCTAATGGAGGAGGTGGATTGTGATTCTGATGAATAGGTGACCATCTTTCCAAACACCAAAGTAACTGAGGATTTCCTGGATACACAGATGTCATCTATATAAAAGCAGGTGCTATGGAAGTGTGGGGAGGAATGAAATCAAGGAGAAAAATGAATCAGAAAGGGAAAAAAGGAAATGTGACTACTAAAAATGTATCATTTTCAGAAGCAGAAGAATCTGAAGGCCGCCTTCATAGCTGAAAATGCCAAATTGCTCCAGGGTTTAGAAAAGAGGATGAGCATTCTGTAGGCTGCAGAAAATAAGCACATAAATTATATGCAAGGAACAAAGTGAAGGACAAACAAACAAACAAACAACAAGGCAGCAGATGACACTCGCAATAGGGATTTGTCCTATTGGAAATTGCATTTCACCAAACACAATTACAGGGATTTGGGAAGGGAACAGAGGGTATGTGCCCTGATAATTTTCTTGAAAATCCTTTCTGTCCCTTCAGGAGGAGCAGAAAGACAGTAGAAACCACTGTGGATGAATGCTGCCTACCAGGGTCTGCTACCTGTTTTGCTTGTGCTTTACAGAAGATTTTGTGCCAGTTTTTTCCTCGTTAAATTTGCACATGTGTTTTGCTGTGACACATCAAGCAGATGAGCTTGCTTATGAGGAGGAATTGCAATAGCAAATCAACATTTTACAGATGTGCTGCAACTCTAGATTCAGTGTGGGAAAGTTTTGGTGGTAAGGCAACTTCTTGTCCTCCTTTGTAGTAACTAAGGAACATCTTTACTCTTGGAGAACTCAAAGAATTCCAGCCCTCCTACTGTCTCTCTTAATCATGAACAGCAGGGACATAGGTCTCAAGAGAATATTCACAATCTCTCTGTTTTTTAAAAAGCTGAATTAAGGCTGTATCTCCTGCATATAAAGAGGAAAAAAATGTCTCAATTGCCGAAATTAAAATCTCTTTTCTTCAGAAGTTGCAAATGTTTAAATGCGCAAGATAAAGAAACTCTTTTCTTGGGTTTCCAGCACTAGAGTCTGGGATTCTACTGGAGGCCCAAATGATTGCTTTTTAGGCCAATACCTCATTTGGTCTAACTGAGAAGCCATAGTTTTTCGTCTCTAACTGTTATTTATGGTAAAGATACCCACCTGAAACCTTGGTCTAGGTAATCTAAAATCCTTTTCATTTTCATTCAAAAAAAGGAGTTTTCCTTATGAAATAGACAAATCTAATGTCTAAATGATGTAATACAGATTGTTAATAGGTGTTTTCTTAGTAATAGGTAATCCCTGAGGTGTTCAGAGTATTGTTCTTAATGCAGAGTGCCTGCTTTGGAGAGTCTATTGCCTTTGATGGAGGAATCCCTGTTGAAACCCTGCCTCTACAACTTTCCTATTAAACGTATGCCTCAGAGTTTCTTCTTAAAAATAAAAATAATTGTCTGATTTACAAGTGAGTTGAGCAGATGCATATTTATGAAGTACACTGGTGGTACAGGGGCCCTGGGTTTTTCATGGGAGTAGCGCTGGAGCTGCCTGGCAAGGCAGGAATCGTGTGATTCCTGCAGGAAAGTGATGGCTTGGTGGCTCCTGGGCATCATGGTGCAGCAGCAGAGGAAGGAGGTGAGCTGGCAGGAGCTGCTGGAACATTACTTGGCCGCCCTTGGATGTAGCAGCAGAGCAAGCTTACTTGTAGGCCAGTCAGCAGTGGAATAAGAAGTCCCTTAGAGAATTCTTGTCATCTCCTGTCTGGAATCCATTACCATTTCTTCTTTTATCACCTTTGGCATGCTGGTCAACATACTGGCATGTTGTGGTTCTCATCCTATGAAACTTTTAGTGCTCTCAGGAAGCAGACTACTCTCATTTTGAGAGTATGAGCTGGAGACAGAGGGTGAGTTAGAAGGGCACAATTTTACCTGTGCCTTGTATACTTTTTCACCAGATTATTCTAACTATTATTAGCCAACCTTCAATTGTCTGATTGGTACAATTCCTGTGTGTGCAGCACTTCACATTCAGAAAGAACCTGGTCTTTGCAAGATGGGCCTTTGAATCTGTAACTCAAACCTCAACTCTTTAACCATCTTGCTGATGTCTAAATAGGCTATTACTGAAGATGAATGAAAAGCATATGGACTACATGCCCCACAGAAAGAGGGGCTTTAGCCTCAGGTGGTGTAGAGCCTCCAAGGTGGAGGGCTGTACACGAAAGTGGTCTGCTGCACAGATAGTCAAGGAAAGGATAATTAAGAGTTAGGTAACTGAAATATAAGTCTCAAATGCCCCTTATTAATTTTACAGAAGTCTTATAGGGGAGCCAAAAGAACTATGAGCTGTTTAGTTGGGTTGATGATTGGCTTTAGTTTATTAACAAATTAGATGTGGACTCATTATTTACCTGTTTCACTCATAATCTCTTTCTCTCTCTTCAAAACAAGAATCTCCCAAGACAAAGTGAGAATGCAATCTTTAATATGTGCTCCTTTTCCAATCTCTAATGCCCTTTAATTCTTTTCAAGGTAATTTTCACTCTCATAGCTCACCTGACTCATCACTGTCTTTGCCCCTTTATCTCTTTGTCCTTTCTATTTTCACCCTTCATTTTCTATTCCTTCATTCCTCTTTTTTTTTTCTTTTTTTCCCCCTTGAGCTTCTGACATCTTTTCCCCTATTCCTTCCTTAACTGTTTCTCATAAGGCTGGCAGTCAGGATCCTCAATCAGTCATGATGCACCAGGCTTGCACTGTGTCCTGCCTTGGCACGGAGGTTGTAGTGTAGATCAATAGACCATGCAGAGGATGCTCCATATTCCCCACCCCCCTTCCCCCTTTGCTAGAGAGAACTCTAGCAAAGGATATAAAAAACCTTGTACTGCCACACTGAAAATTAAACATATAAAACCAGTATAAGAAAAATGAGTAGAAGAGCAAAAGTGCTGCAAAAAGATGATATACCAGTGAAAAGAGGGACTTGGTCAAGAAATGAACACCTGTACCCCAAAGAGTAATTGTAAAAGCATTTTTGATCCCTAACATTCCTGTAGCACATATAAGAGACAAAAAAAATATTTTATTTCTTAATTGGGTAGGAATGTAAACTGGAAAGCTAGACCTGCTTTACTTTCTTTGGAGACTGAACTGAGTGGGTTTTTACTATCAGGCACTGTCCAGTGGACAGTGGATTTGAAAAACAAAACATCTTTCCATTTATGTGCAACGTTCTTAGCTGAATTCCTTGGATTTTTTTTCCCCTGTGGAACTGTAGTCTTTCTTTTTCTGCTACTGCTATTTGTGAATTATTTCTTCATGAGGGAAATGTGATGGAGCAGTTGGTTAGGTCATCTGTGTAGATTAACTGTCTGTAGGTAAGTTTCTGTGTTGTATTGGCTGCATCTCACCTTTTTTCATTTTATTGATTTGAATGACTTTCTCCTAGAGATGGAACAATTGAAAAAATACCGCAGGTATTGAAATCCTCAATAATTAGAAGCACAAGGAAGGGAAACACCAGTTTGGAACTGGTTTTTATGGGGAGGTGTGTATGGGTGCTGGCAAGAGAGTAACGGGCACCATTTGCACCCCTGTATTTTGACATGCTGGTGCATCCTGGTGGAGAATTTGGAGGGGGTAGCACAGACTATGAGTCTTCAGCCTCTGGAATTGCCCGTTACTTATTTTAGAGTACTGTGTAGGGTCCTGCACACAGCAAAGAAGAATGTCAGGCACCAATACAGGTTAGGCGTGGACCTGCTGGAGACAAGTTCCAAAGAGAAAGATCTAGGGTCCTGGTAGACAGCAAAATGACAATGAGCAAGCAGTGTGCTCTTGTGGCCAGGAAGGCCAATGGAATCCTGGG